>CM076573.1:916591998-917191998 GCA_034641835.2 Pinus albicaulis | reverse complement strand
CTTGTCACAATATGCACCTCCAATCACCCTAAATTCATGAATGTTAACCTCTCACGTCAGTAGCATAAGGGTAGAATCCACAAGGCAACCATCCTCCCTTAAATAGGCAAGATGGTAAATATATAATGGAGTGGGGTAAGTTGGGAATTATTATCCAATTACCAATCTAAGGTTTTACATACACCTTTGATGGGAGGATGGGATCAAAGGATAAAGGATGGAAACTCCAAACAAGGATGAGATAGGATCCGAAAATTTAATCCAAAGTAAATGGTTGTAACAAATTCTGGAAGCTTCTAGAAGATGAAGCTTCCAGAAATTCTCTGTCTTTTCCAAAATTTATAGAACCAACACAGGTGGAAAGGGGAGCAACATGTAGATGGTCAATGCTGGCCATAGTGACGCAACTTGTAGGTGAACGCTTTCCAAAGGAAGGCCAGCGAGCATTGGTTCTAAAATTGGCTCGGATGAGGTGGTTTCAGGAAGAAATTCTTGGGAATGAAGGAGGTACACTTAGGGATTTGTGCAATTATGTTGACAAGGGGTAATAGGATTTTGATTGATCCCATTAGGAGGCTTAATGATTGGATATGACAAAATGACCTATAACATAGGGGAAGGGGCATTTGTTTCTAAACATCTCCCACCAAGATCTCCAAGCTTCAAGGATTGACCTACCTTTCCACTCGCCTAACAATCCCATACTTCACGAAAGGGAATTGCATGAATAAATGGTTCACTTCCTCCTCCTATGATTTGCACATAGTGCACCGATTTAGGCCTTTTATATGGAATTTGTGAATGTTGTCCTAGGTTGGCACTTTGTTTTCTAGGAGGCGCCACATAAAAAGACACATATTTGCAGAGCATTTTAACTTCCATAGTGATTTCCCCCACCAAACTTGATTTCCATTAATATGATTCTCATTTAGGTGTTGGTATTACTATTTTAGAGTATAAAATGTGAATGAAAACGAATCCCATAATAGCTCATCTCCTCTTTCTGTCACGTGGATGTGGGATTTGTGTAAAGCTGTGATGAATATTTCCCAAGCTTTTGAGTGGATTTATGAGATATCCAGCTGATTGGCCAATAACCATCCTTGTTCCCATAGGGTTTTATGTTCCAAATATACCACTTGGGAGAGTCTGAAAATGCCTCTATTGTTTAAAGATGCCACTATATCTAATGGGAGGTAAAAATATTCACCACATCCAAACTAGGGATTAATTACCACTCTCAGCTTCTGTCCATTCCCAGTTCTCAATGTCATACCATCCTCAATGAGCTGAAAGGAGATTAGGAATTCCTTCCAAATTAATAAAACATATTTTGAGGCTTGTTGGGAATTATGATCCAATATTCAGTAGTTACTAGATGAATATATTTACTATGCACCACTGACGTTTATAGACTTTGAGTAAATAGGAACCACCAGTCTACTTTAGCTGCTAGAGCTTTGGCGAAAAGTGGGATGTTTTTTAGGCCCCAACCTCCCCAAGCTTTTGAAACTGTTATCTTATCCCATTTTACCCATGAATTTACAAAATGGTCCCAGGGTCCTACCTAGAGGAATCTAAGGCATATCTTAGATTTTGTAAAATAGCTTTGGGTATCCAATAGAGGCACATCTAGTTAAATGGGATCACTTTGAGGATTGATTTTATCAATACTAGCCATCTTGCTTTAGACAACCACTAAAGCCTCCACCACTTTAGAATTTTTTCCATCTTTATCACTAGCCATTTCCAATTTTCCTTCCTATAACAATTTTTCTTTAAGTGAAAGACCAAATATTTGAGTCCATCACCCAATTGTAGAGGGGTATATGGAAAGAGAGTTAGCAATTAGAGTAGATCCTCATCTTCTAGACAATATATGGAAAGATTTGATTTTGTAGCATTTATTTTCACACTTGTTGCTCTCCTAAAAAGAGCAATAGAGGATTGTAAAAAAATTGCATTATGTCGAGAGCCATTTCCAAAGGTTAGGATATCGTCAATAAAAAATAGATGTGTGATTGTTAAATTTTATTCAACTGCCATTCCTATGAAGTCCCCCCTGCATTTGGCCTCCACTAACATTCTTCTCATATATTCTATCACAAGGTGGAACAGAAAGGGAGATAGTGGGAATTCTTGTCTTAAACCCCTTTGCACTCAGAAAAAAGGGTACTGGTGAGCTCTGGTATTGCACCAAGAGTACTGCAACTCCCAGGGGATGCCCTATTTAGAGGTGGAAAGAGGGGATTTAAACCTTATTAAAACTTTATAGCGCAAAAATCCTTTGGAGTGAGAGGCTTTTAGAAGTGCGATGGCGGAACTGTGATGGAGGGACGGAAGTGCGATATGCAATATCGCAATCGCAATATCACAAAGTTGGAGGGATAGCGGAAGTGTTGTTCAGAAGCGGGAGAAAAATGCGAAATGCGATGGGGATAAAAACTGCAAAGTGCGAAATGCAACGGGATAAAAATTGCGAAATGAAAAATGTGATGGGGCAAAATTTGTGAAGTGCGAAATGCGACGGGTGCGTGGTGGTAGGACCGGTGGCGGAGAGCGATGAAAATATCGCAATCGGCTTAGGGAGCTGTAATTCTTAAAGGAAAAAGGGAAAAGGTTGAAAAATGAAATTTGAGATGTGGCAGAGTATGGAAAATTATCGCAATCGATGTTTGGAAGCAATAAGTTTTAACGGAAACCAAAGAAAAATGCAATTTGTGATGAGCGAAGTACGGTAGCGGGAGATTCGAGGAGCAAAGGTAGAGTTCACATTTTAATGGTTTTCAAGCGTTTTGTGTTAAAAGGGGCAAGTCAACCGTGACCAATAAAAACAAAGGAATAAGGCGTGCTGAATGGTTTAAGTGCTTTTAGGGATAAAAGGTGGGTGCAATAGTTAGAATAAGTGGAAAAAAATAGGGAATGGAGGGCGTAACAATAGTGCGCAGATTGTGAAGACAGAGAGGGAAAATGAAGCACGGAAGCACCATGGAGCTGCTCTAGGGATTTACCATTAATTCCTACAAACAACTCTGCTGATCTATGCATGAAAAATAGACAAATGCGTGAAAATACAATACAAAAGGAAGGCTGAAAATGGTAATGAAACTCTACTTTCAATCTTAGAAACAATGAACATGAATCAGTTTTTGGGTCTGTGGGAATTTTCGCCCTCCTCAAGTTCTATTGATAGAGATGAGAATGGGGTCTTGATCCACAACCTTTTGGTATTCATATATTCTATTACCTCTCATAAGCAAATGAAAAACTGCAGGAGCACACTGAAAGAAAAAACTAAGCAACAATGAAACTATCAGAAGCAGAGATGATTGAATGACAGAAAGAAAGCTAGCTAAATGGCAGAAAGAAAAGAATGGTAACAACAGAGAAGCTGAGGCACATGGTTTGGGCCCTAAGCCACGAGCCCATCTCTCTGGAACTAAATCAGTAAAATGGAGTCTGTCTGTTCATTTCAGGAAGAGAATAGCCTCGTTACATTTCTGAAATTTTTATCACTGAGTACAATAATAAAAATCTTAATAGCTTGCAACAAAAGTTCTGACTCGAATCGAAGAATCCTTCCTACCTCTAGCTTTGCTCTATTTATTCTAGAGGGCAACTACCAATAGATCCCTTGAAAATAGTGATTGAGTCCACTTGAATCCAAGTAAAAATAGATTGAGTGAAATTTGTCTTCAGTTTGCTTGGCTGCCTTTGATAGTTAAAGAGGGTGGACAAAACCCTTGAATCTCGCCAATATTTCTCAATAATTTCTTGATATTGTGCTCATTTATTCTTCAATATTGATCTTCCAGTGGCAGGGAGCAAGTCCCTAAATTATCTCCTTCTCCAAATCTACATAATCTTCCAAATATTCTCACAATATTCTACAAAAACAACCAATATTAGGCACAAATATGCAATTGCATTTAAACCTTCCTAAGGAAATATTAAAGCATAATAAAATATTATTCAGTGCAGAAGGAGAGATTTAATATATCTTTTCATGTGCATAAGGAAGGTACATGGGCCTAAGAAAGGTTAGATGGGCCTTAATTTATGTCTAATTTAGAAGACCATCATCATTCCCCTACTGAAACTATTGCTCATCTTCTGAGCCACCTATTCATCCTTCCTGCCTTCTGGTTCTACTTGCATGCTGGCTTATTTCGTTTTCTGTTTATTGGCCCTTGTGCCGCTCCTCTTGCTAATATTCTTGCTATTCTTCTTGCATTTCTTCTCGTAGGTGCTTCATGGAGGTCCTCAGATGCCTTAAGAAAATCTATTTTGCATGCCAAGAGGTGGTTTATCCACCTTTTATTTGATTTTTTTTAATTTTAATTTTAATTGCATGCAGAATAAACTCACAACTCTTTTTTTTGCGAACTGGGTTCACCCTGGGTTACCCCTTGGTACTCCTTGTCTTCTGTTACAATGAACTGCTTACTACCCACTTTCTCAAGTCCTTTTTACTTTTGTCTTGTTCCTCTTTTTGGTGGAAAAAGTAAGGCTAGTTGCTAGATAAGGCCGAGGTTGCTCTGCAACTGATTTTGAATATATAAAAAAACTTTCCCTCTCACATTTTTTAATATTTTATTAAGCTAAAATAGATTCGAAGAAAGGGTCAGAAGATTGCATACCTGAGCCTTACCATTGTTTTGTTTTTGCAGGTGATATTGAGGCTGATGATATGGCTGTTGAAGCTGTCTTCGATGGTTCTGAAGCTGCATGCGATAATCTTTTTGAGGTCCTTTTGGAGCTTCTGAGCACAGGAGGAGGAAGTCCAAGTTTGACTACCTTTAACTAGGGTATTGACCGAATTTTATTTTTGTGCCAACTTGCTGTTTTTCTTCTTACAAAGGTTGGAGAGCACCTGCATTCATTAGAGAGAGATACATGGAGAAATGCAAATTTTTTTTTTTTAAGGCCTACTAGCTGCCTCAATGAGGTTTTCCACTAGTAGGTCTGCCTAGGCACCTCAAAGGAGGTTTTCACCTAGGATTTTTTTTTTTCTTTCCAATGACTGCCTCATGGAGGTTTTCAATCAGTGAGCCAATCTCAGATGCCTCAAAGAGGTTTTCATCTGAGATTTTATTCTTTCCCTTTTTTTTTTCCTTTTTTCACTTTCCTACTCTACTTGAAAAAACAAAACCGTTTTCAAGTATAGGAATAATTCCAATGGAGCCATGTACGCATCAAGATGATAGATAAAAGCATGTGCACACTTGGAATACATGCTCTGACATGTACATGAATATGAGAGACAAATTGCTTTGACTGAGACTGTATCAAGTACTGTTGAAGAAGAGTGCGTTGCTGCAACTTAATGACTGTTTGGAACCAAATGCCAATATAGTTGTGATGCCCCTGGTCCACTTGTTGAGTTGGATCACCTTGGATGTCCTCTTCTATTATGACATTCAAATCTTCCTCTTTTTTCTGATTTTTCTCTTGAACACATGGAGGAAATGCTTGTAAACATGAGTAAAATTTCTCAACATCTGATTTTGATGCTGACTCTTCATCAAGTGCAACCCTTGATCTTTTGATCTCCTCATTTAGATATTATTCTTCTTGATGTTGTCCTTCAATGACATTAAGAAAATATCTTCTTTGCAATACATTTCTTGAACTAAGATGAATACCATCTAGAACAAGAGGAGGTTTGGTAGTATTTTACCTCAGCATTGTAAGTGGGCTAAGATACTTCATGGTGTGGGTTTGGAAATGGTAGCTAAGTGGGGGTGGATATATGAGATGGATGTGGTTGTGGTGGAGGTGGATGGTAGGGATAACATGGAGTTGGATACAGAGGATATTGGGGGAAATATTGAGGATGTTGAGGATTTTCCCAATAAGGACCTTGCCAACCATGCTGCCAAGATTGGTTTTGGGGTTGAGATGGCCAAGGTTGCCAAGGAGGGAGTGTGTCCCAATTAGTTTGAGATGGATGTGGATAAGCTTGAAATTGTGAAGTGGGTCCTTGCATCATATCAAGTTGACTACGCTGCCAGGGTCTCCATGGAGCTACATAACATAGGTTCTTTGGTGATTTCCTTGCTCCATTGTCTTCTTGGTAAACTTATTTAAACCTAGGGAATGATGAACAAAATTTAGTATCATAAGATTCTGCATGGATAAAAAAATATCAGCATATTCTTTTTTCTCATTTTTCATTCTTAACATTTCTACTAATTGTTCACTTAGATTGCTAAGAATTCTTGTTTTAAAGTTATCAAGCAAATTTCCAAGTTCATCTTGCCTTACTGTTGAGTCTCAAATCTGCATCTTTCCTATACACCTTTCTAGACCTTTTTCATTCACCTGAACCTTCTAAGTTGTCAATATCATTGCATATTAATTGTAAAAGAGCATCTAAGGCAGTCTAGCTTAGAGTTTTTATGTCCGTCGTTTTGATTTAGATTTTTGCTCATTTAGTCACAACTTTGCCACTTTCCGCATCTCGTCGCAACTGTTAAACACCAGGAAAGTCTATGCTTGCTGGTGTGTTCCTCAGTACTCCGAGGCCACATGGGCAAGTCAGAAATGATGTGGACATGGATCGTGTCCTATTGGCTCGGGCAAATTCACCTAAGGAGGCTGCAGTCAAAGGTGGCCAAGTGGAAGTCAACCGTAGAGTCCCACGGTGACAGGACTTTGTTTCTCATCACGTGGAGATTTGTATGACCGTTTCTAATTTATGGGAGACACATCAACACCTGTACACGGCTCCATAAGTCGAATCCAACATCCACTCTTCATAGATTTACTCCTCACCGCGGCCATGATGCTGGATCTCTGGACGTGATGGTTCACGTGTCTCTATCAGCACAAAATTTAGGGAATTAGTTATATCACCTTTGTTATAAATAACGTGTTTTCATACGCATAATAGTTAGCCTCCATATAGCTCTGTAATGTAATTGCGTTGCCATTGTGTTGTAATATCATTTCTCTGTTATGACTGCATTTTAATATATAAGAAGACTCTGTTTCCAAGCGTAATTCGTATTTGAAGGCTGTTGCCCGAGGCTGGTGCAGAGGGCCCCTGCACACGTTGAGGTTTTGTGCATTACTGTATAGTTTCTTGTTTTATTTCTTTAAGCTCATTGTGCCATAAGTCATTCACATGTTTTTACATTGCATCTTTCATGGTATTTATGCTTCATTTCTGTTTATAATTTTTCATGCTTTACATCTTACTTCTGTCCATAATCTTTCATGTTTTATGTTGTTGTTAACTGATCAGTGTTCTTGTTTCAGATTACAAATAGGCAGCCCGGGCATTTGCATATCTTTTGACTAATGACATGGAATCAATATTGTTCTCGTCAGTTAATTTATTTTTCTCTTCTTAGTTTTTGTTTAATTCCAAGATCGCTTTTTTTATTTTAGTCTGCACATTTGCTTCGTAGTTAGATTTAGATATATTAAATTGCTCATGTCATTTTCAATTACCTCCGAAAACCATAGCCGGACTAATGGTGAGGGATTGAAGTATGAGGTAATGAATAGTTTTCCTATAAGTTAGATATATTAAATTGCTCACACACAGCTAGTTTCTTTGCTATAGCCGGGACTAATGGTGAGGGATTGAAGTATGAGTGTGTAGCTCGATATTATTTACTTTCTCGCAAGTTAGATTAGATATTAAATTGCTCATGTCATTTTCAATTACCTCCGAAAGCCATAGCGAGACTAATGGTGAGGGATTGAAGTATGAGTGTGTAGTTTGATATTAGTTTACTTTTCTGCAAGTTAGATATTAAACTGTTCATGTCATTTTCAGTTACCTCCGAAAGCCATAGCGGGACTAATGGTGAGGGATTGAAGTATGAGTGTGTAGTTTGATATTAGTTTACTTTTCTGCAAGTTAGATATTAAACTGTTCATGTCATTTTCAGTTACCTCCGAAAGCTAAAAATGGACTAATGCATATGACTCTAATATAAGTTGATGTAATTTGATTTAGATTTACTTTGTTGCAATTCATGACGATGCATGTTGCTTCTGTTTGTGTTTGTATTGTGCCAGCAATGATAGTTTGATTTTCATGCTCAATAGTTCACTGTTTGATTTATTAGGCTAGCAGCACATTTTCATTTCCTTTCAGTTTTTTCATTGTATGTTTCAAATTCCTTTTTAAGTTTGAAGTTGGTAAATCATTATAAAGGATATCATTGCCTTGAAAAATCATAACCATATTTGTTTTTATTTCAGAATTTCCATCTCACATTAGAAAACCAAAAATGACAAAAAGGTAAGAAATAGGTTATCTTGCGCATATAGTGCACCACACTTCATCAGCTTACGAATCCTGGATTGATAAATTAATGTAGCAATTTAGGACACACTAAATTGACCAAACATTTTGGCGCCGTTGCCGGGGAAGTGTAACTAGGTAGCCAATTTCTTAAAAAAAAAAAAACAAAATAGTAAAAGAAGGGAAAACTTGATAACTTCTTGAAGTATGCTCTCCTCTTGCACCTAGTGTGATCTGGAGGATCAGAAAAGAGAGTTATTGGTTCAGTAATTTCTTAAGTATGCTCTCTTCTTGCACCTAGTGTGACCTGGAAGATCAGAAAGAGAATTATTAGCCAAACTTATTGAAAAAAAAAAAAAAAGACATGCATAGAGCAAGAGATTCTAGGGGAAGGTTTATAGCTAAAGCCAAGAGTTCGATTTTCACAACTCCATCTTCTTCAAGGCATAGACCAGATTCACCACCATCTACCCCTAGCCTTAAGATTTTTGGAATTCAAGGAGCAGCTGAATTAGAAGATTCTCCTATACCACCTACTAAATCTCATTTAGAAAAGGAAGAGACTCCCTCTCATCCTCCCTTGATAGAAGAACCAGAGGACTTTAAGGACTCTAAAGAAAATATCATGGCAGAGGAAATAATAGATGGATTTGGAGGTAGAGGTAGAGGTAGAGGAGGAGGAAATAATGGAGACAACAATGGTGAAGATAATAATGGAAGAAATAGGGAAGGAGACAACTTGTTTGGATTCCCTATAGTTGATGAGGAAACTCATACAACAATGAAAAATATCTCACCATCTGTCTTCCCCAACTTTTATGGATTGCGAAGTGAGGATCCTGAAACATTTCTGTTTGAGTTTGAAGTCGTGTGCCGAACCTATGACTATATGGAAGACTCTCAAAAACTCAAACTGTTTCCTTCAACATTGAAGGGAGCTGCTTTGAAATGGTTCATGGGATTAGCCACTCAATCTATTAGGATTTGGAATGATATGAAACAAACATTTTTGGATAGATACTTGGACTATTGTATGCCCACCAATCACAAGGATGAGGTATTCAAAATGATGCAAAAAGAAGATGAAAATTTGGAAGACTTACTTGAAAGATTTCAGTACAACTTGAAAAGAGCAAAGATGAGAAACTTAGATGATGAAACCCTGAAAGCCCTCATATTAAAAGCCATTAGAGATGAATGGATAGATATTTTAAACATGATGGGGAAAGGAGACATTTCTCAACTTCCACTTCGTGACATAACAAAACTATGTGTCCATCTCTCAAGAGGAAAATCTAAAACAGGAAAAGGGCCTAGGGATCCTTCTCTTATTAGGGCTAACAAATCTGCAACTGGATCAGTAAGTAGGGTAGAGATTGGTAATATGCTTGATGAATTCAAAACTGATATCTTAGGGAGCCTTAGTGAACAACTAGACACCCTTAAAATCCAAAACAAGCAGAAAGCAGAAACAGATGCTCTAGCCATCTTTTGTTCGAAATGTAGGAAGAAACATGCTTTAAGGGAATGTCCCTTGGATGCAAAAGTTGTAGAAACATGTATAATTTGCTCAGAGAATCATGAGATCAAGGATTGTCCTTCAATTCCTGGACTCAAAGCTGTTTTTCAAGAAGACCCAAATTCAGTAGAATCTCTCTGTTTTGTCGCAAGGAGACCTTGGCAGGGACAACAACCTCAAGGGTTTAACAACCCTATGAATCTTCAAACCCCACCAAATTGGAATCCTTGGCAACAACCTTGGCCCCAACATCAAAATTCATATCAGCCATGGGTACAAGGGATGCAAAATCCTTATGGGAGATTTGCTCAATTTGATCAATATCCTCCATCTTTTCAAAATCAACAAGCTCCACAACTTCCAAACCCAAATCCACAATTTTCATTTCCATTTCCACAACAACAACCTTCTCAACAAAATCCAAATCCTCAACTCATGCTCCCATACCAACAAAAGACAAATCAACTTCCAGCTCAGCCATTGCCAAATCTTAACAATAAAAATCCTCAGAATACTTACATGGTAGAAGGACAACAATTTCCTACCTATATGATTGTTCCTCTCAACGATGTACAACTCAGATCTGGTAGAGTTTTAGAAAAAACTTCTATAGATATCCAAGAGCAAGATACCTCTGAGGAGGATTCTCTTCAAGTCAATAAGGGTTCTGAGGAAGAATCTCTTCAAAATTCAAACATTCAAAAAGAAAAAGAAAAGTTAACACCCACAACTCCTATAGTTGAGCAACCTGCATCTTTATCTACACCTTCTTTTCCTAAAAGACTACAAATTGACAAGGGGGTGGAAAAACAAATCTTGTTGCCTAACTATGACTTTCTAGATGAATTGAAGAATGTTTGTATCAAGATTCCCTTGCTACAAGCCATTCAAGAGATTCCTATTCTAGCAAAAACAATAAAGGAGTTGAGTTTCAAAAGACCAGGAAGGAAACTAAAAGACACAAGAAGAATCCACCTGGTAGGAAAAATTGCAGATATCATGATGGGAAAAATTACCATGAAGAAGTATGTAGATCCAGGAAGTCCAATTGTCAAGACACATATAAATGGGATAGAAATTCCAAACACATTGATTGACTTAGGGGCTGCTATCAACATTATGAGTAGACAGACTATGGAACAACTAAAACTTCCTAACCTTCTTTTTACACCTACTTTACTGCAACTTGCAAATCGATCAATTATTAAACCAGATGGTGTATTAGAAGATATGTCAGTCTCCTTAGATTCTTGGGAATATCCAGTAGATTTTATGATTTTGACTCCCAAGAGTAATCTAGGAGGGCACCCACTTATCTTAGGAAGACCTTGGCTAGCCACAGCTGATGCTTTCATTAGTTGTAGATCTGGGGATATGTACATTTCTAATGGTAATTCGACAAAGAAATTCAATTTGTATCCTCCAGCAAAAGCAATCACAGAAGTAGGAGACAACGAATGGGTCGATGATGAGGACACTATACAACCTGTCTTTACCATTTCTGAAATTAGTGAGGATAGTCAAATTCCGAACACATTAGAAAATTTTGAGACATCTTCAGAATATGACCCCACACAATTTCAGTTGGAATCTGACATAGAATATTTATCATCAAGACAAATGTCTCTTTACTCTATGGAAGAGTTTGGTAGTTCTACCATTTAGATTTTTCCAGGAAAAACATTGAATATCAACAAACATTTGGAAAAGTTACAACAAAAAGAACTAATCAAAATCTTGCAAAAACATTCTACTGCATTTGCATGGGAGTATACTGACATGAAAGGTATTGATCCTAAGACTTGCATCCATCATATCTATATTGAGGAAAACAGTAGACCAATCAGACAACCTCAAAGAAGGATGAATCCAAATCTTAGGAGATAGTGAAAGAAGAGCTCCAAAAACTACTCAATGTAAACTTCATTTATCCAATTTCAGATAGCCGATGGGTTTCTCCTTTGGTTATAGTACCTAAAAAGAATGGTAAATGGAGGGTATGCATTGATTACAGGGAATTGAACAAAGCAACTTTGAAGGATCACTTTCCTTTGCCTTTTATTGATCAGGTATTAGATACACTAGCAGGTAAAAAGTACTTTTCATTTTTGGATGGTTTTAGTGGCTATAATCAAATTCAGGTAGCACCTGAAGATCAAGATAAGACCACATTTACTTGTCCATGGGGAACTTTTGCCTACCGAGTGCTTCCTTTTGGGTTATGTAATGCACCAGCAACATTCCAAAGAGCAGTACTAGGAATTTTTTCTGATCTAATCCATGATCGTGTAGAGGTTTATATGGATGATTTTACAGTTTATGGTAATTCATTTGAAGAGGCATTAGAAAATTTGGAAAAAGTTCTCATAAGATGTAAAGAAACAAACCTTTTATTAAGCCATGAAAAATGCTTTATGATGTTTACTGAAGGGATTGTTTTAGGACATCATATTTCAGGAGATGGGATTAAGGTTGATAGATCAAAAGTTGAAGTTATCTCCAAGTTACCTATTCCAAATTGTCAAAGAGATGTTAGAAGTTTTCTAGGATTTACTGGTTACTATAGAAGATTTATAGAAAACTTCACTAAAATAGCATCTCCACTCTTCAAATTGCTTACAAAAGACTGTGAATTTAAATGGGATCCTAATTGTCAATTAGCTTTTGAAACTTTGAAAACAAGAATATCTGAAGCACCTATCTTGAGAGGACCAAATTGGAAACTCCCTTTCCATATTTCTACGGATGCTTCAGATACAGCTCTAGGAGCTGTGTTGGGTCAAAAAGATTTAGTTCCTTATGCCATTTATTATACCAGTGAAAATTTGACTCCCACAGAGTTGAACTATACTGTGACTGAAAAAGAGTTTTTAGCTGTTGTTCATGCAATCAATAAGTTTAGACATTATATAACAGGCTATGAAACTTTTATTCATACTGACCATTCTGCAATTAGATATTTAATGAAAAAACCTGTTACTAATGGCAGAGTGACAAGATGGCTCTTACTTTTACAAGAATTCAATATTATTGTGTTGGATAGACCAGGGAAACAAAATAAAGTAGCTGATTTCTTGTCTAGGATTCAGAATACTAAAGAAGATTCTCCTGTAGAGGATAAGTTTCCTGATGAATACTTGTTTGCAGTAACTATTAAGACTCCTTGGTATGCAGATATTGCTAACTATTTGGTTATAGGGAAACTTCCTTCACATTTATTTCCAAATGAAAAACGAAAAATTATTCAGGAGAGTTCAAAATATTCATGGATTTCTAACGAATTGTTTAAAACAGGGCCAGATCTTGTGATCAGAAGATGTGTCAGGGAAGATGAAATGCCTGATATTCTTAAGGCATGTCATGATGAACGATGCGGCGGACACTTTGCAGACAAAAGGACGGCCTATAAAATCGTCTCTTTAGGATATTATTGGCCTTCCCTCTTCAAAGATGCAACAAAATATGTCAAAAGGTGTGACAGCTGCCAAAGAGTAGGGAAACCTACCCTTTCAAATGAAATGCCATTGCAAACACAGAGAAATTGTGACAGATCAAGGAAGCCAATTCACATCCAACCTGGTGGAGAAGCTGATGGAAGAATACAAAATCAAGCATAGAAGATCTACTCCTTACCATCCACAAGCAAATGGTCAAGTGGAGTCTACCAACAAAGTTCTCGAAAGTATCATCACCAAAATTGTTCATCTACATAGAAGAGATTGGGAAGAAAGGCTTCCTGAAGCCTTGTGGGCCTACAGAACTACATGGAGAAATACAACAGGACATTCTCCCTATGAACTTGTTTATGGGAAGGAAGTCCTGCTTCCCATTGAGTTCCAAGTCAAGACCTTCAAGATAGCAGTTCAGTTGGGGATGGACTTATCAGAAGCCCAAAAGCATAGAATGGAGCAGTTGAATGAGCTAGATGAGATCATACAAGAAGCAATTTTAAGAACTGATCTAGTTCAATATCAAAGAGCTAAATGGCATGACAAGTACATCAAAGAGAAGAAGTTTCAAGAAGGAGATTGGGCATTATTATTTGATTCCAAGTTTAAAGATTTTCAAGGAAAATTTCAGACTCATTGGCTTGGGCCATATGAGATTGACAAGATCTTTAGCAATGGAGCGGTAAGAATCAAGACCATTGATGAGTGTCAAACTCCTCTTATTGTGAATGGCCACAGATTGAAAGTTTATCATAAGCCACTCTCAAAAGAGGAATTTGTCAAAATGTTTCAAGAAAATTTTGCAATCAGGTTGGTACAGAAGAATTCTTCTTCTCCACCAGCCTAGCTTTTGTTCTTTTCAGTTAAAAAAAAATAAAAATAAAATAAAATAAAAAAATTTATAAGCCTGAAAACCAATCACTGATTGGCAGTCTTATACAAAAAATGTAGGGTGAAAATCAGGAACACTTGACACCCTATATTTTCCAAAAAAAAATAAAAAAAAATCTCTCTTTCATTTCACAAGTTTTGTGACCACCCACTCGATTCCATTCCATTTCATTCCAGTTCATTTCACTCCACTTCATTCCATTTCACTTCATTTTATCTATTTCATTTCATTTCACCAATAAAATAATCTTTCATGACCATTTCCATTTAGTCAATTGTCGTCCGTTTATTTCCATTCACCCAAATAATAGCTGTGTCAGTTTCCGCGGCTGACATCTGTTTCCGCAGCTGACACCAGTTTCCGCAGCCAGAAGCAGATTCCGCAGCTACCACTCTGTTTTTCAAAAGAATGTACAGCCAGATGTTATTTCCATAATCATGAAATAAAATGCAGGTATGAGGACCAATTATGAAGACATGGGGCATTCAAGATATCAATGAGGAGCAACTAATTGAAGACCAAGGAAAAATGGCAAGAATTCCAAGGTATGAGTAAAAATTTATTTCAAATAACATTTAAAACACATTTTTATATAGTTATAAACCATAAGCTCCATTATGTGCAATGATTGTATTGACAAACTCCGTAACCACTCCATGATCTCTGTACAATTCTCCCACAATCCTTGCATTCATTCTCAAACGGTCCCATAATTAAACCTCCGATCTTCACTCATACTCTGATATTCCACCTGTGACAATGAAACGTAGTTGATTTGACTACGGCTTCTTTCAGCCGCATAAAATCCGTAGCCGTTGTATAAACGTGCTTACATTTATTTTGCAACCACCAAATTTTAAAACACTGCCGGATGTGTTATAATCCTCCTATTGTTCTATTAATCTCACAGCCGCATTTCCGCCGTGCTCACGTAACCCTTCTCTGTTCCGCTTCACCCCATTTCGTTCTCTGTTATGCTACAGTCTGTATACCCACTCTCTGATATCTACCTACAGTCATCGTGCTCATTTCCGTTCATTCAGCTGTCCTACTTCCATTAAACCCTCCTCACGCAGGCAAGTTTTTAAAGAGCAGAAAGAAGGATGGGTACATTGTTGAGAGCAGAACCAGAGGGACCTAAATTCATGGAAGGATACCCGCAAGTCAGGGATATATTGAAGAAGGCAAAGTGGCTGCGGTTTATCCAAAAGTTTAGAGGCTACCATAAAGAGGTGACAAAAGCTTTTGCAATGTCTTTCAATGGCCTGGAGGTAGAGATTGGAGACCTTAAGTTTACGGTGAATGAGACATCTATAGCATCTGCCACAGAACTTCTTCAAGAGGGTGAACGTTGGTTTAAGAACAAAAGCATTAGTGATGAAGCCTGGAGAGTGATTCTACATAACCCAGGTATGGACATAACTATTTTTAAAAGAGGAATTCCTGTTCATGCTTTGAAAGAGGAATGGGCTACTTTGCTGTTAGTTGTTCAAAAATTTATCACCTGTGAGGGCCGTTTTGGGTCAATGTATATGTACCATACCCGATTGCTGATGAATTTTCTAGATAACCAGACCCTCAATTTGCCATACTTTTTATTAAATAGTTTGAAGAAGATGTCTGTGACTATTCAGAAGCATTTAGGGGATGTAGAACCACATCTATATCAGCATGGTCTTGTGAAAATTTTGATTGAAAAACAGTTAAAAGAGAAGAAGGACACATGGGAACAATTTTTGATTAGAAATTTCTTTGAGGAACCTCAAGAAATTCCTGAAGGTAACACATCAAGAAGGAGTAGGAGAAAAAGAACAAATAATGAAACTCAAAGTACGCCTACTAAAATTGAAAGAACTAGTAGGGAAGAGAGACTGTAAAAAAGGAAGAAGAAAGAAACCAAGGGTAAAAAGCCAATAACATCAAAAGAGAGAAAAAGTATTGAAGCTATGCATCAAACACTTTCTTCCGAAGAAGATCATCAAGTGTTAACTGAGAGACTAGTTCACCTTCAAGAACAGTCATCTATGGCCAAGAAGAGAGGGAAAGGAAAACAAAAGCAAAAAGACAGTGGTCCACAGCGTATAAGAAGAAGTTCCAGGCTTAAGGGGAAATTGAGGAAAACGCAAATGAAAGGACCCCATTTTATTGATTTGGGAGAAGAAACATTTGAACAGTCCCCAGCTGGCCATAGTCCATCTCACTCTCAGTCAGACAGTGAACCTAGTTCATTTCATTCTCAGTCAGACATTGAACATAGTCCATCCCATTCTCAGCCAGACGTTGATGTGAGCCCTTCTCAGCCAAATTTTGAAGACAACTCTCCTCCACGGAATTTTGGGGACAACCCAATAAAAACGACACCTGAGATAGACCCAAAGCAACAAGAAGTATATGATTATATAGAATCTTTAGAAAGAGCAGCTACGGGTCCCAGTACTTCGTCCACTCAACCTCACACAGCACAAGATGATCTAGTCCAATCATTGAAACAAGAAGTCTTTGAGCTAGAGCTTTTAAATAGACACATTAAAAATGAAAATGAGACATTGAAGGAACAAATAAAATTGGACAAAATCATTCATGATAATACCATGCTACATCTGGGAATATGGCAGAAGAAGAACAAGAAATTGAAGAAGAAATGCCAGAAGTTAAGCAGAGCACTGATTAATATCAAATTCAGATGCTTGATGAAAAAGCCCAGGATGTTAGCAACACCAAGGAAGAGGAGGAGAGGACTGGATGTACTGGCTGAAGTGTCAAGGCATATGAATTGAAGAAGGATTATCAAAATTTTGGTTGCATGAGGACATGCAACACCTTCACAGTGGGGGTATGTTGAGTCTCAAATCTGCATCTTTCCTATACACCTTTATAGACCTTTTTCATTCACCTGAACCTTCTAAGTTGTCAATATCATTGCATATTAATTGTAAAAGAGCATCTAAAATGGTTTTTAACTATGTTTTGTGTCTGTTGTTTGATTTAGATTTTTTCTCATTTAGCTGCGGAATCTTGCCACTTTCTGGAGCTGCTGCAACTTTCCGCAGCCATTTTGTGAAAGTCTATGTTGCAGGTGTCTTCAGGCAAATTGAGCCACATGGGAAAGTCAGAAATGAAGTGGACATGGATCGTGTCCTATTGGCTCGGGCAAATTCACCTAAGGAGGCTGTGGTCAAAGATGGCCAAGTGGAAGTCAACCGTAGAGTCCCACGGTGACAGGACTCTGTTTCTCATCACGTGAAGATTTGTATGACCGTTTCTAATTTACGGGAGACACATCAACACCTGTACACGGCTCCATAAGCTGAATCCAACATCCACTCTTCATAGATTTACTCCTCACCGCGGCCATGATGTTGGATCTCTGGACGTGATGGTTCACGTGTCTCTATCAGCACAAACTTTAGGGAATTAGTTATATCACCTTTGTTATAAATAACGCGTTTTCACACGCATAATAGTTAGCCTCCATATAGCTCTGTAATGTAATTGCGTTGCCACTGTGCTGTAATATCATTTCTCTGTTATGACTGCATTTTAATATATAAGAAGACTCTGTTTCCAAGCGTAATTCGTATTTGAAGGTTGTTGCCCGAGGCTGGTGCAGAGGGCCCCTGCACACGCTGAGGTTTTGTGCATTACTGTATAGTTTCTTGTTTTATTTCTTTAAGTTCATTGTGCCATAAGTCATTCACGTGTTTACACATTGCATCTTTCATGATATTTATGCTTCATCTCTGTTCATAATCTTTCATGCTTTACATTTTACTTCTGTCAATAATATTTCATGTTTTATGTTGTTGATTAACTGATCAGTGTTCTTGTTTCAGATTACAAATAGGCAGCCCAGGCATTTGCATATTCTTTGACTAATGACATGGAATCAATATTGCCCCGTCACACTTATTTTTCTTAGTTTTTGTTTAATTCCAGTATTGCTTTGTTTATTTCAGTCTTGCACATTTGCTTCAGCAGTTAGATTTAGATATATTAAATTGCTCATGTCATTTTCAGTTACCTCCGAAAGCCACAGCTGGACTGATGGTGAGGGATTGAAGTATGAGTGTGTAGTTTGATATTAGTTTACTTTCTGTAAGTTAGATATATTAAATTGCTCATGTCATTTTCAGTTACCTCCGAAAACCATAGCTGGACTAATGGTGAGGGATTGAAGTATGAGTGTGTAGTTTGATATTAGTTTACTTTCTGCAAGTTAGATATATTAAATTGCTCATGTCATTTTCAGTTACCTCCGAAAACCATAACTGGACTAATGGTGAGGGATTGAAGTATGAGTGTGTAGTTTGATATTAGTTTACTTTCTGCAAGTTAGATATATTAAATTGCTCATGTCATTTTCAGTTACCTCCGAAAACCATAGCTGGAATAATGGTGAGGGATTGAAGTATGAGTGTGTAGTTTGATATTAGTTTCTTTTTCTGTAAATTAGATATCAGATTGCTCAAGTTGTTTATGGTTACCTCCGAAAGCCATAGCTAGACTAATGGCGAGGGATCATAATATAAGTTGATGTAATTTGATTTAGATTTACTTTGTTGCAATTCTTGGATTTCTTTAAGCATAGTTTCTTTTGTGTTTAGATAGCAGCAAGGATAGTTTGGTTTTCATGCTCAATAGTTCACTGTTTGATTTATTAGGCTAGCAGCGCATTTTCATTTCCTTTCAAGTTTTGTTATTGTATGTTTCAAATTCCTTTTTAAGTTTGAAGTTGGTAAATCATTATAAAGGATATCATTGCCTTGAACAATCATAACCATACTTGTTTTTATTTTAGAATTTCCATCTCACATTAGAAAACCAAAAACGACAAAAAGGTAAGAAATAGGTTATCTTGCACATATAGTGCGCCACACTTCATCAGCTTATGAATCCCGGATTGATAAATTAATGTAGCAATTTAGGACACACTAAATTGACCAAACATTTACCAATGTTGATGCTGACTTACTTACTCTTTCCCTTCCTCTTGATATGTGCTTGCATGTTTCAAAAATTTCTTCAAATGAAAATTGGTATACATCTTCTCTACTCATGAGATTAAGGAGATCAATCCACTCATCCCTAATTGTTCTAAGTAAGAGGGTTTTTAGTGTGTCAAATCCTAAATGATGCAATTTTTCCCTCTTAACATTAAACATGAACCTATGTATGAGATCCTCAAGGCTCTCATCCTATTTTTGATTCATTCTAAAAATTTCTTCTTTAAGATCACAATCTTTATATTTTTCTAGAAATATATTTTGCATATCATTCCATGATCTTATCGAATTAGTACTTAGACTCATGAACCATTTAAGAGCTCTGTCCTTCAATGTTGCAGGAAACAATCTCAGTTTTTGAGTGTGTGATAAGTAGGCATAAGATCTAAAAAGTATCTCAAATTCCAAGAGAAACATTTCTGGATCCTCTGTCCTCATACCATGGAAGTTGGGAAGGAAAGATGGAGGGATGTTCTTCATATGTACACTGATGTTCATATCTTGAATGGGAAACCCAATAAGATATTCATTGACATCATATCCATCCATCTCATCTACCTTCAAAAGTGTATGGTGATGTGGTTCTTACTGCACCACATGGTCAAGTGGGGGGGTTGGTATTGGAGAAGTACTTTTTAAAATTTTTTTCTGAGTATCCCTACTCCTATAAGGCATGAAAATCATATTTTTTTGTATTTTTCAATATTTCGGAAACAACATGAAAAAGGAAAGCATAAAAGAATGGTAAAAAAAAAATTAAAGCATCTACTAGACACCTCCCCGACAATGGCACCAAAAAGTGGTGAGCCCTGGTATTGCACCAAGAGTGCTAAAACTTCGAGGGAATTCCCTAATTTACTTTATCAACCCAGGGTTTGTAAAAACTTGGAGGTGACAGTGCTATATACACAACATATGTATTCTACTCATGTCATCCTCTTCCGCTCTACGAAAGGGTGCTACTTCTAGGGGTTCTCAGTGAAGTCTGTCACACTTCAATGAAACTAAAATAAATTGCAAAAAGGAAATGACAGAAAGGAAACTAAACTAAATTGATGAAAATAAATGATAGGAAAGAAACTAATTTAAATTACAGAAAGGAAATGACGGAAAGGGAACTAATTTAACTTGTTGAAAATAAATGGTGGAAAGGAAACTAATTATAAACCATACTTAATATGGCCAAACGGATAAATGCACTCTACTTGTCCTATGATCTATCTACCATGCTACCATGCTTCTAACCATGAAACTATTCATGATCTAACTAAAATTGAAAAAGTATTTCTTGTAGTTTGGAGGAAAAAGGGCTAAATAAGCTAATGGAGGGCTTGAACACATGAAACAAGGCTTAGAGGTGGAAAGAGGGGGTTTAAACCTTATTAAAACTTTATAGCACAAAAATCCTTTGGAGCGGGAGGATTTAGAAGTGCGATGGCGGAACTGCGATGGAGGGACGAAAGTGAAATATTTGATATGCGATAGTGCAATTGAAATATCGCAAAGTTGGAGGGATAGTGGAAGTGTTGTTCAGGAGCGGGAGCGAAATGTGAAATGCGATGGGGATAAAAACTGTGAAGTGCGAAATGCGAAATGTGATGGGGAAAAAGTTGCGAAGTGCGAAATGCAACGGGTGATGTGGTGGTAGCACTAGTGGTGGAGTGCGATGAAAATATCACAATCAGCGTTGGGAGTGGTAAGTATTAAAGGAAAAAGGGAAAATGTTGTGAAATGCGATTTGTAATTTGTGATGTGGCGGAGTATGGAAAGTTATCGCAATCAGCATTTAGAAGCGAGAAGTGTTAACGAAAAACAAAGAAAAATGTGATTTGCGATAAGCAAAGTACAATAGCAGGAGATTTGAGGAGAAAAGGCAGAGGTGGAATTTTAATTTTTTGCAAGCGTTTTGCGTTAAAAGGGGTAAGGCAACCGTGACCAATAAAAACAAAGGAATAAGGCAGGTTGAATGGTTTAAGTACTTCTAGGGATAAAAGTTCGGTGCAACAATTAGAATAAGTGGAAAAAAGAGGGGGAATGGAGGGCGTAACAACAATGCGCAGATTGTGAATATAGAGAGTGAAAATGAAGCGGGGAAGCACCACAGAGCTGCTTTGGGGCTTTAATATTAATTCATGCAAACAACTCTGCTGATCTATGCACGAAAAACAAACAAATGCGTGAAAATACAATGCAAAAGGAAGGCTGAAAATGGTAATGCAACTCTACTTTCAATCTCAGAAACAATGAACATGAATCAGTTTTTGGGTCTGTGGGAAGGTTCGCACTCCTTGAGATCTATTGACAAATATGAGAAGGGGGTCTTGATCCACAAATTTTTGGTCTTCCTCTATTCTATTACTCTCATAAGAAAATGAAAAACTACATCATCACACTGAAAGAAAAAACTAAGAAGCAATGAAACTATCAAAAGCAGAACTAATTGAATGACAAAAATAAAACTAGCTAAATGGAAGAAAGGAAAGAATGGTAACAACAAAGAAGCTGAGGCACATGGGTTGGGACCTAATCCACGAGCCCAACTCTCTGGAACTAAATAATTAAATGGAGTATGTCTGTTCATTTCAGGAAGAGAATAGCCTCGTTACATTTATGAAATTTTTATCACTGAGTACAATAATAAAAAGCTTAATAGCTTGCAACAAAAGTTCTGAATGGAATCGAAGAATCCTTCCTAGCTCTATCTCTGCTCTATTTATTCTATAGGGTAGCTACCAAAAAATCCCTTGAAAATAGTGATTGAGTCCACTTAACTCCAAGTAAACATAGATTGGGTGCACTTCGTCTTCAGTTTACTTGGCTACCTTTGATAGTTAAGGAGGGTGGACAACCCCCTTGAATCTCTCCAAGATTTCTCAATAATTTCCTGATATTGTGCTAATTTATTCTTCAATCTTGATCTTTCGGTGGCAGGGAGAAAGTCCCTAAATTATCTCCTTCTCCAAATCTGCATAATCTGCCAAATATTCTGACAATATTCTACAAAAATAACCAATATTAGGCACATATGCAATTACCTTTAAACCTTCCTAAGAAAATATTAAAGCATACGAAAACATTATTAAGTGCAGAAGGAGAGATTTAATATATATTTTCATGTGCATAAGGAAGGTAGATGGGCCTAATAAAGGTTAGATGGGCCTTAATTTATGTCTAATTTAGAGGCCCATCAGGTATGTCCATCCATTGATGAGGAGTGCAAAGGATATTGAGGATATAAAATTCATTACCCATGTAATAAAAGGAACTTCAAATCCTAGATGAGTTAGGAGAAGTTGAATATATAGCTAGTTTACTCTATCATAAGCCTTAGATAAATCAATCTTGAGTACAACACCTTTTAGACTTTGCGATTTGAGGCTATATAAACCTTCTTATGCCACTCCCATGGCCTCATTGATTTGTTGGTCCTCTAAGAAACCAAACTGATCCAAGGATATTACCCTTGAGAGGATGGGCCTAGTTCTTTGAGTTATCAGTTTCACAATCACTTTTTAAACACATTTTCATAGATAGATTGAAATTAAATAAAAAAAATACCAAGGACTATGCACCTTTGGAATCATGGCTATGTTCATAGAGTTGAGGGATGCCAGGACCTTCCCCTCCATTTGAGATTATTCCAAAACCCTTAGAAGGTCATCACCAATCACATCAAAGAGTCACAAAAATAATTCCACTGACCATCCATCTGACCCTAGGCTCTTACGCTTTTGGATGTTGTGGAGGACCTACTTTAGCTCATCTACAAAATTTTCCTCCATCATATTTCACTTATCCTCCTCATTCACAAATATTGGGAAGAGTTGTGCCAAGAGAACTATCTTAACCATGGATGTTCCTTCCTCTACTTTAAAAATATTGCTAAAATGTATCTTCCCCATATGAGCTAGTTCCTAGAAGGAGGAGGCTTGAGAGCCATCTTGATCCTCCAATTTCCTAATTGTGTTGGTCATATTCTTTCCCTTGGAAATTTTTTGAAAAAACTTAGTGTTCTCATTGCCAAACTCCAACCAAACTGTCTTTCTCTTCAACCTCATAACCTCCTTTTCCTCTAGTAATATTCTCTCTGTAGATTCCAGCTGAACCAACCTCTCCTTTGCTTATTCTATGGAAAATATTCCCCCTTTTGAGCCACTTATACCACTTGTCTCCTCTTCCACATTCCTCAGCTCTTGTTCATCCATCAATCTCTTATGGGCTACCCATTGGAGAGTCTCTCGTTTGACCTTGGATAAATTTGTAGCAAAATGAGCTGACACAAGGTACCTAGACTGTGAGTTGCAAGAGACCCAATTCGATTGATCCAAAGCCATAAAATCTTCATCTTTCAACCATAATCTGTTGAATTTAAAGGGGCTTGTTGAATTTTTGCATAGACATTTGATTTCCAAGAATATGGGGTGATTACCAGAACCCGCGCCACCCCCCCTCCCCCCCAACTTCCTACCCACTGTTGAACCAATGACAAAATCTCCATAAGTCTTTCTTCCAACAGGAAGTGATCCAACCATTTTTCCACCCTCACCTCCCCACACAGGGGCTTCATTCAATAAACCTCTGACATATCACATGTGCTTGTGGCATACTAAAAAATACTTTAATTTAACTACATATTGGAAAATTCCCCTAAAAATCACATTATTTAACCCCCTATCAATACGAACCCAATAAACCTTCCCAATTAAAAAAACCCCTACTTTCACTAGATATTGTAGGTATGCATTTTTTATACCCATTTATATTTTTTTGTTAACTTTGAGCCCCATTTTTTATACCTGCTAATATAAAATCCCTTTACCCCCCTTTATGTTCTCAATATATTATGTCATCTTTAGCTAAATATATATCCCCTAATATGAACGCACCTGGTATGGTATCACTCCCCCAATGAAGCCTAGTGGAATATTGTTTAAAAAAAATCTAATGATCATAAAATTTTGGTGCATCACATAATCTATGTTTGTTATGATAATCAAATCTTGGAAGAATTATCTTCATATAAGTATCTAGTTGGTATCCATAGTAAGCTAAACTATGATTGTAGTGCCGATGGAAGTTAGAAAGGTTTTTTTAGTCTAAAGAGGTTGAGTTGTGGCTCTAGGGGTAAGAAATTTTGTCTTGACATACTTTATATCTTAGTGAATTTATGGTTGTGAAGTTTGTGGTTATATTATTTTTAAGGAGACTCCCATGAAAATTGAGTAAATCTAATTTTTTTTTTATAATAAGTGATTTCAAAAGTAGTAAATAGGATGTCCTTAAGGTATCAATACAAGTAATAGTATTAGGATAACCAACTTTAAAGAAAAAAATGAAATTGAGTTAGAGAGAAAATTGGTTCATGGTGTGAAATCATTAATATTAAATTAAAAGATATTAAATCTCTATCTTTATTAGTGTCAACACAATAGGCTATCCTAGTTTTCTGGGTTGCACTAACTTGGATGCCAAAAGGAATATTGGAAAGGATAAGAAAAATCTGTAGCAAATTTCTGTGGGCAGGTACAAAGGAGGAGGCAGTGCTCCCATGGGTAGCATGGGATAAGATAGCTAGACAAAAGGATTGGGGAGGATGGGGCATAAAAGAGCTTCCCTCTTTTGTGTCTTCCTCGACAACAAAAATGGGCTGAAGAATTCTCTCAAAGGAAACCCTATAGACTATGGTTATAAAAAAAAATAAATTGACCCAAAGCCTTTGATTGAATGGTTGCTAACCCCTGACAAAAGCTCTTCCGGGAATCGGTGGTTTGGAAAGCCACCCTTGGGTTACTGAAAATCATTGAGGATGGATTGGTATGGCAGATAGGAAAAGGTGATCAAGTTAGAATTGGATTGGACCCCTAGGTTGGCTGCAATGAGGGCTTCTCATTGCGAGAATATTTAAGAACCCATCTATCCTCCAAAGGGTATTTATTCTTAGGTCAAATAGAAAAATTTGGCTTCTCCTCGATATGGCAACAAGCTTGAAAGTCAGAAGAGGACTTGCAGTTAGATCCATAATGGAATGAGGCATGGCACCTCTACATGAATGAACTTGTGCATTCAAATGTCCGCCTCAGAGATCGGCGAGATGAATTGAGATGGGTCCATGCTCCTATAGGCAAATATTCTCCAAAGTTTGGATACTCATTCCTAATGTCCAGGAAGGGGTGGGAGGCACCAAAATGGTGGGAAAAACTGCTATGGAAATTGAAATTCCCAACAAAAGCTAGGCAAATTTTCTGGTGTATATTGAGGAACAAAGTCCCAACATGGGATAATATCCAAAAAAGAAAGAAGGAGGGGCCAGGCTGGTGTTCTCTTTGCAAATCAGATTCTGAATTTGTCCCTCACCTCTTCATCCACTGTTCCTACAACAAGCCAGTTTGGTCAGAATCTATAAAACTCCTTGGAAAGTCTCAAATCTGGATGAGGGTAAATGCAAATGAAGCTTGGCAGGGTTGGTGGAACGATAGCCAGGATGAAAATTGGAAAGCGATTCCACTCCTAATCTCTTAGGGGATTTGGTTAGTTAGAAACATATGTATTTTCAAAGACCATGAGACTACACATTACTAAGTAGAAAGTGAATGTGCTGCCATCTATGAGTTAATGCCGGCTCAAAAACCAAAATCAAATCCTAGAGTGACCATTATCGAATAGATCAGAGGTGACATTCCATGGACATATTTCGATGGAGCTTCCAGCCCTAAAAACCTGTGTGGGGCGGGTTTAGTGATTCATGTTAGCTTGTGAAAAATATTGGAAGCCTCAGTAGGCTTGGGTCGTGGCACTAATAATTATGGAGAACTCAAATCTCTTCACTACGTTTTATGTTGGCTTATTCACTTGGGTCATCTCTCTGTCCAGATCTTCAGAGATTCATAGAAGATCATAAAATATTTCAACAAGGAATTCATTTGTCAAAACTATTTACTAAGTCCTATTCTTGAGGAACTTTGGCTATTGAAAGAGCATTTTACTTACATATATGTGTGTCATATTTACAAGGAACGTGGCAGACATCCTTTCTAAGGAAGGTATGCAACATGATATGGGAAGTTGGAAAATTAGAGAAATAGATCTTGAAGGGTCACTGGAGTTGGATCGCCCTTCCATGTTTTATTTTATGATCACATTTCTTTTTACATGTACCTATGACATTTTCTGGTTACTCAAACTTATGGACCTATATCAATACTTTTTTTTCTTCAGAAACATGATACTATAAACTCTTTTACTTTGATGATCAACAGTTTTTTGAATGGACCATTTTGTGTTCCTGTTTGGGCTGGTTTTTCGTCATAAGAGGAGGCCCTAGAACAATCACGAGGCATACATGTCACTTTTGGTGAATGGTAAAAACTGGTAAACAATTGGAATTTTTTTTGAAATGGCTAAACTTCTTTGAATGCTTCAATGGATGTGCAATGTAACTCTTTATTTTTTCAATAAAAAGTTCTATTTTTCCCCTAGAAAAAAAAGGTATCCACACAATAAATAAATATAATACAAGTAAAACAAACTCCAAAACTAAATATGAATCTAAAATAATATAAGTAAAATTATAGCATAAATATTTCCACAGTCAACATAATTCTATATAAATAGAATTATAACATATTTCCATGGTCAATAACATTATGTTATGTTGAATTTGGGAGTTGGCGCTGGATCGCTGCCTGCTGCCGTGTCCGATTGCTTGAGACAAGCCCACATCCAACCTAGGGCTCGCGCCCATGGAGGTGCTGGGCACTCCCCAGGTGCCTCCCCCTCCTCCTCCTTCGCCCACGATTGCTGAGGCTTTTAATCGGCTATTGGCAGGGCTTCCAAAGAAGAAGATCTCAGAAGCTGCGAAATTCGTCAAGAAATTGGAAGATATACCTGAGATCTCCTTTCCTCCAAAAACCCCGATCCAGGTTGCATTATCTTTGGCCGAGCGAGCTCTCATCGGCTAGTTCACTAGGCTATGGCCATCCCCCAAAACCACTGAGAGCTGGGTCATCAGAAACTGGGCGCCGTTGATCAAAGAAAGTGTTACCTCTTATTTTTTGGGGAGAGGGTTCTTCCTCTTTGAATTCTCTTCAAAGGATGATAAAGATTTGATCTTCCAAAAAGGCCCCTACTTCATGGGCCCTTAGGGTTTGTACCTAAATAAATGGACACCGAATTTCGATCCAACAGTGGATGTGCCCACAACGGTCCTAGTGTGGGTTAGGCTACCAAATCTCCTAGTTCATTGATGGAATTGGGACTCTTTGAAGCACATTGGAAATGCCCTTGGGAAATTCATAGATCGAGAAAATAATAAAGACCAATATGACTGTGCTAGAATTTGCGTAGAAGTAGATCTAGAGGTGGGGCTGCCGGAGGCCATTAAAATCAACGTCGGAAGCTGGACGCATGTGCAAAAACTAGACTATGAGCAGCTGCCCTTCAAATGCCAGAAATGCCATGTCTATGGCCACTTCGCCAGAGGCTGTCCGTTCAATAGCGAGGCTGTGCAGGGGAAGGAGGATGGTTGGAATCAAGTCAAGCGCTCCAAAACTTCTCACAAGACTCAAAATCCAGGAGGCCCTAATGGCAAAGGTCCTCACCAGGCCTTTTCCCAGAAGCCCCCGCCCAAGTCGGTGCAAGAAAATAAGTTTGATCCTCTAAGCTCGCAGATAGAGGAAACCCAGGAGGTCATGGTCCAAAAGGAAGTGTCTCCAGATAAAGGTAACCTCTTTATCTCTTCCAAGGATGCAAGTGTTCCAGAAAGCTCAAAAGGAAACCCCGTCGAAGTCGAGGAAGAGGACCAAGAGTCGGAAGACTCGGAGGAGGATGGAGAAATAGGTGACTCCCAAGCCTCTGTAAGGAGATCCACAAGAGGCTGCAAAATAGATCAGGATAAAAGAGAGCAGGAAACGTACAAGGATAAGTTACAGGGCAGCCAACCAACTCTGGAGAAGTTGTTAGCAAAAAAGCCGAAGATTGGCGAGAAACCAGGCTCAAGGCTCCAAGGGAGCCCACCAGAACAAAGGTAAATAATGAAAATTGTCTCCTGGAATTGTAGGGGTATGGGGAGCAGAATCAAGGAAGAAGCCATAAGAAACTTAATAAGAATAGAAGCCCTGGACATATTCCTTATCTAGGAGACCAAGATGGAGGACTCAGACTTCCTCCAAACAAGTAAAAAACTCTGGAGTAAAAGTAAAGCAAAAGTTGTCTTAGCCCGCTGATCCAGGAGGATCTCCACCAACAAAGAAGTTTACTTATGCACCATGAAGACACTTTATGATGGGTGACAAAGTAATGAGTGAATTAATTCATTATTTCATTTAAAAATTATGAAGTGGATAATGTTCTAAGTGAGTGGAAAATGACTCACCAAAATATTCACTTATTATTCATTTTGAGAAAATAGTTTTATGTGAGAATTGACCTCACAACCAATTTTCTATTTCTCATTAAGAGGTTGAGCTTTCTTGGCATGGTTGAGATCCTTGAAGTTGGGTTTGCCATTTTTTCCTTGAGTAAGTTTTAAAGTCCTAGAATCATGGAGTTTGTCTTTCCTTAAAATGTCTTGAGATCCTACTATTGTGGATTGGGGAGTTATGGGGAAAAACTATATAAACTCATGATGTGAGCCTTTGAAAAGGAGAGAGGAGAAAGGATAGGAAACTTAGCCTTTGAAAGCCATAGTGCTTGGCTAATGCTCAGCCATGGAACTGGAATGTATGAAAGCTTAATTTGAAGATGAAATAATAAAGGATCTGCCTTCCAATTGAAGCAGGTCCGGAGATGTAACCCCAGTGAGTTGGAGGGGTGAACTCCATTACCAATTTGGTTGTCTTTCGCTTATGTGTTTTCCTGATTATGTTTAATTCATGTTAATATGTGTATGCAAACTAACATGCTCATTTAAACCTGTATAAGCCATAGTCGTTTTAAAAGATCTTAGTACCGTACGCGTGATGGTTGGGTAGTACTCGACCCATGATCGGATCAAGTGGTATCGGAGCAGGTGACTGCTTTGCAGGATGGGCAAAGGAACGAAGCACGCTGAAAGACTACAAGAGTTGCAAGAGATAAACGAAAGCCTTCAAGCTGAAAATGCAGAATTGCGAAGATTGTTGCTCGATAAGCAGGAGCTTCAAGAGATGCTACGAGCTAAAGAGGAGATATTGTCTAAATTGCACAAGGTTGAGACGACAGAGGTTGCATGTCAAACCGAGGTATGTGATGTCACTTCAAGTTCTGTTCTCTCTCAATATGAAACTAATGTTGGCATGAAAATCCTCACGAAGATGGGGTATAGCGGAGGTGGACTTGGCATAAATGGCCAAGGAATCACCCAACCATTGGAGGTTGTACCAAGACAACCATTTGCAGGTTTGGGTTATCAACGGTAAGAAGGAGAATGCTCAGAGGTAACTGAAACAAAATTCATCTCTTCATCACCTGATTCCAAGAAAGGAATCAAGCCACCTAGTCTCCATCAATTTAAGGACAAGCCAAGAAGGTATGACAATCATTCAGATTCTACTTTTGCACATAAGAGAAGTGATTGCTTTCATAGATCTGCTAAATATGGTGTAGTTAAGCATCATACAAGGAAAGAGTGGGTTAAGAAGACAGATTTTCCCACAAGAAGGGAGACCAAGAAGAATGAGAACGTTCTAAATCCTCCTATCATGAAGACACAGTGGAAGGGGAAACGGTCTAATTTCTGCAATTTCTGCAAAATCAGTGGCCATTGGGAGAAGAAGTGCTGGAAGTTGCACCCTGAAATTCACCAAGAGTCAAGCAAACATATGGCGAAAGAGCTCGTGAAGAAAGCTCCATTCACCATTCAAAAAACACGCTTACAAGAAAGAAATGCTTGGTTCGAGTTGGGTAAGCAGTTCATGATGTTTCTGCAGGTTATGTTTATGATATTTTGCAAAATTTCGAGTTTTATGGGGGCAGGTATCCGTCTTTTGATGAAAAGTGCTCAAAATTTGTCTGACTTGGAATCAACAAATAATGACACCATCGCGAAGAGCTCGACAAGAGGAATCCGACGACGCTTGAATCGCGTCAAACAGCCTCCAGATTGAAAAGTTATTGCAACCTGAAATTTTGTCAAATCAAGGCAAAGGCAGGAGAACCATGTGCACCGTAGACTTAAAGGAAGTGATCTTTATAGAAATCAGGATGGCTATGGTCTTCTCGACCTTAGAGGTGGTCGCGGCTCCGTTTTTTGGTGCTGAAGCAATACCTGGACCTGGGCTGGAGGCTGGAATCTGTGTAGTAGTCGATGAACATGGAGCTTTGGTTGGGCTCCGTATTCAATCTGCGTTCTCCTTGTCGGCACAAGCTATCCCACCGGATTTGGCCAACGAGGGAAGCATCGCAGAGATGTTCGATCGCGTTCTGGAGAAGGAATTTGCAGAAAAAGAGCAGCCCGAAGGTGGATCCGACAGTAGCAGCGCTATCCTCAGATAAATTGCGAGTCTGCGGTGTCAAGGTGTCAAAGACATCGTGTAATCTGGTTAAGAGCCAACCAAGGCGCAGGCCAAAACGGGGCCGGTCTTGATTCGAGCGAGACCATCAATGGCTTGCACATACTAAATCCCTTTGTGATAGGTCCTCCCTAAACAAATTATACCTTCATGAAACTGGCATTCGACGAAATATGGAGGGAATGGCAGGATCCAACATCGGCGATAGAATCATGCTCACACCGAAATCCACAATCTTGACCCAGCGCACCTTGTTGAGCAGAAGCTTCTAAGGATGGATGTCACTGTACATGATCTTGTGGGCGTGGTGATTGCCTGAGGACGTGGAAAAGCTGCCTGGCGACGACAACCAGAAAGGACTCGAGCATCTGGCTGCACTTTTCGGGCATCTCTGCCACTTGTGTCAACATGGTGACATCGCATTCCAACTGTGTGTGCATCAATAACCAATTGGCGATAAAACCGTAAAGCTTGATGCTTCGTTGTAACTGCCCATTAATGTTGGAGGATTGGTAAGATCTCTTCCGTGATCGGTGTGCAGATGTGTTCGAGATCTCCGCCGGGGTTTGTGACCACGGAGCTTCATCGACCAACGTTAGAATTTGTGAACCTCCAGCCTGCTGTTCGTGACAGAGAGGTAGCACTGTAACACTCACCGTGAGCAAACGGCATGAGCAGCAAGTTCAGTAATTAAACCTCCTGTCTGCCAGCGCAATTCGTTTTTGTGCGTTCGAGCAATTCCGGATACAGTTTGCCGGATAGAAGCTGCGTGAAGCTATTTGGTGGATATTGCAGTGCACCGGTTGAACACTGTTGAACACTGGTGCACCGGTTGAACACTGTTGACAGGTGCGCGGTGACAGACATTGCGTGGAGCTTTGACAGCAGAGTGCGGGCCTCTAAATCATCGGATAGCAGTTTTTCCAGCGTGCAGTCAAAGAATTGGATAGTTTTCGGCTTTCCAGCGTGCAGTGATCCATGAAAGCAACGTGGTAAAGCAACGGGGCACTGTTCGTTTGTGGGATAGTAGTGTGGAAAAGCAGCGGAGCACCACTGCGTCCTCTCCCAGAGATTCAATGCGTTGACAGTAGGGAAACTTACACAATTAAATTTCCTGTTGTGCAACACTTCAATACTCCTTCAAAAATTGCGGTGTGGTGACCTACCTTTAGGTCAAACAGTAGATAGTCAAGAGGCGCTTTGCTAGAAGTAGATAGTTGTGATGGTCAAGTTGTAGCCATCGTGTGGCCTTTATTGGAGAGAGGCATTTTATTAAAGCCTATTTTTTTTAATTCCAAAACTCTATTCATACTTTGCTATATATATGTATATGTTTTTGGAATATTTACAAAAGGGTCTTATTTCCACGAGGTATTTTGGCTGCTATTTTTCTTGAAATTTGATGCGCGAGGGCTTCGGAAAGGGTCCAGCCATGGGACGGAAGCACTGTGGGAAGTTGCAACTTGCTATGCATGATATGACTTCGTTCAAATTTCTCCGTTGTTCCGAAATTGAAAGCCTCCTGGATGCAGGTGGAGAATACCTTCCCCAGAGATCATAGATTTGATTCGGGTTGTGAAGAAACCTGATACATCATTATGGCAGTCACCACGACGAAACTGCTGCAGAGTGGTAGCATCCAAAAAGTCAAGCCTTGATATTGAAGTGGGTCCCTGCCGGGAAGGTGAGGTCATTGGTGTATCATAGCACAGCTGCTGCACAAGAATGTCTTTATCAGAAGGCCTATGCACGCATTTTGGGAGTAAATCAGCCAGCTTCTTAAAATAAAGGAGACCATGATATGCCACATCTTGGTGTAAATGCTTTCATCTTGATCTTATTTCTGATCAAAGTGCGTGAATGAATATGGTTTGGTCTCCTCTACATACATATGTTAAAAGGGGTTTTTGAACAATTTGTTTTTTTTTTTTCCCCTTTGTGCACATATTGGAACATTACATTACTTAGTAATTTCCATGTAAGAGGCCATAGTTGGCATTAAAAATTTTTCATTATTGAATGTCATGTAAAAGGCCCAAGTGGCCAACGGTGAAAGAGATGATGTAAAATATGCTTATGAAGCATTGGAAAAGGCTTGTTTTTAGCCACTCTTATGTAAAGGAGAGTGAGAGTGAGAGGCATATTTTTACGCATTAAGCCTTGTTGGCATCTTTGTAAGCAAATGGGATCAGGAAATTTTCCTAAAGCCATTTTGGCATGTAAACTTGACCAATGAACCCTTGGCAAGTGTTGTAAACAGGTATGATCAGCTACAGGTTGCAGCTTTATGCAGGTGTGGACTTTTGCATTCCGATTCTGAAGGACTGAGGTGAAGGGATCTTGGAGGGATGTTCCTTTTTCAGACATTTGTGTTGCAGCTTTATGCAGATGTGGGCTTTTGCATTCCGATTCTGAAGGACTGAGGTGAAGGAATCTTGCAGGAATGTGCCTTTTCAGGCATTTGTGTTGCAACAGTTGCAAGTGTTGGCATTATCTTCCGATTCCGAAGAACGGTAGGTGAAGGAGTCATGATGGAATTTGCCTTTCAGAGACATTTGCATACAGTTGAGTTGATTGAAGCTGATACTTTTGGAGACCAAAAGTTTTTTTTTCGGGGAGGTTTGATCCAGGAGGATCTCCACGAACAAAGAAGTTTACTTATGCACCATGAAGACACTTTATGATGGGTGACAAAGTAATGAGTGAATTAATTCATTATTTCATTTAAAAATTATGAAGTGGATAATGTTCTAAGTGAGTGGAAAATGACTCACCAAAATATTCACTTATTATTCATTTTGAGAAAATAGTTTTATGTGAGAATTGACCTCACAACTAATTTGCTATTTCTCATTAGGAGGTTGAGCTTTCTTGGCATGGTTAAGATCCTTGAAGTTGGGTTTGCCATTTTTGCCTTGAGTAAGTTTTAAAGTCCTAGAATCATGGAGTTTGTCTTTCCTTAAAATGTCTTGAGATCCTACTATTGTGGATTGGGGAGTTATGGGGAAAAACTATATAAACTCATGATGTGAGCCTTTGAAGGAAGAGGAGAAAGGATAGGAAACTTAGCCTTTGAAAGCCATAGGGCTTGGCTAATGCTCAGCCATGGAACTGGAATGTATGAAAGCTTAATTTGAAGATGAAATATAAAGGATCTGCCTTCCAATTGAAGCAGGTCCGGAGATGTAACCCCAGTGAGTTGGAGGGGTGAACTCCATTACCAATTTGGTTGTCTTTCGCTTATGTGTTTTCCTGATTATGTTTAATTCATGTTAATATGTGTATGCAAACTAACATGCTCATTTAAACCTGTATAAGCCATAGTCGTTTTAAAAGATCTTAGTACCGTACGCGTGATGGTTGGGTAGTACTCGACCCGTGATCGGATCACCCGCGGAGCCTCTGGAGGGCTGGGCATTCTTTAGAACGATAGCAAGTTTTCGTTAGTATCTGAGACTTCAAATAATCACTGGCTGCTGCTAAAAATGTAGCATCTCGTTACTAAAGAGGAATTTTATCTCTTCAATGTTTATGTGCTGGTCAATGCTGGAGAAAAAAAGGCCTATTGGGACTCAATAAGAAGCCAAGCAGACCTTGGGAATCTGGACAACATCATTATTGCCGGTGATCTTAATCTCACGTTGCACTCTTCAGAAAAGCGAGGAGGAAGCATTGTGTGAGATTCGGCAAGGGAATGGGCAGAGGATCTACTGTAGGATTGGGATCTGCTAGACATCAAGCCCTCTTCTGGTAAGTATACTTGGTCAAATAAAAGAGTAGGCCTAGGCCACATTGTAGCAAGGCTTGATAGATTTTTTGTCCAAAGTTCCTTTCTTTTGCTTGGATTAGAAGCTAGTATGCAAATCCTTTCTTGCAACATATCTGATCACAATCCCATCAAGCTTTAGCTTCAGGCCCACCCTGATCTTGGCCCCATCCCCTTCATATTTAGCCCCCTTTGGGTCAAGGACCCCAATTTTTTGCAGATAGTCAAGGAAAGTTGGTCTCAGCCAGTCAATGGATCATCATTCTATGTGTGGGAAGAAAAGCTCAGAAGAATGAAATCTGCTCTAAAAAGTTGGGCCAAAACCCTTCCCAATCCAGCAGCTGAAAGGAAAAATCTCCAAAATCAGCTAGATGCACATCATATGCTATTGGAAGAGGCAGATGTAACCAGAGAAATCCTCGATAAGGAGGCCCAACTCCAACAGCACTTTCATAAAGCCTGCCTGGCTGAAGAAGAATTTTGGAGGATTAAGTCTCGCTACCTTTGGCTCAAAGCAGGAGACAAAAATTCCTCTTTCTTTCACAAGCAAGCTCAAGCCAGAAAATGCTTCAATTCCATTGCTGAAATCAAGGGAGAAACTACCAATCACAAGGACTTTGCAAGCATCAAACGAGCAGCCTTTCTACATTTCAAAAATTTGTATAGTGAGGATGTGAATTTGGTTCAGAATTCTTATCTTCTTGACTGGGTTCCCCCTTTAATCACAACTGAGATGAACCATCAGCTAGAAGCTAAAGTCACCAAGGCTGAAGTCAAGAATGCCCTCTTTTCCATGGACCCAGACAAAGCCCCAAGACCAGATGGATTCTCTGCCAGATTTCTTCAATCCTGTTGGCAAATTGTGGAAAAAGATATCTATAAAATGGTCCAAAAATCCCAAGTCTGTCAGAAAATTGGAGTAAGTACAAACTCTGCGTTCCTTGCACTCATCCCCAAGGAGAAAGGTGCCAGCTCCTTCAACAGATTTCGTCCCATCTCTCTTTGCAACACTGGTTACACACTGATCAACAAAGTAATCACTAACAGGCTGAAATATCTTCTTCCCAAAATCATACCAGAGAATCAAGGGGGCTTTATCCATAGTAGACAACTAGTGGACAACTTTATCTTAGTTCAAGAGGCAATCCTTTCGAGTCAGCAGCGCAAGGAAAAAGGTATGGTTGTCAAACTAGATTTAGCAAACGCTTTCAATCGTGTTAGGCACAATTTTCTCTTGAATGTTCTGCAAAAGTTTGTATTTGGTGAGAGTTTTATAAATTGGATCCGGGCCTGCATCTCGGAGCCCTGGATTGCTCCCCTAGTAAATGGCAGAGTTGCTGATTTTTTCAAAGCCTCAAGAGGACTAAGGCAGGGGTGTCCCCTTTCTCCTCTTCTATTTGTCCTCCAAACTTCCGTTCTTAGTTTCCACCTTAACAAGAAAATGCAAGAGCAGAAGATCTCAGGGATTTGCATAGCAAGAGGAGTCAAAAGCATCAATCATGCCCTCTTTGGAGACGATAATTTGCTGCTGGGGGCTGCATTGATCCTCTTGGCCAACAGATTTAAAGAAGCACTAGACGAGTTTTGTATGGAGTCGGGAAGTAGCCTCAATAAGGGGAAATGTCACATTTACTGTTGGAATACTACGCCCAACCTGCTTAATTCCATTTCTAGATGTTTTGGCTTCACAGCCTCCTCATCTTGGACCTCTTTTAAATATATTGGGCCCCCTGTCTTCCTCAAGCGGGCCTACAACAGAGATTGGCTCCCCCAAGTGGAAAAATTCAAGAATAAACTCCAGGCATGGGGATTCACATGGCTTAATATTGCAGGCAAGACAGTTCTCATCAAAGCTATGCTTAATAACCTCCCCTTATTTCAGTTCTTAGTACTCCTTGCTCCAATTGGCATTCTTCAGAAAATGGACTAGCACATTGGCAAATTCTTTTGGAAGGGAGGCAAACAAAATGAGAGGAAAATCCCACTTGTTAACTGGGAAACTGTCTCCAAGCCTCTAATGGAGGGGGGTTTAAACTTCAAGAATCTCTCCCTTCAGAACATTTCCATGGGAGCCAAAATGCTTTGGAAAATCATTGCGCCCAAGCCTGGCTGGGCCCAATTAGCGCTATGGAGGAAATATTTCAAATGCAAGAGAGTTCGTTGCCTGGATGGGCCTCTCCCCCAAGGCGTCTCTCCCTTTGTAAGACTCTGCTCCAAAGCCGCCCCCCTGATCCACTCCAATGCTTACTGGATCCATGGAAATGGTAGAAATATAAATATTTGGACTGATCACATCATGGATCGAGCTCCGATTGGTGAATGCTCCTCCTTGAATGCGCTGTGCAGCTGGTTGACCACTTCAGGGAAATCCACTATGTGGGATATTTCCACATGGTCTGGGACGCGCTGGGCAGGTTGGAACTTTTTTGACTTACCTCCGGAGCTACTTCACGATTGCGGCTGCCTTCGTTCTCTGTTGAATGGTATTGCTCCTACACATGCGCGTAGAAGGGATATGCGTGGATGGGGTTCGCTATCAGTTGGTTACACCGTAGCACAAGGCTACTCAAAACTCTCATTGAGACCGCATGTTCCACCTGACCCTGCTCCATGGAATGCGATCTGGCGCCTCTCCTCTCTGCCCAAAATTGACATGTTCTGTTGGCTTTTATGCCACAGAAAAATCCTCACTGTTGATAAATTGTAGAAACATGGACTTCATGGCCCGTTCAGGTGCCCTCTGTGCAGAGAGAATGTGGAATGTGCCACCCATCTCATGTTAAATTGTAAATTCGCTGTGCAGATTTGGAGTGAACTGATGGATTATTGGAACCCCAATTTTGTTCTTCCCATCTCCATAATTGATCTCTTTGCAAATTGGCAAAACAGTTATCCCGGCCCTCCTCTCAAAAACAAAGTGATTAAAGCGGCTTGGTCTTCCCTTCCTAAAATCTGTTGCTAGCAGATCTGGCTAGAGCGAAACAACAGAATTTTTAGGAACACACAACATGATGCCAAGGTTGTAACGACTAAGATAAAATTCCAGTTAAAAGAATACTTGGGAGAAAAATACGACGCTTCAAATCTAAATCAGTTAGATACTGTATGGGGTGCCTCCCTAAGCATGCAATTTCACCAAGCTATCAGAAATACCTCCCCTTCTAAAGACTGGCAAATAAGGGGAAAAAAAATGAAGCTTTTCAAGATTGGATCTTCAATCAAAAGGTGCACTCTCTATTCTTTGATGGGGCATCAAAGGGAAATCCTGGCAAGGCTGGGGCAGGAGGAGTTGTAAAGAACACTGAAGGCATATCGATCCACAACTTTTCCTGGGGTCTGGGGATCAACTCCAGCATTCAAGCTGAGGCTTTGGCCCTCTTCCAAGGTCTTAAATTGCTCTTAGAATTGGATATCAAGGAGGAAAATATTTTCGGGGATTCCCAAGTGATAATAAAAATCATGGTGACCAACTCATCTCCACGGGACTTAAGATTGGCAAGACTGATTTCTAGAATCAGAAGTCTGGGGAACTCATTCGAAAATCTGAAATACTTTCATGTACTGAGAGACAACAACAAAGATGCAGACCTTGAAGCTAATAAAACTGCCCTTCTCTCTGCTGGGGCAATGATAAGAGATGGGGACGAAACATGGGATCCAATTCCATAATCAGTCAAATGACATGTTTTAATGATTTTTATTGAAACAATTCGTTTGTACTTTTAAGCTTGGGAAAATCACAGAAATCGAATCCATAGCTGTAAGCAAAAAGAGCTGGAAGCTGACCACAAGCTCCATAGCACTTCTGGTTGCTGAAACTCTTTGGGCTCTGCTCCCTCTCATTGTAATCCGAAATCTAGCATTTAGACCAATCAGTTAATATAACCTATAAACGTTTCTGTAAAAGAAAACATTATGTTATGTTGTAAAAAACTTATAGAAACTTGTTGCCAAACATTCTCAGCAACATAATATAAGTAAATTCAACATGTAAAATTTGCAAACCTAACAAAATAAAAGATGAAACACCCCCTTACCTTGTGGGATACATGGCTAGCAAGAAACGCAAGTATCTTCCAAGGCAGAAGAACCACCTTGGACTCCATCGCAGCGCAGGTCAGGGCAATCTTTGAGCCCTCACCGATACTTCCGTCAGATCATTGAAGAACAGAGCGACAAATCCTCCCCATGGCCATATTTCAACGGGGCCTGTCCCTCGGATGTTAAATGCTATGGTTGTGCCATCATTTAATTGATCAACACTCCTTCCTCATCCACTGCCACTTAGGTTTTGGTTCTAACAATTATGCAGAGTTATACAACCTTAAGCTCCTTCTTTCCTTTGCTTTAGAACAATGATGTAACGGTTTGCAGATCTATCCTAATTCTCATCTGGAATATCATCTTTGGAAAATCTTGTAAAGTATATAAGCAGATATACAGCTAGCCTGTGGGGGGTTTTTAAAATTTATAAAACATTTAATATTATTTATAAAATATATTTTATATTATGTATATGTTATTATTAATAAAATTTCAATAATCTTATTTCCAAACTGTTTTATTTTAAAAATAATATATTAAAATAAAATAATTGGAAATTGGAAATAATAACGCAGAGGACACAATAAAATACTGAAAATATTAATCTTTGAAAATTAGAAAAACCAGTATTAATATTTATAAATAAAAATAATAACACCATATTTTGTACTCCGGCAATATTCAACGATCTCAACACAGTAATTTTAAAACCACTTCATAGTCCTCCCTCACCTACAGGCGTTGATTATCCATCTTGATGACAAGATGATTATCCATTGCTAACACTACCAAAATTGCAGTTTTTGTAATGTGAAAAAAGGTGATATTTTTATTAATGAGAAATGTTATACATTGTCAAAGATCTTATTCAAATTACAGTGCAAATTAATATCCAAAATGCAAAGCAATTATCCACCCTAGTAATGCTGTAAATGCCACTTTGTGGGCACTTATAGAAACAGAGCATGAAACAGGGACCAGCAAGCCAAAAGTAAAACTGAGAGGAACAATAAGAGATTAACAAAATTCTAAAGAGTCTAGATAAAATGAGTTTTTTTTTGGTAACTAATAAATAGTAAGTTATAAAAATCCATCAGAAAGCTATAAAAAATTAGCAACAATAGAAACCAATAAATAATAAATTATACAAAATTAAATAATGTGAAGCAATATATACTTATTTTTAAATTTAAACGAATTTTAAATTAGATTTAAACGAATTTAAATCTAATGATAAGTATATACTACCTCACTACATTTAATTTTCTCTTATTAATTGCCTAAAACAATCCTATCATCATAGTAACATTGGATTTTGTACAAAGTAGTACACTGCAAGGAATTAAAACAGTGATTTTGTAGTCCCATCGACTGAAATAGTTACATGATTAATGTAAAATAATTATTTTTTATATATCTCTATATATATGAAAAATAATTATTTAAACTCCGACGTTTTTTCCAAACTCCACTTTTTCAGTCGATGGTGAACATGCTTGACAATCTTCTTGAGGGCACTCGACACTCCACTTTTTCAGTCGATGGTGAACATGCTAGACAATCTTCTTGAGGGCACTCGACCAAAGAAAACGATGCTATATCGCTTTAAGGTTTTGTTCAACACATAAATAAAATTATTTTATTATTATTTAATTATAGTGATTTACTTATTGTTAAATTTAGTAAAGTATATATACTTTATTTTTTTAGTTTTAAATGTATGATTTCTTAAGAAGAAAGATATGATTTTAATGATTAGATCCACTCAAACGGTATATTATTATAATTTCATATTATAAATAAAATTAATAATATTAATGTGAATAAGAATGATAATATTAAAATATATAATAATAATTATAGATAAGAATAATAATATTAATATGAATAAAAGTGATAATATTAGTGTGATGTTGTTTTGATTATTTAGAATTTATCATATTTATATATAAAAAAAAATAGATGGAATTTAAAAAATAATATTATATTTTAGTTTTAAATTTTTTTATATTAATTTAATCTTTCTATATTGACAGGTAAAAATAATTTTATTTTTATTTAAAAAAAAACAGAACAAGAACCATATCTATTTTACTTATTTATATTGAAATGATTATGTTTAATATCAAAATAATGTAAATTATGCCATGTTCTTTAAGATTTTAATGGATTTTAATTAAAAAATATATAAAAATTGATATCTATTTTATAGTTTTTTAATCATTGTTTATTCACAATGTTATTGTTTTCATGTTCATTGTTTATTGGTAGACAATATATTTATATCTTTTCAAAATATGAAAATTGTAGATAATTAAAATGGTTTTTACTTATAATGATGATAATATTATTTGGGTGTATCAAGAGTTATTCAATTTATTATTAGTTCATCTTAAAATAAAAAGAAAATATTCTCTAAATAGAAAAGAAATGTTACCTATAATGAAAAAGGAAAAAAAAGAATGCTATGCATATTTAATTAGTTGTTCATATAATTTAATATAATTTCATGTAAAGTAATTAGAAAAAAAAATGTGAGTAAGATGTTTAAACCTTATAATTTTTAAAAATATTTTAACATATGATATTCACTTCATATATATTTATATATTGGAAATTTTTTTAATTATTTTATTTATTTATTGTTATATAGAATAAAATATCCAAAATATTTTAATATGAATTAGAATTAGCATATATTTAAAAATATATTAATAATAAAAAACCAATTTAATGTGTGCTGATAAAATGACTCAATATCACAAAAATAGAATTTAAACAATAAAACATTACACATTGTTTTTTACACTCTAAAATAATTTTGCAAGAAATTTGATTGATCCCTTTGGGCTCATCTTAGATCTGTGGTTAAGATGGATCTATGTGGGTTATATTAAAATTCTAGCTTATGTATCTCATTTAGTAATGTTAGAGACCACACAAGTATGCATTTTCCATGTGTTACCAATAACTTTAAAACAACATCCTTCAATTACAACCTTTTGTATCACCATTGAAAGTTATTTCAAAATCATAAACTAGCAATACAAACAATCTTAACATAATAACTCATTAGAGAGATAGTTTCAAAGATCTTAGCTTATCAAAATTTTTAGGTTCTCCAAATAGGAGTACCAAATAGTGCCAATGTCAACATTGATGTTGTAAAAACATACAACCCAAATAAGTATAAAGTTGCAAAGAAACATGGGACTATTATAATGCACATGAAATTGATCACCTTATAATACATTCCTATGGAGCATATAGGGAGGACACTAACCCATACTCATTCACACATAAGGCATAAAAAAACCTAGTAATCTTTCACAAACAAATTTTGAATTAGTTACATGTAATCAATATTCTGCAAAATTGCATGTTGTATTCCTTAGAGCAACATGTTGACCATGTGAGTTTTCATCGATGTCAATAATGATTCAGATGATCAAGAAGTAAAGAGTCAAGTTAGGTGCAGTGGAATTTGGTGTTTCCATAACACACCCATATGGAATGTTAAAGCCAACACAAAAAAAGGTTGAGTATGGTGATTCGAGTAGCGGTAGGCTAAGTCAAGCATTTTGGAAGTATGATGATTCCGTACAATGTGGAAGATGGGTGATTGACTTGATGATGTGGTAGTAGTGGGTGATGAAACATGGCAGGTAGATTTAGCACTTTTAAAAGGCTAACTCAATTCTTGGCAAGTGATGTGACAAGTTATGAATGGTCGAAGCAAAGGGCATTGTGTATGATGTAGCAGTGGTGGGCCTTGCAGTTGGATATTGGGGTATTGAGTGTTGGAGTGTATTTTTTATGTAAAAGGCCAAGGCTGGTATCATGTATGATTTGGTAGGTGTGACATTGCAGTGATGAGGTGGAAAAAGGACCATGTGGTAGTCTGTGATTGGTCCATCATGGAATGCCATGGTAAACCTAGGATTCTTTGAACTTGTGCCAAGGTCATGCTTTGCAAAGGTTTCCTATGTATTTTGTTTTTTCCAAAATGGTTGAAAACCAAGGATTTGATTTAAAATACTACATATCCAAGGTTCACCCCTAGTGAAGCCCATACCAAGCTATTACCAAGAGGTTGAAATAATTTATAATAGAGCAATCAGGCATGCGATGTTTCAGTGCCAATAGAAAATTTTCTTTTGACTACAAGACTAGCAAGCAAAGTATGGAAAAGACATTAATTGATGAGTATTTGTGTTTATATTACCGAGCACTAAAAGGAACACTTGTTAAAGAAATTTAGTATAACAAAAATCCTATATGATAGGGAAACATCCGTTGGTTGTAGAAAATGGCAAGGAATTTTTAAAGTTGAAGTTTTATCTATTGGGCTTAGGAGTATACTGATACTAGGATGATTAGAAATAACAATATAGAATGCATCTAGTGTTTACTATGGAGAATAAGACATGGTCATGAGAAAATAACCATCTAGCAGTTTGAGCTAAAAGCTTCAAAGGATCCCTAGTATCTGGTGAGAAAGCACATAGTCACTATACCATGTTAGAGGCTATGAAATTCTAGCACCCAAGGGCTTAGAACCTAGGAAAACATCTAGTATCTGGTATGTTAGGAGAGAGTCACAAACCTTGATAATGAGGTGTTAAGGAATAGTATATGAGAGATAACCATCACCACAATGGTATGAAAATATCATGGTTCCAACTCTTTAATGTTTCAGTAAAGGACTTGGATATGCAATGTATCGTTTTGTAATGTTAAAGGGATAAAGTGCCCATAACTTAATTGGTCGAATAGAGAGAAGCTATTTGTAACAATTTTGGCACCAATGTAAATATGAATTACAATGTAACAGTGGGAAATCTATGAGCACCAAGAAAATTTTGAGAGAGAACAAGGAAGAAATGACCCGGTCAACCCACAATGCCATGGGTGAAAACCATGGATCGATACCCATGGTAATTGATGTTATAAACAATAATTACAGAGTTAAACAAGTGATATGGTTGTTGTGCCTATGCATATCTAAGGATGAGTGAATTTTATAGAAATCATCAACAATAAGTCAATTTTGAGCATAGAGAACATCAATATCAAGCCAAATAGAGCAAAGAGAGAATCAACAAAGTGAACTACAATTTACAGTGTGGAAAAAATGTAGATAATATAAAGACCAAATAAGATTATATTGGAAATTTTAATAGAAATAGAATGCTAAGTAGAGTTATATCAAAATATGAGAGCTAAAAAATATCATATTAGAAATGAAATGAGTAGACCTGAAGTAGATTTGGTATACATGAAGAATAAGTTGATTGAATATTAAGGATTCCAATGTAATCCATAAAATAGTTAGGGGATTGGTCTCTCCTTCAAGTTGGTGCATGTAAATCAGGGGATTGGTGTCATCGTTAGGTTAGTACTTGTAAATCATGGCATGGGTGTCTCCTTCTGGTTTGTGTTGGTAAATCAATGTCATAGTGGGTTGATGTCAACATTCATATATCAAGAAGAAGTTGATCGATTGTTTTTTGTCATTTGCATTTCCACATAAAACTGTAAGTCTCCTGATCTATGTATGCGAAGCTTAATTTGTGACATTTCTTCGTGGTTAATTAGAAATAGCTTAAAATTTTTAATTATTGCTACAAAAATTATATTATTGATTCACCCTCTCCCCCAACTTAGTATTATTTTGGTTTCAATAATTGGTATAAAAGAAGGTGTCATTCAAAAAAATTTTAATAGACGGAAGAGATATCCTATTATAAAAATGGCCAACCAATAAGGTTCCTCATTCAAACCGGCCTTTTCTCTTCAATGGAAATAGTTGTCTTCTAGAAGATCCAAATGTGGACCTATCTTATGTCTCTTCATACATATGTTTAGAAAATTGTATTGGACAGTTACCAAACTCTTGCAAATTTTGTAATTATGAAGATGGTAAGAATAATAATCTAAATAGTGTTAAAGCCATGAATGCTATTCTAAGTGGTCTTCCAGAATCATAATTTATCCAGGTTATGTACTGTGATTTACCTAAATCCATGTGGGACAAGCTTCTTGATAGCTATGAAGGAGATATTAAGGTTAATCATGCAAAACTTCAAGCTCACATAACACATTTTGAAAGCTTAAAAATGAACCAAAATGAAACTATAACAAGTTTCTTTCTTAGAGTAGACAACATTGTAAATACCATCAAATGACTTGGTGACAAACTTGATGAATATTTAGTAGTACATAAGGCATTGCAATCTCTACCCTTTATAATTCATGCAAAGGTATCTTCCATACAAGCAATACAAACTAACTATGGATAGAATTCCTGGAATTTTAATTGCATATGAGATGAGAATAAAGGGAGAACAACCTAATCTAAAGGAGACAACATTTAAAGCTTTAAACAAGTCAAAAGAACATAGAGATCTTGATTTTTAAAGTCATGAGTTAGAAGATGAGGAAGCTAACTCCATAAGGAAGCTGAAGAAAGGATCAAGAAAATACAAAGGTAAGTTGATTTTCAAATGTTTTAATTGTGGTATAGTAGGTCATTTTGTTGATAAATTTCCATATGGAAAGAAAGAAAGTAAAAATGATAAGAAATAATACAAAGGAATAAAGAAATATAAGGGAAAATATTTCTAGAGAAGGAGATTCTACTCTAAGGAAGATAGTAGCTCCTCAAAAGATGAAGGAGACAGTGAATATGATAAAATTTTAGATGAAGAGCTTCTTATGGCCCTTGAAAATCAAAATTTTGATCAAGAGAGGCTTTATCCATAAGGTGATGAGATTTATACAAAAGTAAATATGGAAAGAAAAATTCTTAGTGCGTTGGACGAAATTTACTATCTAAGGAGAAAGAACAAAAGGTAGAAAGAAGTACTACAGTCATATTAGGAGAAGGAAAATACTGCAAATGAAGTAATCATCCTTATGAAAACATAGCTACAAGAGACAAAGAGGATGAAATACATTATTATGAGCTAGATAAAAGGAAAGAAGAATAATTGTGAAAGGATTGAAGATAAGGTAGTTTCAGTAAGAAAATATTTGGAGAAATATAAAGCTAAATTAGATCTAAACATAAGATTTGTAAAGAGTGCTAAAAATATTAACAATAGTCTCAACAATCAAAGATCACCAATAATCAATACATGCTTGGGAAACAAACAAGATCATGGAAAATGCATAAGAGAATTGAATTGTAATACATTAAGAATAGAAGAACTAAAGAGCTACACTAATGCTAAAAGGATGAAGAACTCAATCATGCAAGGCAAGGAACGATGTCAAAAATAAGCAACAACAAACGCATATTAGCTTAAAAAAAATAATGGGTTAGGTAAGAAAAAGAAGCCTAAATATTCTCAAGTCAGTAGCCAAAAGAATTCTCGTAGAGAAATATCATCAAGAATAATCTTCACACCATGGTACCCATATCTATTCTATCAATACTATTTTTCATGCTATAAATTTGGTCACAATGCTTCAAATTTTAAATCCTATAAGTATATTAGAAATGTAAATGTTAGATCTAGTCATTTCTTAATGATTAGGTCCAGAAGTCCTGATGTTAATGATGTGTATAGGAACAATGATTTTTCTTCTCTCTTGAATGAAATGGAATTATGTTTGGAATAACTTTGGATAGAAGGAAAGTGAGTGTAGAAGAAATATTTTAGTGCCTTGTAAGAAAATAGGGAAGAAGAACCCAAAGGGCATGGAAAAAGAAGCCTAAGAATGTATAATAGTGTGGATTTCAACTCTATGCACAAATTAAAGGAAATATAAGGCAAATAAATAACGGTTATCCAAAACACATCATAGGATATAAGAGTAATTTTGTTTCCTTGAATTAAGACAAGAGAGGAAGTTTTAATTTTGGTAGCAACACACTAACAAAGATTATGGGAAAAGGAGCAATGGTTTTGGAAAAAGGTAAGACTAAAGCTCTATATGTGTCATATGTATATGATTGTGACCACAATATCTTAAGTGTTATTAATATGCGTGGCCAAGGAAATGAATTGATATTTAGGTATTGTGGCTGTGAGGTAAGGAAGGCAAGTTCATGAAAAACAATAGTAAAAGTAGTAAGGACTTCAAGCAATGTCTATGTGTTGTAAGGTTTCAAAGAAAGATGTTATATGGAAAAGGAGGAAGAAAGTTGGTTGTGGCATATGTGATTAGGACATATTAGTTTTGATCATATAAAAAAAGCTAAGTAAAAGGGAGGATGTGAGAAATATTCCCAAAATATCAAAGCCACTTGACATCATTTGAAAGTCATGTCAATTTGGAAAAAAAACTAAGGTGTAGTTCAAAGCAAAGGAAAAATTTACATCAATTCCATTCAAAATCATCCATACATATATTTGTGATCCCACCATAAAATAGTTTCCATTATATGATAAATATTTCATTCTGGTAATTGATGATTTCAAAGGAATGGCTTAGGTTAGCCTTCTTAAATAAAAATCTAAATCCTTTGAAAAATTGAAAATGTTGAAGTCCCAAGTAGAAAATGAGATGATCCGAAGATGGAATGTTTGAGATCTGATTAAGGGGGAGAATTTACCTCATATGAGTTCAATAATTTCTCCAAGAATCACGAAATTAGGAGTCAATTCTTAGTTTCAAAAACCCCACAACAAAATGGTGTTGTTGAGAGAATGAATAGAAAAATCCAAGAAACAACAAGAGAAATTCTTGATCAAGAAAAAGTGATACATATATTTTGAGGGATACTTGTTTAAACAATAGTCAAGATTCTAAATTAGGCTCATTTAAGAAGAAATATAAATATGATCACTTATGAGCCATGCAATGTCAAACCAACTTCAATAAATCCCTTCAACATCTTTGAAAGTAAATGTTATATTAAGAGAAATAAAAAAGACCTAGGAAAGTTTAAATCAAGAGTATATGAAGGAATACTACTTGGATGCTCTTCTAGAATAAAATTCTACAAATTTCATAATAAAAGACTATGTAAAATTGTTGAATCCATCGATGTAAAAGGATTGATGAGACATCAATACATAAAAAATACAATAGCCCGAAGAGGATTCAATCATCTATTAGTCTCACATTAACCCCAAGGTGAATAAGAATATAAAAAGGATACCATGAGGAACATATAGAAGAAGAGAACAAAGTTTACCAATCAAATACTAAAGCTCCATTAAGTTATGTTCAAAAATATCATCTTGAAAGTTAAATTCTAGAAAATAAATATATAGGTGTGCAAACAAGAAGAAAATTTATAGGCTCTTCTACACATGCCAATTTTTATTTTTTATCCACAATAGAGTCCAAGAATTTTGATCAAGCTAGTTAATAACAATATTAGCTTAAGTCCATGGATGAAGAATTAGAGAAAAATGATAAGAAACTTGGGAGTTGGTTCCAACACCAAAGGAACAAAATGTGATTGGAACCAAGTGGATTTTCAAGAATAACTGAATGAGGATGGTTAATTTATTAGAAACAAAGAAAGATTATAATGGAATGGATATGATCAAGTGGAAGGTGTGGAATTTGAGGAGAACTTAACACTAGTTTCTAGACTTGAGGAATTCATAACATTATTGGTCGTTGCATGCTATAAAAGTTTTAAGGTATATCAAATGGATGACAAATAAACTCTCAATGGAGACATCAAAGAAAAAGTATATGTTGAACAACTAGGCTACCAATTGATTAACAAATAAAATATTGTATGAAAGTTGAAGAAGGAACTTCATGGGTAAAAAAGGCTCCTAGAGAACGATATTATAGACCTAAGTAATAAGGTTTTAAAAGGGGAAAAATAATAATAATTGATATATTGAATCTAATCATGACAACATGTTTCTTGTTGTGGCATTATTATATTTGGGAGTAATGCTGATAGGTTAAATAAGAAATTTGTAGTTGTTGTTGAAATTGGAAACAAGAATGGCTTCTAATTTAACTTTACCTTAATTAAATTAGAAGGAAATTGTAATTCCACATCACATGAAAGCTTGTACGTGTTAACTGAGTTAGTAAGACTTAGTTATATCAGTAAATTCAAGTTGAGGGTCAAACTAGAGGCATGTAGAGTTCACTCTGAGTTTTAGGGGGTCTAGTTACAATTTATTTTGAGTTGTAATTAGTTAACTCAATTATTTGAGTTAAAATCAGTTTAACTAGTTCTAACTGAGATATGAGCTAGTGAGAGGTCCAGTGAATTAAATATGATTTAATTAACATGAAATTATCAATAAGATAACTAATAATTCACTATAAATAGTTTTTTCTGTAGAAATTTGCTGAATAATGATTAATTATCCACCGAGACTATCCTGATCACATACAATTCGAATTTATATGCAACACATAATCTCTTCCACTCAGATCATCAAACATGTGGAAATAAAATCAAGCGATAACACATCAAATCATCATACACATTAACACAGTATGTATGGGGAAAGCTTATAGCTGAAAACCCCGCAGCTATTGTGTATATTATAATCGAGAAATCATGTAACAAACTCAGTACAATACTCCTCACAAGTACTCAGTACTTTCTCATAAAGTTACACACAAACTAGCTTGGTTTTGAACAGGTTACTGGTTCAAAACTCACCACTAATTGCCTTGCCTCTATTGCACAATCATGGCATGTCTATATAGAGATCCAAGGTTCGAATCTCCTTGGCTTGACAGCGCAATCATCATGGGAAATTCCTCCAAGTGTGGTGCAAATCTCATGCACAACTGATGTCGCCACCGATAGCTAACTCCACCCTTTCATCTACCTCTTTCACTGGTCTCCACTGAACTGTCCATGCACTGTAGTGAACTGATGTGTTCTTGAGTTGAATAATGAGTTACTAATTAATGAATTAAATAATATTTAATTCACTCCACTCATTACTAGTTGATTAGCTAGTTAAACTAACCTCAACTAGTTCAACTAAGTTAAACCGAACACAACTCCACCAACTGTCTCATCAACTCCACCAAACTTCTGCCATTGAAGTCCTAACTGAAGTCAACCATGCATGAGCTCACCAAACCCTTAGGAATAGCGTAATTCCTCTGTCAGATGCATGAGCCACTTCCAAGGCTCGAACTGAAGTGCTCCAAGAGAGTAAACTGAAGTTTAGAGTCCAAATATTATTGAGGGTAAATAATATTTGACTTCCCTATTTTAAGGAGAGGCAGTCTAAAAATAGACTTCGACCTATAGGTCCAAAAAATAGAGTCCCATCTATTTTTACCAACATGACCAATGCTCTAAGAATCTCATACTGCAATCCCCGGACCATGCTCCATATGTCTAAAAATAGACATAGTCTAAAAATAGATTTTGCGCCAGAATTTGCCTGCGGGCCCACTTAGTGAAGGCGACTTCATTTCACTAAGCTCCATCATCTTGCTGCATTTTCAACACTCTCTCTCAGCAAGATATGGATTATCTGCAACCCCTATCCTGCCTCTGTGGAATTCGAACTTGCTCCTGGTGAGCGCCTTCGTCAGGATGTCGGCATCCTGATCCTCCGTGGAAACATATGAAAGCATCATGATTCTCCGCTGAACACAATCTCTGATATGATGATACCAATCTGTGAAGCCATGCTGCCTCAACTGATCCTCCTGTCTGTACCATGAACCATATCCCGATGTGCCTCTAATATAGTGCAATACATGCTTGCCTGCCTTCCAAAAGAGCTTGGTAGGCTTAACCATAGCTTGCGAAAGCTGGTTAACTGCATAGCATATATCGGGTCGTGTATTGACCAGATACATAAGCGACCCCACCAACCGTCGATAGACAGTGGCATCCACTACCTCCGCTGAAGTAGCATCCTCCTTCCTCCAACCACCAGGAAGAGGAGTGTCAACAGGCTTGCAGCCTTGCATGTTGAACCTCTCCAGAATCTCCCGGGCATACTTGCCCCGAGAAACAAACAGTCCTCCACTGCGCTGCCAAATCTCCAATCCCAGGAAATAATGAAGGATGCCCAAGTCCTTCATCTCGAACTCTCGTGCAAGATCCTCCTTGCATGAAAGTATCAACTGCTCATCGCCAGTCAAAATTAGATCATCTACATACAGTACGATGATCAATAGCTTCCCCTCCACCACAATCTGGTACAGGTTTGGATCCGCCTCACTCTTGGAGAATCCAAGCCCGGTGAAGTAGCTGTCTATCCGAGTGTACCAAGCACGAGGTGCTTGCTTCAGCCCATACAGTGCTCTCTTGAGTCGGCACACATGCGACTCACTGCTGAAGATCTCGAAACCTTCAGTTTGCTCTATGTACACCTCCTTCTCAATGACTCCGTTGAGGAACGCAGTCTTCACATCCATCCGATGAATGTGCCACCCCATCTGCGCTGAGAGAGCAAGGATCGTCCGTATGGAAGAGTACCTTGCAACAGGTGCAAAGGTCTCCTCATAGTCAATCCCCTCGATCTGTGAGAAGCCACGGGCGACAAATCTCGCCTTGTACTTCTCCACACTCCCGTCAGCTGCCTGCTTCACCTTGTAGATCCATCGCGAACCTACAACTGATTTCCCAACCGGTCTTGGGACAATCTCCCATGTACTGTTCCTGATGATCGAATCATATTCTTCGATCATGGCATCAACCCATGCGGGTTCCTCCACAGCTTCCTCAAAAGAGGATGGCTCTGTCACAACACATTGACTCATAAGAGCCATGTATCCAGTGTACCGATCCGGTGACTGTCTCTGTCTGCGCTGTGCTGGAGGTGGTCCTACAACCTTCTCTGCATCCCGAGCCAGTCGCTCAGCTTCTGTAGTGCGCATGCGCCCTCTGATGGTTGGCGCTGCCTGGGTGGTTTCTTCCACCTCCTGAACCTCCTCTTGTGGCTGATCCACATCCCGAAGCTCCTCCTTAGGAACTAACAGCTCCTCATCTGCATGCAAGTGTAGCTCCCTCTCAAGCGAACACTGCATGGCTTTCTCCTCCTGAAATTTTATATCCCGTCGCACAACAGTCTTGCGACTGTTTGACAAATATACCCGGTAGTTGTGAGGTGTATCAGTGTACCCCACAAATATTCCAACCTCAGCAGTTGGATCCAGCTTCCTTCTCGCATCCTTCGTCACATGCATGTAGACAGGAGAACCAAAAATCCGCAAATGGGAAATATCGGGCCTCTTGCCAGAATAAGCCTCCTCTGGTGTACTCATGCCAAGAACCTTGTGAGGACAACGGTTCTGCACATACACTGCTGTATTGCATGCCTCAGCCCACAAGTGAAGGGGTAGGCCCCGATCATGCAACATCGCTCGTGCAGCACCCACGATCGTTCTGTTCTTCCGCTCAGCCACCCCGTTCTGCTGTGGGTTATGGGGTGCGATGAGCTCTCTCCGAATCCCTTTTTCACTGCAGAACTCCTTGAATTCAGCCGAGATGAATTCACCACCGTTATCACTCCTTAGAGCAATCACCTTCTTCCTCGACTCCTTCTCGACCAGTGCTTTAAACTCACAGAACTTCGCGAATGTATCGCTCTTCTTCTGCATGAAGAAGATCCAGCACTTTCGAGAGAAATCATCAACAAAGATCACATAATACTTGTGCTTTGCTGTCAAAGAAACTGAGAAAGGACCACACACGTCTGTGTGAACTCTCTCAAGGATCGTCGTGGTGCGACTATCCTTCTCGTGAAATGTGGCTTTCACATACTTCCCTAAAGTACACCCCTTGCACTGATCTGACTGCGCAAGAGTGCCCTTAGGAAGCCCAGTATAAATCTGCTGCAGAATCTTCAAAGCTCCATGGTGAAGGTGGCCCAATCTCCTGTGCCACAGTTCGCCCTCATCATCCTGGCTCACCACTTCTCCCGCCTTGCATGCCATAGTTGCGCAGCCATCTACCTGCAACTGATAAAGGTTCTTGGTTCGAACCCCTATCTTCCGGGTCTCTCCAGTAGTCTTACTGCACAGGAAGGCTTTTCCTTCGCTGAAGACCACATCATACCCCTTATCCTCCAACATCGCCACAAAGATCAAGTTCTTCTTCAATCCAGGTACATGCATGACATCCTTCAATACAAAGGGTTTACCAGACTCCCTCTGAAAGGATATGGTACCGATACCAGTCGCACTGTATCTACCATCATCGCCCATCTCGATGTGCACACCTAAATCTTTGTCCTCCAGATCTGAGAACAACTCCCGATCTCCCGTCATATGAAATGACGCACCGCTGTCCAAGAACCACACCGATCCCATCACACTTGAAACCAAGCATGCAATCAGTGAAAAGTCAAGCTCGAACCGTGAAGCCAAAGCTTCTCCATCTGCAGATCTTCCCGCTTGCTTGTTCTTCTTCTTCTTTGGACAATTGGTAGCATAATGTCCATGATCATGGCAGTGAAAACACTTCACTTTCGCCATATCCTGCTTCTTGCCCTTTGCACTAGAATGAGAGGTTTTCTTACCCTTCCCCTTCTTTGCTTTGGACACCAAAGCGCAGCTTTCTTCATCAGCTCCCTTTGATGAAGATCCATCTCGAGTAGTCCTCCTTATCTCCTCCTGCATGAGATCCGCCCAAAGGCGCTCCCATCCCGGCAGCTTCTCCCGACCATTGACACTATCTTGATATGAGTGCCAAGCTTTCGGAAGACCAAGGAGAGCCAGGTCGACCATGTCCTCGTCTTCGACAGTCACCCCCACACTTCCCAGCTCATCTCTGCACTGAGTGAACTTCGTGAGGTATTTGGCGATACTGTCGCCTTTCTCCATCTTGATGTTCCCGAGCTTATCTTTGAGCGCCAGCTTCCTTTGGTCACTCTTACTCTGGAATAGATCCGTCAAAGCTTTCCACATTAAATATGGAGTAGCCTTTCCATGCATGCTGGATACAATATGATCCTTGACGCCCTCCAACAGGATCCTTCGACACTTCGCCATCTTCTTTTGCCATGCATCGACTTCAGCAGGATCAGTGGGCTTTTGGACATCCGTATCTACGAACTCCTTCAGACCATTATCTTCTAATACTGCCTTCATGCGATCCTTCCATGCAACATAATTCGAACTGCCTTCAAGAGCATATTCGAGTCGCAAACCGTTGAAAGACATTTTCAACACCGGCACCAAGAAAACAAAACTGCTGCAAAATTTCGAATTCCACCTCAAAGCTCAACCGCTCTAGATTTGTGAGAACAAATTATTTCTAGCACAGAGATTGACTGCAAGGGGCATTTACCAGACCTTTCACTTTCCGAAGAAAGATGAATCCGGAGGCTACCTGGCCCGCATGCAGACTCTGTCTACCGAAATAAGTTTGTAATCACTGTGATGATCAATCTCGCTTCAATAGCTCCGATACCATGTAGAAATTTGATGAATAATGATTAATTATTCACCGAGACTATCCTGATCACATACAATTCGAATGTATATGCAACACATAATCTCTTCCACTCAGATCATCACACATGCGGAAATAAAACAAGCGATAACACATCAAATCATCATACACATTAACACAGTATGTATGGGGAAAGCTTATAGCTGAAAACCCCCGCAGCTATTGTGTATATTATAATGGAGAAATCAAGTAACAAACTCAGTACAATACTCCTCACAAGTACTCAGTACTTTCTCATACAGTTACCCACAATCTAGCTCAGTTTTGAACAGGTTACTGGTTCAAAACTCACCGCTAATTGCCTTGCCTCTATTGCGCAATCCAGGCCTGTCTATATAGAGATCCAAGGTTCGAATCTCCTTGGCTTGACAGCGCAATCATCATGGGAAATTCCTCCAAGTGTGGTGCAAATCTCATGCACAACTGATGTCGCCACTGATAGCCAACTCCACCCTTTCATCTACCTCTTTCACTGGTCTCCACTGAACTGATCATGCACTGTAGTGAACTGATGTGTTCTTGAGTTGAATAATGAGTTACTAATTAATGAATTAAATAATATTTAATTCACTCCACTCATAACTAATTGATTAGCTAGTTAAACCAATCTCAACTAGTTCAACTAAAATAAACAGAACACAACTCCACTATCTGTCTCATTAACTCCTCCAAACTTCCCCCTCGAAGTCATAATCAGTCAACCATGCATGATGCCATCAAACCCTAGGAATAGCGCAATTCCCTTCCGCGATGCATGAGCCACTGCGTTCCGAACTGAAGTGCTCGAAGAGAGTAAACTGAAGTTTAGAGTCCAAATATTATTAAGGGTAAATAATATTTGACTTCCCTATTTTAAGGAGAGGAAGTCTAAAAATAGACTTCGACCTATAGGTCCAAAAAATAGAGTTCCATCTATTTTTACCAACATGACCAATGCTCCAAGAATCTCATACTGCAATCCCCGGACCATGCTCCATATGTCTAAAAATAGATTTTTCGCCAGAATTTGCCTGCGGGCCCACTTAGTGAAGGAGACTTCATTTCACTAAGCTCCATCATCTTGCTGCATTTTCAACAGTTTCATGTCAGTTATAAGGAAGGTCCAGTTGAGTTAGGAGTTAAAGGGAAGAGAACTATCAGTTGTATAATTAGAAAATTGTACAGGTAATGCATGATGTCAGCAGGATGCCTTAGATTAATTTCACAATCAATTCTTGGGTATTTCATAATTAATAGGGGATCAATTCATCCAAGAATGTGTAAGCATGGTTGAGAAACCTAGAGGCAAGAAATTGGTTAAGTATTAGACCATTCGTGCGGGATTAGAGTTAGACAATTAGAGATATTGCAGAGGCTTCTCAAGAAGGGAAATAGAATTGTATTGTTTCATATTCTTGACTTCATGAAATATATAGATAGTGAGTTTTTTAGCCAAGGCTTTCCCTATATACATCATTTGTGTTGTGCGATTGAGATTCTTTCTCTTTCTTGTTCATGTGATCGTGTGATCATAATTGGTTTATGCAATTTGTAGAATTGATTTAGTATTTTGTTGTAGCATATCACAAGATCAATTGAATATATGTGGATTTTTTACATGGTATTAGAGCATGAATCACTATAGAAGAGAAGAACCAATTTTTTTTTTGAAAAAGTGAATTGAATTTGTAGATTTATTCTTCAGGACCAACATTCGGGATGTCTATCTCTAGACTGAGACTCGAACATACCCTTGATGATAATTTTAATTACATAGCATTGAAGGACAAGATGTAGGCAGTGTTGGAGGAAAAAATATTGAAGGAATTCATAGATAGTGATATTCCTTATCCCAAAGCAGCAGATGCTCAAGTTCTTGATGCATGGAAGAAGAATTTACCAAAGGCGAGAAGGACTTTGTTAGAAGGAGTTCATGATCATATTGTCTGAAACCTCCATGGAAAGGAAACTACATATGCTATGTGGAATGCATTAACAAATATTTTTCAGAGTAACAACGACCACATGAAGCTAGCTCTAAAGGATAAGCTTAAAAAGATAAATATATAGAAGGGAGACACGATACCAAAATACTTGACAAAGTTAACTCAATGTCAAGATGAGCTTAGAAGTATTGGTGTGACAGTTTCCTAGGATGATTTGGTGAGCCTAGCACTTCTAGAACTTCCCGAGAGTTGGAATAGCTACCAAGACACATTGAATGGGAGGGAGAAGCTACCAGAGTGGGAGCGATTGTGCTACGACTTAGTACAAGAAGAGATTTGGCGGAACCCCAAAGATGGATCCTCATTAAAGAATGATGATGAGGAAAATTGTGTCTTTTATAGAAAGGAAAATAAAGAGAAAGGGAAGGCATCCCATTCCAAATCGGATTCCGGTCAGGCAGGCAAGAAATGATAATTTTCAAAGGTAAAATGTTTTATTTGTCAAGATCTTGAACACTATGCTACAAAGTGTCCACACAAGAATACCAGAAAGAAGCCCTCAAGAGGAGAGGAAGGTGAAGCAATTAATTCATAGTTCGAGTTGGATTTCACCTTCATCGCATGCATGGTGTCATCGGTAATGGGTTTTGTGTGGTACTTAGATAGTGGATCTTCATTCCATATGACCTGAAACAAAGAATTATTGAGTAAGTTGGAGGAGAAGGATCTCTTTATGCACACTAAGATGGGAGATGAAAGGAGGTATAACACTACCAACATAGGAATAATTACCTTTTAGAGGGAGTCATGCACTCCTCTCATATTAAAAAATGTCATGTATGTTTATGGTTTAAAGAATAATTTGGTTTTTGTTGTTATGTTGGAAGATCGTGGCTATGATGTGATATTTAGAAAAAAGGAAAGGAGCTCCTTCGTCACAAAGACCCGAGACATGTCAAGAATATTGGGGTTCGAGTAAAGAAACCCTACAAATTGGATGTAGAATATTGTGCTTCCTTGAGAATGAAAGTAGAGAAGGTGGAGAGTTGATACATCAGTGAGTTATGGCACAAGAGATTGGGCCATATACACCTTGGCACTTTGAAGATCATGAAAAATATTTCTACAGGACTTCCAAAGGGTGCAATTGAGTAGCGAAATACATGAAAAGGGTGTACATTAGGGAATTATACCAAATCCACCTTTCATGATAAGGAAACCTAAGTAAGGGCGATCCTTGAGAGAGTTCATTCAGACATGTATGGACCATTCTCGAAAGCTTCCACAAAAAAACACATATATTATGTGATTTTTGTAGATGATTTTTCATAGAAGTATTGTATTTTCTTCATGTAGAAGAAAATTAGACATTCTCAAAGCTTTGTGAGTTCAAGTCAATTGTCGAGAAAGATATAGGGAAGAAGGTGAAGGAACTGAGGAGAGAAAATGGTGGAGAATATGTCTCTAAAGAATTCAAGAAATTTTTTTATTCAAAAGGAATTAAAAGGGAATTGATAGCACCTCATAACCCACAACAAAATGGGTTTGTAGGAAGGAAGAACAAAACTATTGTGGGAGCAACACTTTCGATGTTGCATGATTAGGGCCTATCATTGCATATGTGGGCGGAAGCATGCAACAAAACAGTATTTGTGCAGAACATAAGTCCTCATCGGATACTTGGGATGAGTACACCAGAGGAAACTTTTTTCAGGTAATAGGCCAGATATGTCACATTTTAAAGTTTTGTTTCATTAGTTTATTTCCATGTAAACAAAGATGTCAGGAAGAAGAAAGAGCCAACAACTGAGTTGGTGATATTTTTGGGGTACAATGATACACCTCACAACTATCGAGTGTACTTTCCAACACACAAGATGATAGTGGTCAGAAGAGATGTGAAATTTGATGAAGACAAAGCCATGTGAATTTCCCTTGAGAGGGAGCTTCAGTTGCATGTAGTTGAGGAGATCTTGGTTCCAAAAGAATAACCTCAAGATGTGGAGCAGTCAAAAGTAGAGGTGCATAGAGTGGAAGCACCCACTCATGTAGAGACATCTCGAGATGGAGGGAAGCATACCATAGAAGCTGACATGTTGTTTCTTGATGTTAGAGAGAATGTGGGAGCACCCACATTGTAGCACAGACAAAGGAGGTACCCAAAGTGGTACACTAGCTACATGTCTCTTATGAGTGAAGTGGTAGAGATAGAGCCATCCTATTTTTAGGAAGTAGTGAGACAACCATTTTGGGTTGATTCCATGGTTTAGGATTATGAATCCATGTTTAGAAATAATGCATGGGAAGTTGTCCCATTACCAGAGGGGAAGTTAGTTGTAAGATCTAGGTGGATCTACAAGGTAAAGCAAACAGAAGATGGGAGTGTGGTGAAGCAAAAGGCTAGGTTTGTGGCCATAGGGTTCTCTCAGGTGGAAGAGGTTGATTATGATGAGACCTTTGCACTAGTTGCAAGGCACTCATCAATTAGATCCATGCTTGCACTCTCAACACATATGGGATGGGAGATACATCTGATGGATGTAAAGACAAACTTCCTCAATGGGGTGATTGAGGAAGAGGTGTACATTGAGCAGCCGAAATGTTTTGAGACCTTAAATAGAGAGTCACATGTGTGCAGGATCAAGAGAGCACTATATGGGCTGAAGCAAGCACCTCATGCTTGGTCCACCAAGATCGATAACTACTTCTCTAGGTTGGGCTTCACCGAGAGTGAAGTAGATGTGAACCTTTACCATGTCGTGGTAGAAGGTAAATTTTTTATCATTGTACTTTATGTCGATGATTTGGTACTGAAAGGTGATGAGAAACTCATTAATTCTTGCAAAGAGGATATTGCAAGAGAATTTGAGATGAAGGACATGGTGCTCTTGCACTATTTCCTGGGATTGGAAATTTGGCAAAGAGATGGGGATTTATTTGCATCTCAGGGAAAGTATGCCAATGCGATTCTCAGGAAGTTCCACATGGAGGGAAAAAAACCCATGGAGACTCCTCTAGCAGGAAACTGGAGGAAGGAGGATGCTACTTCACCTGAAGTAGTGGATTATACCATCTATAAGAAGCTTGTGGGTTCACTCATGTATTTGGTGAACACATGACCAAACATGTGCTATGTGGTTAAAAAACTTAGTCAAACTATGGTTAAGCGTACCAAGATCTTTTGGAAGGCAAGAAAGAATGTGTTGAGATACCTCAGAGGCACTACAGAGTTTGGGCCATTGTACAAATGGACAGAAGGGAGTCCATCTAACAGGAAGAGCACATCAAGGGGGCATCTTAAGCATAAAATCAACAACAGTTTCTTGGTACAACAGGAAACAAAGATCAATTACACTCAATTTAGCAAAGACAGAGTACATGGCGTCCATTCAAGAAGCATGTGAGGCCATATGGATGAGGAAGATACTTGTTTTTTTGTTTGGTCGACAGATGGATCCGACAATGATTTATTGTGATAACCATAGTTGCATCAAACTCCTGGTTAACCCAATTTTTCATGACAGATCCAAGCATATTGATATCCGGTATCACCATCTCAGGGATTGTGTGTACAGGCGGATTATGTCATTAGAGTACATTCCCATGGAGGAGTAGGATGAACACATCTTGATGAAGGCACTGTAAAGAAGAAAATTCGAGTTCCACAGAAGCATGATCGGGGTAGCAGACAATCCCTTTCTTGTTGAGAGGGAGTGTTGAAATTGGCAACACGAAGGGCTTCTAATTTAACTTTCCCTTAATTAAATTAGAATAAAATTGTAATTCCACATCACACACACACACACACACACACATATATCGTAAGGCCAAATTTTTGTACCTTTTAGTTTAAGTAAGCATAAATTAAAGTATTTTCAGTAGAAATCATTTTATGGTTAAAGTATAGTGTCTAATTACACAAATGGTAATAAGTGAAGTCAAGTAATATATATATATATATATATATATATATATGTTTCACTTTTTACAATCCAATATGAAGAAGATGTGTAACTTTTTGCATATTTTATATCAAACTGATACATGAAATTTATTACAACACACAAATATTTCAATGTTGTTCATAACCTAGATAGTTGAATTTCCATTTTAAGTAAAATAATATTATATCAACTTGGTTGTTAGATACTGAAATGGATTTTCTAGAAACCAAATGTATGACATGTATATAGATCTATAATATTTCGTCCATGCTTAACATGGATACTATACATGAAATTAAAAAAAATAAAAATATTAAATCTAAATCTAAATCCTTGTTGATTCTAAATTTTAATTAAATTTTAAATATATATGTAGAAATATGGTGATATAATTGCAATTGATCAAGAAATTTAATCTAAAATCAAGAGACACAATTCTACTCTACTGATTTGTAGAATTCAATTTATAATTTAGAACAATAATCCCAGACATGCAATAGGAAATAACACACATGCAAAATATTTTTTCTAGGGGAACCCAACTGGGAAAAACCCTCAAGCCTCTTTGCATTAATCAGATGAATTAAGATGTATTACAATTTATTTCCCACATTGAGCACAACAAGCAAGTGGATAACCTATCTCTTTGCTTAATGAGAAGCTCTGACCTAGACTTAGTCAATTTTTTCCTCTTCTTGAGCCAATATTTCCTTGCGAAAATCCTATAGAATTAGCTCCTATTTTTTAGGAATTTTCCTCCAATTGATTGTGCAATTCCCAAGGTTTGGTCATCTCACTGCATGTAACACATGTACACTCAAACTAGTTTACAACTACTTGTTACAATTCCTTGGAATCTTCACCATAGTCGGGAACTCGAATTATTTGCATGCACTAGTTATTTTAGGTTGATTGATAAATTTACTAGATGATCACTGAGTTATACTGTTGTCCTACTACACAACTAGCCTTCCACTAGTTCCTCCAACTGTTAGAAATAGTTTAACTTAACTCAACTGGATATAAGTGAACTAGGTCACTAAAAATTAGCAATCACACATGATTAAATAAAATACAACCCCTCTAACTCGAATTTACTTAGCCAACTGACTGACACGAGCCATGTTACGCAAGTTAATTTCATCCAAGTTGTTTGCTAATGTGGAAATTTTAATTTTCTTAATTTGACTAAGGCAATGTTAAATTGAGACTTTCTTGTTGTACTTCTCAACAAGAAAGGGATTATCAACTACCCTTATCTTGGACTTGTGGAATTCAAACTTCCCTCTTGAAAAGGCCTTTATCAAGATGTCAGCATCTTGTTCCTCTGTCGAAATGCATTGTAGCAACATTATCCTCCTCTGCACACAATCCCATAAATTATGATACTAGATATATATATGTTTGGATCGATCATGAAATAACAGATTCTTAGAGAGCTTAATGAAACTATGATTATCATAATAGATCGGAGTTCGATCCGTCATCTGACCAAACATTACCTCAAGTATATTTCTCATCCAAATCACTTGATACGTTGCTAGAATTGAAACCATGTGTTATTCTTCTTCCAAGCTTAGCGCCACATATATTTTCTTCCTATTGTACCGGGAAACCACTATGAACCCAACACTAAAAATTCCACTTGATCTACTCTTTCATTCGGATGGACACCTTGCCCAATCAACATCTGTGAAGTCACACAAATTCATTGCCTCTGTCTGTATGTACCATAATCCATACTTGGTAGTGCCTCTGAGGTACCATAAAACATGCTTAGCTACCTTCCAATACAATTTGGTTGACCTAACCATAGCTTGGCTCATCTGGTTGACTGCATAGCACATATATGGTCATGTGTTCACAAGATACATCACTAAACCCATTGACTGTTGGTAAATGATAACATACACCTCTTCACCTGAAGCGACAAACTCTTTCCTCTAGTTGGTCACTATAGGTGTCTACATGGGCTTACAACTCTCCATACAGTATCTCTGTAGTATCTTTGTGGAATAATTTCCTTTAGACACATAAAATTCCCCATCACCTTGCCATACTTCCAACCAGAGGAATTAGTGCATGAGACCCATGTAATTCATTTCAAATTTCCTTGCAAGACACTCTTTGCAAGAACTGATCAACTACTCATCACCAGTCAATATTAAATCATCAACATACAAAAAAATGATAAGAAATTTAAACCTTATACCAAAATATGATATAGGTTTGCATATGCTTCACTTTTGGTGAAGCCCAAACCAATGAGATAATTTTCAATCCTGGTGTACCGAGGATGGGATGCCTATTTTATATTGTACAATGCTCGCTTCAATCAGCACACATGAGGCTCCCGATCAAATGTATCAAAACCTTTTGGTTGTTCAATTTAAGCCTCCTCCTTAATAACACCATTTAGGAATGTTGTTTTTACATCCATCTTGTGAATCTTGCACCTGATCAACGCAACCCATGTAAGAATTGATCTAATGGATTAATACCTTGCTACAGGATCTAAGTTTTCCTCATAGTCAATTCTTTCAACTTCAGAGAATCCTTTGGCCACAAATTATACTTCTCTATGTTTTTATTTGCTGTATTCTTAACCTGAAGATCCATATCGAACCCATAGCTCATTTATTTTTTCGTCTTGGGACCACTTCCCAAACACTGTTCTTCATGATGGATTCATATTCTTCCACCATTGCATCAACCCAAATTGTTTTCTCAACTACTTCCTCAAAATAGGATGGCTTAGTCTCTACAAGCTCAGTAATTAGAGCCATGTAGCTTGTGTACCTCTCGGATGACCTCCTTTTCCTGTGAAAGTTTAAAAGAGCTCCCACATTCTCCCCCACATCCTTTACAATTCTATCAACTTATCTAGTTCTTTTTCTCACTTCTATAGATGGTTCTACTTGAGTGGACATATCCACTATCTACTCCTCTATTTGTGGCTACTCCACAACTTCTTGAGCCTCATCCTTTGGAACTAAAATATCCTCTTCTGGTGGGATATGAAGCTCCCTCTCAAGAGAGCACTGCATTGTTTTCTTTTCATCAACCTTTACGTCCCTTCACACAACTGTCATTCTTAGGAAAAGTAAGTACACACAGAAATTGTGTGGAGTTTCGGTGGAACCCACAAAAACTACCAAATATGTTTTCGGCTCAATTTTATTCCTTGAATATTTGGAGACATGGAAATAAACAGAGGCTCCAAAAATCCTGAAGTGTGACACATCCGAATTTCTCCCTCAGAAGGCATCCTCTTGTGTAATCATACCAAGAATCCGATGAGGAATCTAATTATAAGGGTAGACTGTTTTGTTACATGCCTCTACCCACAAATGGAGTGGTAGGAATTAGTCATGTAGCATAGCTCTAGTAGCTCCAACTATACTCTGGTTCTTTCTCTTAGCTACCCCATTCTGTTGTGGGTTGTGGGGTGCATTAATCTCTCTTCCAATGCCTTCTTTCACACATAACTCCTTGAATTCATTCGGAAGATACTCACCTCCATTTTCTCTCATGAGAGCCTTCTCCTTATTTCCAGTCACTTTCTCAACTAGTGGCTTGAATTCTACAAAATTTGAGAATATCTCATCCTTCTTGCGCATGAAGAAGATCCAACACTTCCTTGAGAAATCATCGATAAAAATAACAAAATATTTGTCTCTGGTAGTGGAGGTTGTTGAGAAAGGTTTAAAAACATAAGAGTGGACTCTTTCCAAGACTACATGTGCTTTGCTGTCTCATTCATGAAATGTGGATTTTACATACTTCCTCAAGGTAAAAAATTTGCAGACATCTTGTTGCTCAAGTGATCCTTTGGGGAGGCCAATGGTTATTTGCTTCATAATTGTCATGGCACCATGATGTGTATTAACATTGGAAAATCGTACAGGAAAAATACATTAGAAAATGTCAAGAAAAAGGTATAGATAAAGGTTTCTAGAGAAGAAATACATTAGGAAGAGCCAAAAATTTAGTTCTTCCTAGGGTAAAAAGACAAAATTTATGGACCGTGCACAGGCAACATAGGTTCTTTGCACACAGTACGGCTTTTTCTTCGATAGCCACACAGAGTGAGAATATCCCTTCGATAGTCACACAGTCCTGGGGATGGCGTAATGTCACTATCCGAGACCACTTGGCACACTTGGTTAAAAATATTCCCACTCAACCTAACCAAGTACAGTCGCCTTTGAGCTGCCTTGAGGCCTTAATGCAGCACACAAAGGAATCATACCTCCATTCTTGTGTCACCATCCATCTTGGGCCAAGAGAAGGAGGGAAAATTTGAAAATAGTCTATAAAATCTAGCCTTGGGAAGAATAATGGGAGACACATTGTTATGGTGGCCAAATTGCTCCATAGAAAACCAACTTGTGTTGTTCAATAGCAAGAGGACTGGAAGGACTTAGTTGTTGGCCACCCAACATCTCAGTCCAAGAGAGAGGAGTTTACCCCATGTTCGTCGATCTACCATCCCTTGAGGGGGAAGAGAGGCTTGCTGAAAAATTGAGGGGAAGAGACCCCCTTGTATTGGATATTGGAGCTCCGTAGCTCGAAGGATCCACTATAAGAGATTTATAATTCTATCTTATACTACCACTAGCACCTAATAAATGGAGAAGCTCTCCATTTTTGAGTTATTAGTGTGTTTTATCTATCGAGTGTGTATCTTGTGCAAGTTGTTTTGTTTTTGTTTTATTGTTTATGTAGCATGATATGTTTCCTTTCTAACTTATATTATTACATGTTGAAGTTGTTCCACTAACGTTTGAAAAACCATTTTGGCATGTGAATCTTATGTAGGTAAGCAACCTCCCTATTAAGAAAAGTGCATTTCGTATGCTCATGCGCTGAATACACTACCATAAGAATGGTGACTCCACTTGATTATTTATTTTGAGTTAATGGTTGTTGATGCAGGTCCTTCATCCTACAAAAATTGCTGCAAAGCACCCCTGCATCCTCTCAACATCTCCAATCACACTCAGTGAGAAGTTTTTCCCAACAGAGGAAGAGTTTTTTTTGCATTCTGCTCGACCACGAGCATTCTTCTTTGACAGACACGTGCTCCATGGCTGTGGTAAGATAAGTCGTGCGGTAGGTAGCAAGCTAATTTTTGATTTTTTTTTTCCATTTTGTTAGTTGTAAAGTGCTTGGCACCCCATAATTTTTTTTCCATCACTATGTTCTTGTATTTCGTGACTGATTAGGACTCTTAATTGCTAGAATTTAGCTTAGCAACCAAGTAATTTCAATTTTAGTTTTTTATTTTTGCAAATCACACATATTTTAAGTAGGAAAAAGTAAGCGACCTTGAATCCACATATGTTTTCCGAGCAAACGATTTGCTGATAAAAGATACAAAACAAATAGAATAATTAGCATAAAAGTAAGTGGCTTTCATATCCACATATCTTTAGCTAATTCAACTTTTTTAAAAGTTTGCATTAGATTAGTTCAATTTTGGATTAGGAATTGGGACTAGGACCAAACTGTCGAAAAGAAAGCAAGTAATCTCTGCCATTCTTGTACCTCATGACGAGCCTGGGTATGCACATGAACACTTTCCTAAGAAAATTTTCCATCTCCCTATAGTGTAGACATTTTCTAACTAGGCAAGGTGTAAGCGACCCATAATCCGCACATCATTATTTTTGCAAGGAACAATCACACATAGGGTAATTAGAAAAGGATTATAAAGGATTGTGATTGTACACTCTAAAGCACACACGAAGCATCGGTAAGCATTGGACCAAAAGGCACCCAGTGTGTTGGGACCTTTGTCCTCTTCTTACAGCTACTTCACTAAGTCACACCCTAAGAAAAATTGAGACTCTCTAAAAATAATCATTAACCGAACTCACTAAATTATCCCCACAGGGGCCACAAAAGAAATTATAGTTCAGGTTAGGACCATTGGGGGTAGGCATCCAATAAGCCGTCATGGTCATAATACATTTTGAAACACAGATGTTGACTTTTTAGGGAGCTTCAAATCTGTCTATCCGCCTGCAAAATGAATACTCGAGTGTTACCGGAGACCCGTTTCAGAGGGGGTTCAGTGTAGGCCCAGTGCATGAAGTACTCTTTGGGGCTACCTGAACCATCTAGTGCTTAGTACTAGTAGCTTATTACCAAGAATCTCAAGACTCAAATGCTCACGTGGGACGATGGTACTTTAGTGGCCAAAATTAGGGAATCCTTCCCTATAGGTGATGGTGCAGGAAACACTTGATCCTCATAATATTACCTTTGTCAATTTTTTGGCTACTAGAAGGCATCCGTAGTTATTTCGGGATGTTAGCCCCAGTACCTATCAAAATTTATCTTCGCAAGTCCTAGTTATGTTGAGAGTGCAAGGACAAAGATGTCTATATAGGATTTTGAGTATCATACGCAAAATGAACAAAACCACATTTTTTTCTTGATTGATCACATAGTGTTAAATTAAAGGAAAACTTACCTCTTATTTTTTCACTTTGTTTTATGCATGTGATCATATTTTATTTGATAAAAAACTTCCTTCCTCCAACAAACCAAAAAATATCACCAAGATTAAGCTAGTCGACACCATAATGGACCCAACGAAATCCTGTCGATTTAGGAATTTCTTGGACCTCCCCACATTAGAGGGAGGAGTGCTAGGTCTTCCGCCATTTAGGCATCGAAGATGACACACTGCCATCATTATTATTTCATCCTTTATCGGGGCATCTGTGATTGGAAACCCCCAAGGGTCACCCAACACCACAATAGTGGAAACCCCAGTAGGGTCACCACACTCAACCCTTCCTAAAACCCTAGAGGGTAGAGGAGTGCCACCCCTTCGGGAAGTCAACAAAACATCCATCAGGGCATACCACAGGGTAATATTCACCAGGCACATCTCCTCAACCATCACATTCATAAACCTACTTTTCCATAATATACAATGGCAGTGAATACACAATTACCCTTATTAGCATCACTTAATCTTCCATATCTAACAAAGTTAAATAATGACCCCATTGCTCATGGCCTTAATTGACCTCCCATTCCCATGAATCTCCCTTCAAATATACCAAAATTTGAAGGGAAGCAAGTGGAAGACTCAGGAAATCATATTATGAATTTCCACCTATGGTTTTCATCCAATAGTATCATTGATGATGCCATTAGACTAAGACTTTTTCAGTGCACCCTAACAGGGCCTGTGGAAAAATGGTATGTTGAGAAGCCTTCTACTTCTCATGGAACCTTTAGCGCCCTTGCTACATCGTTCCTCACCTATTTTCAACTACCCATTCATCATGATTCAGGAATGCAACTAATGAAAAATTTTAGGAAAACAACAACCGTCCATATATCAAACCATCTCCATGAATGGCGACGATGTCGTAGTTTGTGTAAAGCAAGCTTAACGATAGAGTGTTGTTGGAATTATTTTTGAAAACTCTCAAAAATAAGATTTCAAAAGACATGGCGACATAGAAACCTACCTCCAAGGAGGACGCCATTAGCAAGGCCCAAAAACTTGAACTCATTTACACCTTGTCAGGATATATTTACAATTTCCTACCAAATGCCCTGCGCCTGCAAACTTATAGAGAGTTACCAGGCGTGTCGAATACTGCAGACAATTTGATTGGGTCCTTAACCCAAGGTCACCTAAGCAGCAGTATCCAGTACCCATGATACTCATACGATTCTACTCAAAACATATCGCAACGTGGCTACTATCAAAGTTAGTTCGCACCTTTGCATAATGTGACAAATTATATGGTAATACCATACCATCAACAACAGGGAGGCTCATACCCTCCCTCGCAGGGGAACCTATACTCAGCTAGGAATGTTGATACAAGAGAGCCTCCCTAGCAATCTTACACCAATTAGGGACATGGGAACCTATATCCCCCTTTTCCCACAAAAAATCCACCACCAACGCAAAACAACGCGTTAGTGAACCTAGTGCAACCATCCCAGATTTAGCAGGGACAACCTTATGACCAAGAGAACAACAATAATCCTCTAAACACTGCAAAAAATAAGACTAGGAATAAGAAAAAGGGAGACTTTGGATAGGGGGGCAGTAATAAAAAATGCGCCCCGTGATCTCAGTCTAGGGGAAACCCCAACTGAAATCAAAACTAAGAGCCAAATAGTAAATTCCAATGGGAAAACAAGAGACCTAATATAAGGACAAATCATTCTTGTGCCATATGTGGTGAATATGACCATTACACTCACCACTTTCTTGAACTCCCTGAATTGAAAAAAATTCAAGGTAACTGAGGACAAGGGGGACCTACTCAAAAACCTGCTGTAATGCAGAAAACCTTCCCCCACTAAGGAATGGTTAACACCTAGCAACAACAACCACCCCAAAACGATATTGGAGGAGGTAGTCACGATATTTACATGGCCGGTGAAGAATTGTTCTTCCAAAAAAGGAATATGAACTACAATACACCTTTACACACCAACCCATTAGGTACAACCACGAGTGAACCTACCGCAACATTAAATTTCTCCAAAGTACCTATTGAGCCCCTTCCAAAAATGGTTAAGGGACCAACCAAGCACAAGACATCACTCTAAAGTTGCTCATAGCTATAACATAGTAGATGATTTAGCACAATCACTAGCTGCTATGTCAACTTTGGAAGTTATGCAATCATGCCCAAGACAACTAAAAGACTTACTTTCTGCATTAGGTGCAATCGATCCTTCTGATTCATGCCTAATGGTTTTCGACCTAGACAAGGAAAGCCCGAGGCTTCCTTCTCTAGTCACTTTACAAATACCCGTTTTGTTTCAGAACATCGCCATACACTGATGGATCATCGATGAAGAATCATCCACATGTATCATGTCCAAATCAATTTGGAAAAATTTAGGATCAACTGAATTAAAACCATCTGAAATCATGCTTAGAGCATACGATGGTCGCCCTTTAGCCCTTGTTGGTCTATATCAAAATGTCCCAGTAAACCTGGATGGAAAGATAGTTCTTATAAACATTTGAGGTCTTAGACACACAACTTGAATATTACATCCTCCTTAAGTGGAGTTATATGTACACCATGACTACAGTCGCATCCTCTGTCTTTAGGGTAATGATGTTTCCCCATGATGATAAGATCATCACCATCGAACAACTCACATACTACAACAAGAAACCCATGACCACTCTCAATGTCATGCTACCATACGTACAAAAAAACACAGAACCACTTACATGATATAAATAATTCGGCCCAAGTCAGTTCAAATTGGAATCCATTCTAGGGTCATTCCTAGGAGATCCCCATATTATACCAGAGGGAGTCCTGGAAAGCACGGGGGCACTGGTGTGCATGATACTCTCATGAAACACCGAAACTAGCCCAGACATAGAAACCAACAGTATGGACCCTGAAGCCACTGGCATGAAATTCCTACCATACTCAATTTCGTAAACATCGTTTTTATACCCCCCACCTGGTTTTGTGTCAAAAAAAGTCATGGAAACTATGACATTGCAAAATATGGCTTTTTCAATAACCGTGTGGTATTTGGTCCCCCCAGCCATGCTGGGAATTCTAGGAATCACCTCTATAGGAATAAGCCCTATTTCTCCTCAAGAGGTCATAGTAGTTAACGAAACACCTATAGCAGTGCCAGCTGACATGACAAAGAAAAATAAAAAAAGGGAAAAATTTGAAACCACCAAGTTACCTAGGGAATTACAACCTTGCGCATTGTGCGATGTCGTAGGTCATCATATTAATATTTTCCTGGAGTTAGAAGAACTGAAACCCCTTGTACACACCAAAAGAAATATCACGACCTTGAATTCCCATAAAAAGGAATAGGCCACGAACAACCAAGGGAAAGCATTATGCACCAGTCATGTGTGTGCCATAGGCAACCATTATTTGCATTATACCCATCACTTCACAGAGATGCTGCGATATAGGGATTCCTTGGAAGCCTTAGAGAAATATTACTAGGAGGATCCCTCAGCCCCACCCATGAAAATGGACAAGGGAGAACCCAAAAACATACTATATGTATGAGAGGAGCCTAAATATTGCTCATATGCAGTCACCCCAATGGCCCAAAGATGGCAAACAAAGACCATACCACATGTCCGAGTTTGCACACTATGTGATGATCCTGATCACTTAATCACATAGTGCCCCAAATTAAGGGCATTCAACCATTGGTATCAAACCTCGAAAGTTTCTCGAAGCAACTTAGTTCTTTATTGATGACATACGTGTCAGATTTATTGGAGCAACCACCATGTGTGTTGTTGTCCCCATATCTATTGATTCTGGTCTATGTTGGATTTCATGCGATCGTTGCTGAAAACCCCGACTTAGCTAACTCGGATACAAAATCCACAAACAACACTAAAACTCAAAGGATGGAAGAAAAAAGGACCATATTGTATGTGTCAGAGGAGATACAGTCACTTGAACAACCACCTATTCCCTGTAATCGTCCTCAAGCTCTGGTCCAACTCTATGCACTTTGTGATGAACGAGATCACTTTATCACTGATTGTGCAGCTCTAGAATTCTTTCAAATATGGTTCCCGGTCAACCCAATGTACTAAAATGGCCCAGGATCAGTCCAATATTCATGCAGAGTGTGTTCAAGTAACCACCTAGTTCATCGTTGTCCCTACATCCGCCGCTTTTGTTTGACATTAAATTGTTTACACTAGGCCATAACCCATCTCCCTGCAGTGGACGGATGAGATTTAGACTCAGTGGAAAGTTCGACAACCCAAGAGAATGAGGCAACATGTCCATACTCTTCATATTGGTAGAAAAATGGCCAACAAGGGGGCATATTATCGCCCCCAATCACCCTCCATGAAAAATCCTTCCCTGCGCATTGTGAGACGCACACATCATTTGATCGCTCAATGCCTAGATTTATGATCATTTTGCATATGGTACCCAATTACTCTGGTAGTCCAAAGGAAGTGGAAAACCAAAGAGAAACAATCTTGTCTTATTTTCCAAGACAACCATCATGCTCGACATTGTACTTGCATTCCCCAATTTCGACCAATGTTAGATGTCACATGATCATTGGTCACCAAATATCCAGATGTAACCAATTTCAAACCTAGGCATCCAGGCACAATGTGGCCTTCCCCCCATTGTCACCACAACCCTAGGAAAGCTAAGGTGACCAATTGTCTTAGATGGGCACAAAACTAGCCAAGACCAACATGTGTTTTATGCGATAGAAAAGACCACATGGTCAATCAATGTCAAGAACTCAAGAAACTCACCGACAATCTTCGCATGATCATAACCATACCACATATCCATCTCTCTAATCAAGAGAAGATCACACGTTGTTATTGCAGGATTTCTCGCAATTCCACCACACTAATAATTGCAAAGACCTCCCAAGGTTACGAGTGGAAAGAGAAGCATTGAGTCTAAACTCCTCAAAGGGGCCAGACCACCCAAGAATGAAGACTCAAATATGGAAGAAGTGTAAAAATGCACCAATTCCCAACCATATCCGAGCATCCACATCTGGCATGGAGAGTAGTCTTGGTTCTCACACCATCTACTCGATAGGAACGTTTAATCCATGCACCATTTGCATAAGCCATAACCATGAAACAAAGATGTGCCCCATGATGAAAATTTTTTGGCACCTTTGCATTCAATGTAACTTCCAAGTGAAAGAGGGTGCACGTATCATTAGTATGCTGCCAAAAGATCACAAATTTTCTCTTAGAAAAACAACCATAACATAATTCTTCCACCAGTGAACGATGATGACACACAACACCATATACAATTCATCTCATCATGCATGGGAACCATGACTCATGCTATTTTCTCATCTTTCATTGGTGTCGAGATCGCTGCAACTACCACAACAGTAGTAGTACCTTCGACGGTGCAAACCCAACATGTCTACACCCTGTAAGCCTCGTCTAGTTCCACGACATCAACCACATAATCATATTCACATCTGTCGAAAACACTATTAGGCCCGAACCAATTTCTCAGGGGCTTTCACAAACCAATTCCCCCTTAGACATCTTATTTCACTTCGATGAATATATTCTAAAGGCCATGACAGAACCAGATTTTCCATGGGACTCAATGCATCAACCCTTGTTTTTTCTTCCAGAAAAAATGTTCGTGCCTAGCAGCAAAAAAACCCAAGATATATACACCATTTAATCCAAATGTTTTCTTCCATATGGGAAGGTATATTGGTTCAAAAACCCTATCCCAGCACACGATGCGTTTGAAGAAGAGAATATGTCAAATATTTCGCCAACCATTAAGGTGAATATCTAAAGAAAACTGGGAAAAACCGAAGAAGTATCGCTAGGGTAAACATGCTCCCTAGATGAGGTGGTCGCTTATAAAAAAATATTACAAGAGTACAGGGATATATTTGCATGGTATTATTCAGAAATTCCAGGGCTTAGCCCCGCCATCGTAGAGCACCACATTGACACCTGGCCTGACATATCACTAGTCTGCCAAAAACAACATCAATTACACCCATCCAAGGAAGAAGTAAATAAACAAGAGATTGAAAAGCTTCATAAAGTCGGATTCATCTATTCAATCGCTTACACTTCATGGGTTTCCAACCCTGTACCCGTCATGAAAAAATAGGGCATTATTTGAGTCTACACTGATTTTTGAGATTTAAACAAATCTTGTCCCAAGGACAACTACCCACCCCTTTCATCGACCAAGTCATTGATGCTTGCGCCAGTCATGAGGCCTTGTACTTTATGGACAAATTTTCAGGGTACAACCAAATTCAAATCTGGCACACATATCGATACAAGAATACATTCACTACCCCTTGGGGAACATTCACATATCAAGTCATGCCTTTCTGCCTTAAAAATGCCGGAGCCGCCTTCCAGTGGGCCATGAATTATATCTTCCACGATCTATCTCACCTCATCTTAGCTTACTTAAACGACCTCATCGTACGATCCAAGAAATGAAGTGACCATCTGGAGGAATTACGGTTAGTATTCAAATGGTGCCGAAACTATAACCTACGCTTGAACCCCCTCAAGTGTGTCTTCTGCATTAATGCAGACAAACTATTTGGATTCATCTTATCCTAACAAGGGATCAAAGTTGACCCCCTCAAGGTACAGGAAATAAAAGAAGTACCACCACCCAAAACTCTCAAGCAACTTCAAAGCCTATAGGGAAAATCCAACTACTTATGGCACCTTGTCCCCGACTATGCCACTAGTGTGCAAGGTTTCCTACGCCTACTCCGCTAGGAAATTCCGTTCAAATGGGATGATTAGACTCAAAATTCGTTTGACGCATTGAAAGACACATTGTATTCAACCCTTTTGATCATCCCACCCAATTATGACAAAGACTACACCTTATATCCGTCAGCATCAGACACAACCATAACTAGGTTGTTAGTCCAAGATGAACTAGATAATAAAGAGCACGTAATATATTACATCAGTAAGAACCTATCTGACCCTGCTATAAAATATGAACCGAAAGAAAATATTGGCCTAGCCTTACTACACGCAATACAAAAACTTCGGCATTACGTCATCCTAAGGACTACAATAGTCATAGCAACTATCAACCCAATGAGATATTTTCTAACCTGCTGTCTGATGAACCATAAGTATGCTCGATGGGTAGTCATACTGCAGGAATTCAACCTATAGTTTAGCTCCCCCAAGAGCAAAAAAACATTAATCTTAACTGAGTTCATCACTGAAATTCAAAGTCTGACTCAAGGGTCCCTAGTTAACAACTCACTAGTAGAGGAACATCTATTCTTAGTGATGACTAAGGACCCTTAATACAACAACATCCTCCTATTCTTGTGAACCTAAACGTTCAAACCATAGCTCACCCGTGATGACCAAAGACGCATATGCCATCAGGCCCCCCAATACCTTCTTATGGGGGATGTCCTTTATCAAAGAGGTGTTGACACTATTTTACGCTGATGCCTCACACACAACCAATCTGAGCAAGCCCTAAATGACTACCATAATGGGGCTTGCGGCGACCACCTCTCAGGGATGGCCACTGCCCAAAATGTCTTGTGGGTTGGTTATTTTTGGCCCAACTTGTTCCACGATTCAATTCAAGCAATCAAAATATGCGAGCGATGCCAATGCTTTGTCCACAAGGAAAGATCACCTCTTGCTCTTCTGCACCCAGTCCTTTTTTAAATGAAGAATTAACTTTATGACTTACAACCCTGCGTCTTCTAGCAACCAAAAATACATTATTGTAGCAGTCGACTATTTCACCAAGTGAGTAAAATCCATGCCTACATATGAAAACATGGAATAAATCGTAGCTCGGTTTCTCTTCAACCATGTCATTGCATGATTCATTGTGCCTAAGGAGTTAGTCTCCAACCATGGAAATAATTTTGAAAAAGAAATATTCCAGGAGTTATCCCGTCATCTAAGATTCACACACGAGTTTGCGTCACCATACTACCCCTAGTCCATTGTTCAGGTAGAAGCTATTAAAATAGTATGCAAAACGATGTTACAGCGTATGGTCAACAACCATAAAACTAACTAGCACCATATGGTATTTTCAGCCTTATCATCATATCACACAATGGTTAAATCTTCAGCAAGATTCACACCTTTCCAATTGGTATATGGAGTGGAGGCCGTGATTCCCATTGAACGTGAAATCCCCAAATTGCACGTAGCCATCGAACTCCTCGATTATACCCAACCTTTAGAGAAATGGTTGGTACATTTATAACTCATTGAGGAAAATTGATGAGAGTCTCTCCAACATAATGAGGTGCACAAGAAAAGGGTAAAATCATCATTCGACCACAACATCACCCCTCGATCTTTTTCAGAGGGGGAGCTAGTCCTCCGCTGCGCTGTTGAAAAGGAAGCCTTAGGACCCCGGAAGTTCGAAACATTATGGAAGGGTCCTTACATCATAAAACACTGCCTCCTCAAAGGAGCATACATCCTATCTGAGCCCAACGAAACATGCCTAGCTAACCTCGTCAATGGGATCTACGTTAAAAAATTCAACCCATAAGGGTAGGAGGTCTCAGCCTTAGAGATAAGATGCATGTAACATAAATTTTTGAGATGATCACAAACATCATGGAATTTTTCTAAATAGTTCTCTTGTGTCACAGATGGATTGTTCCCCCATCCACTATTTTGGATTTGTTGATGGAGCCTTTCGATGGTCACAAAATCTAGCAGCAGCCGCCTGGGCCATATACTCTCCTAACCTGTCACCATTCCTCCCCAACGGAGTATGTATCAGATCAAATACCAATAATCAAGCATAACATGATGCAGTTATCAGGATTTTGAGCAATGAATCTACCCAGGGCATTCACCATCTACATGTATTTCTTGATTCCCAACTGGTGGTATCGTAGTTCAGCCAAGCTTTTGAAATACGAGATTCACACGTACTTAGGAAATACTTGCATGCACGATGATTGAGTCATCATTTTTATCACATTACATTTACACATATACCAAGAAATTAAAACCAGACAACTGATCACATACCTAACCATATCCTAGATTGGAATGCATCTCGTATAAACCATCATCCATAAAAAAGCAAGGACATAAACCATAAATATCCATCATATGAACATAACATCCATCATAAGCATATATAAACATAAACCAAATAATAAACATAGACACATCATAAGATCCACAAAAATATGCATCTCGCATATATACATGAAAAAATATATGAGTCCCAGTATACAAAACAGGTCCCTGACCATCATGTCAATAAAAAATATACATGTCATCAAAATAGGGAAGCATCCTCATAATGGGTGCTTTCCCTAACCATACAAAATCTCTAGGTCTAAGCCTTGCCTAGTGGGTCCTCTAGACCCACGAAAGTACTCGGTGCTAGTATAGGTGCAATAACCACAACCACAAGTGTCGCCCTGCGTAAAGTCGGGAGATGTGCCCTCTATAGGGCCATCACCGTCTCCAGCTAGACATCATCTAGGTAATAAAAAAAACCCCTGGTTGGCATGTCTCAAGTCAACCTCTATAACGGACTCCACGAGGCAGCTAAACCTGCAGCATGAGCATCGAAAGCCTCAGCCTGAGCCTCTTTTTCCAGCACTCTAAGGTCGGCAGCATCCAACTTCTCCTAGACCACCATTACTTGTGCCTCGGTTGCCTCAGCATGGGCAAGAAGAGTAACATACCCACTGGTTGCTGTAGTGCTACTACCCTCTCTCGAGGGACCTCCTGCACCACCCTGTCCCCCAATCGAGGCCTGACCAGCCCCAAGAGGGACCCTCCTTAGAGGATGGTTACCCACCAAATGAACGATAGGATGCCCTACCGAACCCACATCTGAAAGATAAACCAAAAATAATATCAGTGTCACCATAACATGTCATTTCCTGTTCCAGCAGTGGACCATGTATCACAGCAACCCATCCTACGATAAAAATATGTTGTTCTCTAAAAACATGAGAAACCCATACTGAGCCAAGACCCCCCGAGCATCGGGGTCTTGGGCCATAGCTGCACAAAGATCAAGCTAGTCTCTCTCCTGCCTCAACATCCTGTCACCAGAAAAAAAAAAACCAAAAATCAGTTTTTAAACCAAAAAGATTATTTTTTTTTCTTTAAAAAATTGACTTTGTCGCGCCCGTGAAAAGCTTAGGTGTGATGATTGTGCATCTGTATCAGATACAGACATGTGTTCCATCACACATAGTTTTTCCCAACCATGAGGACCTCGCGCAAAATATACCTTCTACGTGAGGACCACGAAGGTCATCCTTGATCGCCTGCGTGGTCTGACCCAAAAATGGGTATAGAATCTGCACAAATCCATATTTGTACGAACCCCATTCAAGAAAATGAGAAAAATGAAAAGTAGGACGTTTAAGGTCCTACTTGACACTGACGGAACGAATCCTGGGTACTCAGGATGACCACAACAGTAAGAGAAGCTCGAGAACAGGGGCTCAACTCTGACCTCAAACCCTCAAAAGACACAAATGAGTTTAAATGAGGCATATTGCTCTATATATCACCCTTTTCTCATTATTCGAAAAACCATAACTGGAGCTGAGAGTACCCGATCGCAAAACTGCAAGAAACACAATGATCAACGCTTCATCATGTTCAGACCAGGCCCATAAATCCACGCCTCAGAAAAATTCATTTTCAGGCACAACATGCATGCCCTCTCTTATTGATTTACATTCAAATTATTTCAAATATGTTTTTATGAAAAAATTATTTTACTTGGGGTATTGGTTGTAGGTATTACAAACATGCCAAATCACCATATGTCCCAGCCAATAAAGGTACAAGAGCAGGTATCATTCTACCCCTAGCATGATAGGCTCCCCTAGAAGCTTTGCATATCCTGACATCATTTCTTCAAAGAAATCAAACATAGGTTTCATTCACCCAACCATGTTTATCGTCACCCCACCTTGTACATGATAAACACCCTTGCAGGTCGGTAGAGATTTACCCTCCATGGCGTCAATCACTCATGTAGACCATACACCAAAGATCTGGAGCCATGGGCATGAAATCCCAAGCCAGGGAAGCACTTCATGTTCATTCATCCATCATACAACATGTCAAATTTTACCCATTACATGCTAAAACCCCTTTCCCAGGCCACCATTCTCCACAAGAGGACCAACAAAAAATGCATCACCACGTTTCACATTTGGCGTATCACACCCCCATCAACATAGCCCATTTGTAAAATTTTTCATCTGCTTCATCACCCCCACACCAAGACAAACCAATGGCCCCCACCCCTAGCAAAACACACTCCTCACACCATAGTGCAGGATTATTTCATGTTTATAGGGGCACCCGTCTCCATGCTTGTACATCTAAACCCATTCTATATTCTTTTGGAAAGTGTACAAATATTTTTTAGGAGAGCACTCCCACCCATTTACATTTCTCACCTGGTAGAAGTCCTAATCAGCCTTGGTTGGAGCTACACATTCTTTTACCACACCCAACCATGAAACTAATAGCAACCATACACGCACCCTGGACGTTCTACCGACACCAGGGATTCCCTCACGAGAAACTGTTATGACTACCGCCACTCACATTTATAGCTCCAACCTCGGGCCACTTAACTACCATCAGTTAAAACCATTTATCGTCATCATGCCTAGTTAACCCATCACACCATGCCTTGCTACATCAGAAACCCTGGTCCCTTGCTTCAATTCTCATTTTGATCGGTTGATTCTTCCTATTTTCGACTTCAACAACCAATTTCTAGGAAGGAGGCAGTACTTTGGATGACTCCTCACCTCAATAGGGGCATCCCCAGATGGAACTATGGGAATCATCATTGCCCATTGATGTCATAGATCCTCTTGACATTCGACTTCAAGATAAAATTTCATGTCAAGATGGTATCATACTTAATAACTGCTACACTATGTCAGAATTCATCGAAGACTTGTGACTTGATAAACATCTCCTTCAACAATGATTACACAGGAAGGTCCCCAACAGTAAAAAACCCATGCATACAATGAGATCTAATTATAAACAAATGTGCCATACAAATATTATGAATGTAGGCACCAAATTCAACATTCTTTCAAAGAGCCCACGTGGTGTAGAGCAGTTGGTGATGGGGTGCATTGTTAAGGCGCTCCGTATGCAAGGTCACCAGTTCGAAACCCATGGGTGGGATGGGAGGAGAAAAAAATGGAAAGATTAGGATTAGTCTAAACTACCAAAAAAAAAAAAACATTCTTTCATAGAAAAATGCCCTTGAGGGCATCAACAACCATCATCATCAACCAACAACAGGTCACTACCGAAAGGGGCATACATAGAACAACTATATGTCAGATAAGCTTAACTAGTCAAAACATCACGAGCATGGGACATGTCCGCCTCGTAGAAATATTTTATTCATTATATCTCTTGTAATTTTCCAGCAAAGCATGGTGTCTCTTTTACTCAAGGCAGGGGGTCTCTCAACTCAGTTCCAAATAAAGTTACTCTCTTTCTCTCAAAAGGATCACACAGAAAATAAACCATGATGCAGGAGCATATGAGAAACATCATTAAAATTAGAATCCAAAGCCGTGAAAGGAGAAAATGTGGACAATCATTATAAATCGGGGAAAATTTTGTTAAAACATAACTAAATTGATGGAACTGATAAGGTTTAATTAATTGTAATTATCTCCCATGTATGTATAATGAGAGATTTAGGGGTTTGTTGAGCGATTGAGGGAGAAAAATCGTGGATCTTAGATGATCCATGCTTTTGAAAATTTATATATAAAGAGTCTGTGTTGTGTGACAAAGGAGACAGCGAGAGGATATAATGTAACGAAAGGAGAATTTGTGACTAAGGTTGAGATGTCTTAGACTATAATCGAGTTTTGTATATAATTGAAATACGTGTTATGTAGATTTCTGTGTGTCTGAGTATTGCTTACTTAAAGTTTAGATTTATGAGTTCAATTCAGTGTTATGAGTTTACTAATCGACCATTGATCACTATAAGGATCGATGATGATCCAATGATAATATCAGATTATAGAAGGAGCTGTTGTATGGAGTGATGCGAGTGCCTTAAACAAGGATGGCAGGGATAGACTGTGCTATAATGTAAGTTCCATCAAGAAGTGGATGATAGCCATTCGATCGTTCAGATCGACGATTAATATCGCCGGAAAACCCAACAACAGAGAACACGATAAAATCATGAGAATCCGAATAGATCACAAACATTAGCATGGTGATTAATCAGACGCATATCACATTCGAATATGCATGGAATTTATTTTCTAAAATGGACGCGATAAAATTAATAAATCAAAGTTTAACGTGGAAAGAATTGTGACCATCGATCTCTCGTAAATCTGATGGCAATCACATTTTGATGTGCGTAGAGGTTAACACGCTGGACGGACCCGACATGTTATCAACATGAGTTAAGATTTATTTGGGTTCCGACCTAAAGCGTTCAAAGTGGGACCAGTGTTTGTTGGTCGAATTTTGTGGAAATCCTCTATTTTGTTCACTTCCGATGTATATGTGGGCCCATAACCCACAGGTCCACACATTATGAAAAAAATTGCAGCTTTGCTACGCATTGGAGAAAGGTTGCAGGTTTCATATGGATAAGATGACAGTTAAACTAGCCTATAGGAGTTTAAATTTTCATCAAGTGGTATTAGAGCGGGAAAATATTTCCTACGAGAAGGAGTTTGCGTGCGAAGGAAGAAGAGGTATAGTTTTGTTGAAGATTGGTAAGCTTGTGGTCTTTATATTTTTGTGCAGGTGATAAGATTGCAACAGCCTAGAGCCAGGAGTTCTCAAATGGTTCTAGAGAGGAGAGAAACAGAGAGATGCCAAAAGACTAGGCTTAGAGGAGAGAAGCTCGATGAGGTATTATGTAGCAGGGAGGACTTGTTACTGCAGAGGTTTTGGTTGCAGCTCATGTAAAGATCACAAAAGGAAATTCCATAGAGGATGTGGGTAGAATTGCTAAGAGATGAAGAAGACATATGACTAGGAGGTCATAAAATTTCTGTACCTTTGGAGTCTGATGCAAGAGAATCTGAGCATCCTCATTAAAATCAGAATCCAAAGCTATGAAAGGAGAAAACATGGACAATCATTGTAAACTGGGGAAAAGTTTGTTAAAAAAAAACTAAATTGATGGAACTAATAACGTTTAATTAATTGTAATTTTCTACCATGTATGTATAACGAGAGATTGAGGGGTTTGTTTGAGCGATTGAGGGAGAAAAACTGTGGATCTTAGATGATCCACACTTTTGAAAATTTCTATATAAAGAGTCTGTGTTGTGTGACAAAGGAGAGAGTGAGAGGATATAATGTAACCATAGGAGAATTTGTGACTAAGGTTGAGATGCCTTAGACTATAATCGAGTTTTGTATATAATTGAAATACGTGTTATGTAGATTTCTGTGTGTCTGAGTATTTTTTACTTAAAGTTTAGATCTATGAGTTCAATTCAGTGTTATGAGTTTACTGATTGACCATCGATCACTATAAGGATCAATGGTGATCCAATGATAATATCATATCATAGAAGGAGCTGTTGTATGGAGTGATGTGAGTGCCTTAAACAAGGATGGCAAGGATAGACTATGTTATAATGTGAGTTCCATCAAGAAGTGGATGACATCCATTCGATTGTCTATATAAACAGTTAATATCACCAGAAAACCAAATTGCAGAGAACATGATAAAATCGTGAGAATCCGGATAGATCAAAACCGTTAGCATGGTAATTAATCGGATGCATATCGCATTCAAATATGCACAGATTTTAATTTCTAAAATGGACATTATAAAATTTATAAATTAGAGTTTAATGTGGAAATAATTGTGACCATCGATCTCTCGTAGATCTGACGAAAATCACATTTCGATGTGCGTAGAGGTTAACATGCTGGACGGACCCAACATGTTATCAACGTGAGTTAAGATTTATTTGGGTTCCATCCTTAAGCGTTCAAAGTGGGACCAACGTTTGTTGATCGAAGTCTGTGGAAATTCACTATTATTTTTGCTTCTAATATATACGTGGGCCCATAACCCACAGGTCCACGCATTATGAAGAAAGTTTTAGCTTTGCTACGCATTGGAGAAAGGTTGCAGTTTTCATATTGATAAGATGACAGTTAAACTACCCTATAGTCTAAATTTTCATCAAACCATAATGTATTTTGGCCATACAGTTCTTCCTAGACCTCATACATTAGGGGGAAAGTGTTAACACTAGAAAATCGTATGGGAAAAATACATTAGAAAATCAAGAAGAAGGTGCAAATAAAGGTTTCCATAGAAGAAATATATTAGGAAGAGCCAAAATTTTAATTCTTCCTAAGGTCAAAAGAAAAATTTTATGGACTGTGCACAAGAAACACAAGCTCTTTGCACACAATGTGGCTTTTTCTTCGATAGTCACACATAACGCGACTATCCCTTCGATAGCCGCGTGATCCTGGGGATGGCATAATGTCACTATTTGGGACCACTTGGAACACCTGGTTAAAAAGATTCCCACTCAACCTAAGCAAGTACAATCTCCTTTGAGCTACCCTGAGGCCTTAATGCAGCACACAAAGGAATCATACCTCCACTCTTGTGTCACCATTCATCTTGGGCCAAGAGAAAGAGGTAAAATTTGAAAATGGTTTATAAAAGCCAGCCTTGGGAAGAAGAATGGGAGACACATTGTTATGTTGACCAAATTTATCCATAGCAAAACAACTTGTGTGGTCCAGCACCAGGAGGATTGGAAGGAGTCAGTTGTTGGTCACCCAACATCTTAGTCCAAGAGAGAGGAGTTCACCACATGTTCATCGATCTACCATCCTTTAGGAGAGAAGAGAGGCTTACTGAAAACTTGAGGGAAAGAGACCCCCTTGTCTTGGATATTGGATCTCCTTAGCTTGAAGGATCCACTACAAGAGATTTAGCATTCTATCTTCTACTACTACCAACACCCAATAAAGGGATAAGCTCTCCATTTTTGAGTTATTAGTGTGTTTTCTCTATAGAGTGTGTATATTGTGCAAGTTTTTTTGTTTTTGTTTTATTGTTTAAGTAGCTTTCTATGCTTCCTTTATAACTTAGCTTATTACATGTTGAAATTGTTCCACTAATGTTTGAAAAATCATTTTGGCCTGTCGCTCTTATGTAGGTAAGAAACCTCCCTATTAAGGAAAGTGTATTTCATACACCCATGCGTCGAATACACTACCACAATGTGAATGGCCCAATATCCCATGCCAAAGTTCACTGACATCGTGGCTTTGAATTTTCTCTACCTTACTTCTTACTTATGCACAATTTTCCACATCCAAATTGTACAAGTTCTTCACTTGAAATCCATTCTGCTTCACCTGTCTAGTGGCTATGTGTCTCATGAATTCTTTCCCTTTGTTGAATATCACACCATAACTGTGGTCTTCTAAAAATTCTACAGAGATGATATTCTTCTTTATTTTTGGAAAGAACATAACATATTTGAGGCGAAGAGGAGATCCCTTCTCCCTCTTAAAGGTTATTGTACCAATCCCGATAACATTGTACCTTCCATTGTCCCTAAGCTCAATATGCATGTGGAGATATTTCTCCTCCAGGTCACTGAAAAACTATCTACACCTTATCATGTGGAATGAGGCACTAGATTCAAAGTACCACACACTCCCCATCATAGTGGTGGTCATGCATGTGATAAGGGTGAAGTCTAGCTCAAAATGTGAAGCCAATACCTCAACTACTTCTCCTCCTGAGTTCTTCTTGCCAAAATTTTTGTGTGGACACTTTGTATAATGATGCTTGAATTCATGAAAATTGAAGCATTTTATTTTGGACAAGTATTTCCTATTTCCCCCTTGGCTGGATTCTGGTTTGGTTTGAGGTTTCTTCCCTTTTCCCTTCTTTCCCTTTCCAACCAATGAAAAGTTTTATTCGTCCTCTTCCTTGGATTAGATTCCATCTTTGGTATTCTACCTAATATATTCTTGTATCAAAATGGACCCCGAGCATTCCCAATTTGGTAATTTCCCCCTCCCATTCACCAAGTCCTGGTAACCTAGAATAGCTAGTCTCACCAGTTCATCTTCTACAACATTCACACCAACACCTCCAATCTCATCATGAAATTGTGTAAATATGTTGAGATACTACAAAATAATATCATTGTTCCGCATCTTGATATTTCGAAGTTTGTCTTTGAGGGCCATTTTTCTATGATCACTGTTATTATTGAAAAGCTCTATCAATGCCTTCCACATTGAAAAATGATGTTATTTACCATGGATATTTGAGACAATGTGGTTTCGCACTCCCTCAAATATTATTCTCCTCGACTTGGATAAATGTTTCTTCCATTTGATTTAGGTTATGTGCATCAGATGCTTGTGGTTTTGCAATATCATTATTGATATATTCTAGAAATCCATTGTCATCAAGAACTACCTCCATGCGATCCTTCCATGCAATGAAATTCGAGTTTCCTTCCAAGGGATACTCTAATCTTAGTCCATTAAAGGCCATTCTCCTAAATCCGAAGAGATCTTGTTACAATGAAGTTGCAATTTCGAACCTCTCGAGGAACAAATTCAAAATTCATGCTCTAATGTGAAGCTCTGATACCATGTAGAAATATGGTGATAGAATTGCAACTTCTCAAGAAATTTAATTTAAAACCAAGGGACACAATTATACTCTACTAATATGAAAAATTCAATTCACAATTTAGAACAATAATCTCAGACATGCAATAGGAAATAACACACATGCACAATATTTTTTCTAGGGCAACCCAACTAGGAAAAACCCCTCAAGCCTCTTTTCATTAATAAGATGAATAAAGATGTATTAAAATTTCTTGCCCACACTGAGCACAACCTACAAGTGAATAACCTATCTCTCTGCTCAATGAGAAGCTCTGACCTATACTTATTCAATTTCTGCCTCGACTTGATCCCCTATTTCCTTGTGCAAATCATGGAGAATTAGCCCCTATTTTTTAGGAATTATCCTCCAATTGGTTACGAAATTCTCAAGTTTTGATCATATGACTGCACATAACACCTCTACACTCAAACTAGTTTATAACTGATTGTTACACTACATTGGAATCTCCACCACAGCTGGGAACTCAAATTCTCTGTATGCACTAGTTATTTAAGATTGATTGATTAGTTATCTAGATTATTAATGAGTTATACTATTTTCCTACTATACAATAGACCTTCCACTATTTCCTCCAACCGTTAGAACTAGTTTAACTTAACTCAACTAGATATAGGTTAAATAGATCACTAAAATTTAGCAATCACACATGCTTAAATGAACTCCAAGCCATCTAACTCAAATTTACTAAGATATATGAGTGAAAATATCCATGTCACACAAGTTAATTTCATCCAAGTTTTCTGCTGATGTGGAAATTCAAATTTTCTCAATTTGTCCAAGGCAAAGTAAAAATAGAGACTTGTTTGTTGCACTTCTCAACACTATGGGGTTCACAAAAGGATCTTATCCCTAAAATAAAAGCTCCTTGAAATTTGGAAAAATTTAGAAACTTAAGCACCTCGAGGAAACTAAAGCTTATATAACATATATCTACACCATTATGAATCCATCCTACACGAGAGGGAAACATTTCTCTATTCAAAATTACAAAATAACAAGAGTATTCAACTATCACATTTATAAATTGAAAAATTCATAAGTTTATCTCTTATACTAGATTATATTACACTTGACTACTATAGACTCAGCTTCGGGGCTTGCCATTTGCATCATCTACACATCTGGTCAATGTCTCATAGGAACACAAGTCTCCATAATACGTTCATGGCCTGATTATGTCATCTTCCATCTACTTGGTTCACATTTTTTTCTATTTTTTATTTCTATGAGATTGATCTAAGCTACTATGAATATATGACTATATTGGAAAGTTTTATATTCATACACAAAATCTCTATAAATTATGTGATCAATCTGTTTTTTAACCTTTTCAAAACAATGGCCCATCACAACCATGTCACCAATTTGGTATGTGAATTGTCCATCTTCATACGGTCTCACCAACCTACTTTTCACTTGTGTGAATCACATAAAATAGTAGGCCATATTCTATTTGTTTCCTAAGGGGGAAGTGACAACAAAAACATTTCCTACAACCAAAATACACAATATATATTAGTTTTTTTTTTGTGACCTAGAGGAACCTGCCAACCTGACTAACACGTAACTACTAGTAAACCTCTGGGGGGATACGATATGTCCTCCTCCCCTTATCCTAGTTCGCAACAGGGAGGAATTTAACATGGTTTTTTGAGTTTTAATGATTTCAAATTTCTTGAATTAACCAATTGAGCTGCCCCCATCCCTTGGGACACAAAATATGTATTAGTCAAATGCATTCAAGATTTCAATTAATAGATGAAACCGTTAATGATGAGTGTGACACATACCTTCCCTTACAATATCAGAGAGTTGATCATGATTAAGTGAAATGGTGGCCTCTTCATAGTGCATCTCTTTCCACATCAGAATTGGATGAGGTCACTTTGGATTAAGAGGAGCATATTTCCATCCTTTCATGTACTCATGTTTTTCATAGTGATCAAGTATACATCCATCAACACCAAAGAAAAACTCACAAAACATGTGAGTTTTATTTTCTCGGTGGAAAATATTTCCCCTATGACTTTACTTCACATTGAGTGTAATCCCCTTGTTCCTTATACAATATTACAATACTAAGGAATTGATATATTCAGAACGCCAAGTTCAACATTCCAGAATACCCTACACACAGGCCTAATAGATTCATGACCTCCATGTGCTAAATGGGATCCACTCTAGTTGAAAACCTCTAATGATGATTTGAGTCGATCTGCATCATAACTCGTTTTGTACCCCATGAGTGCTCGCTTCACAAAAACACTTGCACCATAATGCTCACCCTTTCCATGTCCTATTTCAAAATAGCTTGAAGTATGTTGAATTTTTGTCTTCTTCTGCAGTTGGATCAATTAATAATAACTTCACAATGAACTTATTTGCCTTGCACAACCATCTAAACATACCCAATTCTTTCTGAATGATATGTAATTTTTTTGAATTATTCATAAACCAGGTCAAAGGAATGTTGCAAAAACAATGTGTCATGCTAACAATCATCACTAATGTAAAAGTGATACTCGTTAGTCACATCACGTGAATAATCAATGATATCCATACAATCAATATGAAAAATTTCATGTATGTACAGAACATGTACGAATATGGACACTTGGTCTGAGTGATATTACTCACTTTGGATCTCTGTTTGAGGATAAAAATTGTCATTCTCAACAAAGTCTACCAGAGATAAGATTGTGCCTAGATGGAATACTTTGCTAGAGTTCTTAAATTTAGAATCTTTCTACTTAGACATGTGTGAGTGTTTGATATATTTATAGATCTAGTTCTGAACCACCCCCATGAATTATTAAATAGGAATATCATCCTCAACATAGTTGATCCTAATAGGTGCTAGAGTTGAAGAATATGATGTATTTCACATGACATACTCATATTTCTTCCATGTGATGGTGAAATATGACATCCTAGACTGGCTGGGATCAATAAGAAAGTTCCTATGGGACAATTTCAAATCACCACATTTAGTGAACTTCTCCTATGTATACATATTTTCTTGTAAAATAACTCGTTTGGCTCCCTTTTGCACAATATTGATGAAAATCATGCACTATAGGAGGAGGACAATCATTGTGACAGCTATTCTTGTAAAATTCCTAGAAAGTGTCATAATGAAGCTGAAATTCAACGTGATATCAACAACAACATGTGTCACAAATTGTGTTAGGCATAATAAACCGTAGTTTCAATTACTGAAACATCCTTATGGATATCTTCACATAGTGATTTATTTCTTGAAATTCCTCAAACAATGCAAATTCTATCATTTCTACAATGTGCTTAGCATGATCTACATACTCATGTTTAGCTATGAAATTCCATACAACATGCTTTATATTTAAAATAACATGGGAATGACTCTCCCAAAACTCTATCGCAAGTTCTCTGATTCTTGCTGTAAGCTTTTCTTGGTATGGTTTCCTATTGATAAGAGACCAAAAAGAATATTCATCATTTTCATTTACTCGAACACTAAATTTGGTATACTTGTGCAATGTGTTTCTCGAGACATGGAGAAATTTTGACATTGTTGCCAAATTTTGTTTTCTTGATGTACTTGGTGCAAAAATAACAATTATAGTTTCCCTATGCATAACAAAAACATTGGGAATTATTAATTTTCCAAATATTGTGAATTCCTTTGATATATTTTTAGTGGAATTCATACATGTCTTCCTTCTTTTCGCATCTTAGACACCCAAAAACTTTGTAGAATTTTTTAGTTTCTTATTTTTTATCAAACCATGTAGTATCTGAACTTGTGAAACAACTGAATGTTTCTCAAATTATTTTCAAATTATGTTATTGACAGGCTCTCTAACAATACAAGAAGGGATAGGCTCCCCAAGGTCCATTGTTTTGCTTGCATCCAAATTTCTACAAACCTTCCACCCCTTTCCAAACCACTGTAACTCCCTCTTATTCGATCAACTTGAGAGGAAATAACCTGTTATTTTGGTGGTTGATTATATTGATAGCAATTTTTTTTTCTCTAATGGTTGATTAGCTTGATATGGCACATATTGTTCCCCTAGTGACAATTGATCAAATTGATAGGGAACATGTTTTTCCTCTAGTGGTTGATCAAATCGATAGGGCACATATTGATCATCATATGGTTGATTAGCTTGACAAGACACATATTCTTCCTCATGTGGCTGATCAATTTGCATCCTTACATAGTGGAATACAAAAAATACTTGTAAATCAAATGAATCACCATGATAAGACAAGTGAATATTAGATCTGCATATGTTTATTTAATAAATCACCATAGTTGGAAGGCGATGATATTATTTTATGGTTATTACCCCTATTTTACTTTTAATTTAAGTATATCCAATGTTAACTTGGTTGGCATGGGGGGGAATTGATGATTACGAGCAATGGGATCATTTGTGAGTTTTGTCAAATTTGAGAGATTTAAAGAAGTGACAAATGCTACCTTGTTAGTGTTAGTGATGATGTAATGACATTGTGTGTCGACATGGGATGTCATCCTAGTTAAAAATCAATTGGAAACCCTAGGGTTCTAGTCACAGACCCTAGGGAAAAGTTAAATGAAAAACAAGTTGAAACTTGGAAGCTAGGTAGAAAAAGTTGACATGGACCAAGGGTTCTAAGTTGAAACATGAAAAGAAAAGGGTTTCAAGCTCAGGGAAATATGGGTCGAAGAAGAGCACACTAGTACAATTATTGGTCCTGTGTTAACAAAAAGGTTGATTCAAAATATGTTGAAAGGTAAAAATATTCCTCCTTAGTTAAAGATTCATTTATAGCTTAGGAAACTTCAATCCTCATCATTTGTTGATGGGTCAAATAATGAGTATGAATCATTTGCTACAGAAAAGGTTCAATTTTCTACTGGAAAAAATAGTTTTCATGATGATGTTAATTGTATGTAGGATGCACCTGAAGATGACAAGTGTTATATTCTGAGAAATAAATCAATTAGCAAGAATGGAAAGAAGTCAACAACACTTGAGATTGTTTCATCTGTAAGCACACCTAAACACATACATTTTATTTAGGAAAACCAAATGAATCACATATACAAGACAAAGAAAAAAATAACTGGTTAATTTTCCCTTTAATTCTAATGTGTGAAACAATCCACAAAAAGGGTTTTGTGAGGTTTTGTGTATGATAAAAATTCCTAAAAATACCTAATGTCCTTTCTCTCAAGTAGTAACCGGTCCTTGTGAATATTTTATAATTGGATATTGGGGCCACATCATAAATGTCCCTGGTGACACTTTTAGTAGCCAAAAAACCAACCAAGGAATGGAGAGGTTTATAGCGACATGATGTACTAGGGCTATGTCCCATAAGTGTTGGTGACACTTTTAGTAGCCTCACCAAGATCAAATAAGGTCTAAGTGCTCCCATAACTCAACCTACTGGAAAATATTCCCTAATATTTGGTCACTAAGTTACCTACATCGTGTGTGAATGGGTGAATCTCAACTTTTGGTTGTTAGTTTTGGAACTAGAACCCCTACCACAACAGGAGACAACATGAGGGTTCATGATAATCCGCCACCTAAGCATTTCCCCCTTCAAGATTTTCTTTCCATGTACCAAATTTTCCACTAGATGATGTATGATTTTAAGCTCCCTAAAAGGAAATTTTCTATGTTTCAATATGAAAAAAACCACGATGACTGATGTGTTTCCTATTTCCGCGGTCCTAGCCTGAGATATAAATTATATTTTAGCCCTTGTGGGGAATTTAGTGTGTTTAGGTTAGGGTTTTTTTTAGAAAGGATTTCTTCTATAAGGGTTTGCAACAAAATATAAGCTCAAATAAAATAAGTATAAAGATTCTGGAAATAGGATACCCTTTATACAAAGTTTAAGTGAGCTTAGTGTGTGGGGTGAATGCATTTTCAAGTGAAATTGTCAGCATACAAAGTGTTGATTGTTGTGGACATGCAATGATCCTTTGCAATTCCCCTAATTACAGTATGTTATGTTTATTCCTTGCAAGAAAATAAATGATGCTTGGATGATGGGCCAATTACTTCTTTCCTAATTATTTTATGTGAGCATATAGGGAGATGGAAGCTTTAGCGCTTTGAGAAAGGGTGTTAGGTCCCTATATTACTAGTATAGTCCCTTATTGTTGTTAGTGTAACCCCCTTATTGTTATTGTTGTACCCCTGTACCCCTGTAACCCTAATATTGTTATTATTGTGCCCTTACATTATTATTGTTAGGTCGGCTAGGATGATATTGTGATCCCATGGACTCCCATATATAGAAGGAGGTTTTGGTCATTTGTATCATCCAATAATTATTCATTTATGTAATGTAAAGGAGACTTGCCCCTTAAAGTGGCTTATTTCTAAGGCGTTGATCTCTCTTTTCTTCTATTTTTGGAGCTGGTTTCATAACATTTGGTATCAGAGCTTTGGATTCTAGGGTTTTGTTGCTCCAAAAAGGTTATCGCGGAATTTTCGCTATAAATTTTTTTCTACAAAGGATCAGAAGCTGAAATTTTTGCAGAGAGAGGCAGAAATCCTGAGGAATGTTGTGTAAAAACTTCAGATCTTGGTTCGCAATATTTTCGAAGATATGATCTGTGGAAATTAGGGTTTTTTCAGGCTCCCGAATTTCACCTAAAAAAGGTCATCGTGGAATTTGCGCTATAATTTTTTTTTACGAAGGTTCAAAAGTTGAAATTTTTATAGAGAAAATTTGAGATCCTGAGGAACTTCTTGTAAAAATTTCAGATCTTGTTTTAAAATATTTTCGGAGATATGATCTGTGGAAGTTAGGGATTTTTCAAGCTCCCGAATTTCATCTCAAAGAAGGGACCATGGGAAAATCGTCATAACTCTCTCTCTGAGTGTTGGATTGGAATTCTATAAAAAGTTACCGTAAGTACACAGACTATAGTTTCCTGTATATCAATTTTAGAGCCAAAGGAGGAAAAATGACACGTGGCATGTCATACAAGTTCGCTCTACTAAACAAGTCCATAATTAGGTCATTGTGGGAGATTGGGCATAACTTTATCTTGAATAATAAAAATTAGGTCAGACCTATGGCATTAGAAGAAAGATTCAAAGGTATAATACAGGGCCGAATTTCAGATATTGAAGATCCTAAATCACAAAGATAATTCAGTTTCAATATCAAGCTCCTCAAAAGCAAGAAAAAGGTGTGTACTTTTTTTTTTCGAATTGCATAAGTCTTGTGTGAAAAATCAATTTGAAGAGATTCTAAGGGCATATTGAAGAATAAATATTAGTATTGGGTTCTAAAATACCACCTAAAAATAATTCAACACCCATTAAGCCTTCAAAAGGCTATACTATGACTCATGAAGAGGAAGAAGCGCAACATGACATATGAAAATTACAAGAGCAAGTGCACCAAATTTCTCTCTCGCAAAGATCAACAAAAAATGAAATGGAAGTTTTGAAGAAAGGCATGGAAGTTAAGATGGATGGTTTGAAGAAGATCATGGAAGCTAATATGGATGGTTTGAAGAAAGACATGGAAGCTAATATGGATGGCATGGAAGCTAGCATGGAAGCTAAGATGGATGACATGGAAGAAAAATTGAAAGACAACATGGAAAACATGAAGAATGATCTAAAATTAGACATGGAAGGTTTGAAAAAGTTGATACAAGAAATGTTTCCTAATGGCAAAAAGATAGTAGAGGAAACTCATGATGATAAAAAAATAAATGTTTATCATGATTTCATAAACTCTAATGTTGGATGGAAGAACCACCATATTCCAAAGATGGATATGAGGAAGTTTGATGGCAAGGATCCTATAACATGGATACTATATATGGAGCAATATTTTGATCTCAATAATGTGCAAAACACACAAAAGGTACATATTGCAACTTTACATTTAGAACAAAATACATTTGTATGGTATCGATGGCTTTTTTCCCGTAAAAAAAATATCACTTGGTTAATTTTTACAGAGGAAATGATAACACTTTATGAGGATAAAAAGAGCAATACCTTCTTTAGCCAATTGATAAATCTCAAACAAAAGGGTGCAGTGGGGGAGAATATTGAGGACTTCCAAAAATTTAATATAAGGGTAAATGATATTCCAGAGGAACATATGTTGATGTCTTCATAGGGACTTTAAAGGATAACATCCAACATGAAGTTCGTGTTTGGGAACCTGATTCATTGGAGAAGGCATTCAGGTTGGCAAGAAAAATTGAATGCAAAATTATGGCGATAAGGAATCCTACCACTCACATCTATAAAGATGGAAGTGTTGCTACTCCTAGAATTCCACAACCTACAAGGTTGACACCACAAGAATTGGAAGAAAAAATAGAAAAAGGGATTTTCTACAGTTGTGATAGAAAATACACTAAAGGTCATATGTGTATTTAAAAGAAATTATTTTACATATATTGTGAAGAGGAGGAAGAAAATGAACCACAAACTTCAAAAGAAGAGGATATACACCAGGAACCAACCCTAGAAGAGGAAGAAATGAGTCCGACCATATCATGTAATGCATTGGCAAGAATTACCACTCCTCAAACTCTCAATATAGAGGGAAATATCAAGAATAAAAAGGTAATAATGTTGATTGATTCACGTAGTACCCATAATTTTATCCATTGTAAGGTAGCCAAGGAATTGAATTGTTTCCTATACCCAGTACCAGAATGTCAAGTGATGGTTGCAAATGGAGGAACTATAAATTGCTCTAGAAAATTCCATAATATCAAGCTAACCATGGGGGAATATGTATTTAATATTCCAATGCTTTCCATTCCAATGGGAGGTGCTGATGTTGTACTAGGAGTACAATGGTTACAATATTCTGAGACAATAGCTTTTAATTTTAAAAAAAATTTCTTGAATTTTTTTTTTTTTTTCTCTGAAGGAAAGGAAATCAAATTATGAGGTATTGCAGGGAAGCTGACAAAGATAATAAGCTCTAATTTCATGAAAAAGATTTTGAAGAAAGAACAATGAGGCATAATTGTACAATTATGCTCACTAGAAGTTCCAACATCAAAATCATTTATTTCTCCAGATCTCCAAAAAGTCTTGGACAATCATTCCAAGGTGTTTTAAACTCCCAAAGGACTCCCACCTATTCACGATCATGATCATGCTATTAATTTGATTCCAGGAAGTGTTCCTCCAAACATCAAGCCTTACAGATATCCTTATGTCCAAAAGAGCGAAATTGAACATATGATTGCAGATATGTTAGAGGTTGGTATAATTCAACATAGTCAAAGTTATTTCTTTGTTCCAATAGTATTGGTGCACAAGAAGGATGGAACATGGTGCATGTGTCCAGATTATAGTGAGCTCAATAAGCTCACTATTAAAGATAAATTTCCCATTCATGTGATTGATGAATTATTGGATGAATTACATGGAGCAATTTATTTTACCAAGTTGGATCTTCGTTGAGAATAACATCAAATTAGAATGAAGACTGAAGATATTCCAAAAACAACATTTCGAACTCATGAGGGTCATTATGAATTTTTGGTCATGCCTTTTGGCCTTACCAATGCACCTTCTACATTTCAAGGGTTGATGAATTCCATTTTCAAACCCTTCCTTAGAAAATTTGTGCTAGAATTTTTTGATGACATACTAATCTATAGCAGGTCTTGGAAGGATCATGTTTAACATGTTGACAGGGTGCTCAAACTATTGGAGGAGAAAAAAATATATTCAAAAACATCCAAATGTTTCTTTGGAGTACAAGAGGTGGAATATCTAGGTCATATTTTATCCCTCAAGGGTGTTAAGGTATACCTTAACAAAATTAAAGCCATTAAGGAATGGAAATTCCCCACAACCATAAAGCAGTTTCAAGGATTTCTTGGGTTAAAAGGGTATTATCACAAGTTTGTTAAGAATTATGGGAGAATAGAAACACCTCTAACATCATTATTGAAGAAATATGCATTTTCATGGATGTTTGAAGCAACTAAGGCCTTTGAACATCTTAAAGAGGCAATGTGCTTAGCACCGGTCTTAGGTAAGCCAGACTTCACGAAAGCCTTTATTGTGGAATGTGATGCCTCAGGAAATGGAATTGGTGTTGTGTTAATGCAAGAAGGAAGACCCATTTCTTTTGAAATTCATCCAATCAAAGGAAAGTATTTACAGAAAGCTATTTATGAGAAGGAAATTTTGGCAATACTACATGCACTAAAGAAAGGATGACCTTACCTAATGGGAAGACACTTCAAGGTAAAAACTAATCATGATAGTCTTAAACACTTTTTGGAACAAAGAATATCTTCAGAAGAACAACAAAAAAGGGTCACAAAGATGTTGGGTTATGACTTCAAAATAATCTACAAAAAAGGGAAGCTAAATGTTGTTGCAGATGCACTCTCAAGAAAGGATGAAGAGGTGGAAGCATTGCTTTATGCCATTTCTATTATCCAACCAGATTGGATAACTGAATCAAGGGATGAATTGAAGAAGGACGAAGAAGTGTGGACACTCATTCAAAAGTTGTAGCAAGATCCTAGTACACCTGATACATTTAGTTGAAAAAATTATCCCTTATGGTACAAATATTGCTTATATATTTGCAAGAATTCCCAAATAAAACAAAATATTCTTTTGGAATTGCACAATTCTTCTTTAGGAGGACACTCAGGATTTTTAAAAACTTACCACAGGGTGAAGAAATAATTTTTTTGGGATGGCCTTAAATTTGATATTCAAAATTTTGTGGCGAAATGTTTGGTTGGCCAGCAGAATAAAGTTGAGACAATTAAGACCCCGGGTCTTCTACAACCTTTATCCATTCCAAGTCAACGTTAGGAGGAGATTTCAATGGATTTTATCACAGGTCTACCTAAGTCCGAAGGAAAGAGTGTCATCATGGTGGTAGTTGATATACTTACCAATTATGCACATGTTTGTGCATTATCTCATCCATTTAAAGCAAGTATAGTTGCTACTGCATTTATGGAAACAATTCAGAAGCTACATGGAAACCCAAAGATTATTGTAAGTGACAGAGATCCCATTTTTGCTGGAAAATTTTGGATGAAATTATTTTCTTGTTTGGGTACTCAACTAGCTCATAGCTCATCTTATCATCCTCAATCCGATGGTCAAACAGAGATAGTGAATAAATGTTTGGAAGGATATCTTTGTTTTTTTGTATCTGATAAGCAAACACAATGGGTCAAGTGGTTACCTCTCATTGAATGGTGGTATAACACTTCTTTCCATACGACAGCAAAAATAACCCCATTTATGGCACTTTATAGATATCATCCACTGTCCATCACATCTTCTTCAAGAGAAAATTCTAATGTTCAAGCGGTGGAAGATCACATCGAGCATCAACAAGAAGTTCTCCAACTCTTAAAGGATAACCTAAATTTGGCACAAAATAGAATGAAACAATAGGCAGATCAACATCATAGCGAGAGAATTTTTGATGTAGGAGACTGGGTATCTTTATGGCTATAACCATACAAACAAATGTCCCTCAAGCAAGCTAAGAAGGATAGTAAATTATTGCCAAAGTACTATGGTCCTTACAAGTTGTTGCAAAATATTGGTACTATGGCATACAAATTGGATCTTCCTGCTTCTTCGCGAGTGCATCCAATTTTACATGTTTCATGCTTAAAGAAGGTTATAGGGGACAAACTTCCAGTTCAAACAATATTTCCAAAACTTGATGAGGAAGGAAAAAATCATATTGGAACCTAAAGCAGTCACGGAAACAAGAACTTGACAACTACGAAATTGATCAATTTCAGAGTATCTCATCAAGTGGAAGAACTTACCCACTGAAGATTCTACATGGGAGGATGAGAATTTTATACAGAAGCATCCAGAGCTACTCAAGCATTGAGGACAACTCTTTTTGAAGGATAGGGGCATGTTAGGTCCCTATATTACTAGTATAGTCCCTCATCGTTGTTAGTGTAACCCCCTTATTGTTATTTTTTTACCCCTGTAACCCTAGTACTTTTATTATTGTGCCCTTACATTATTATTGTTAGGTCGGATAGGATTATATTGTGATCCCATGGACTCCTATATATAGAAGGAGGTTTTGGTCATTTGTATCATCCAATAATTGTTCATTTATTTAATGTAAAGGAGGTTGCCCCCTTGAAGTGGCTTATTTCTAAGGCGTTGATCTCTCTTTTCTTCTATTTTTGGAGCTGGTTTCATAACAAAGGGTACATATACCACCACAAGTTCACCATAAGGACGCAAGGGAGGCAATTCCTAATTTATTTCTTTACTAACACCAAGTCTTAGTCCTGAAAATAAATGGATGAAATAAAATCTTTAGTTAGAAAAAATGTAAAAAAGATGTGTGGGTGATGGGAAACTGAATTATATCCTAATTATACTATGTGAGCATATAGGGGGATGTAAGATTTAATGCTTTGAGAAAGGGTCCAGATGCCAACACAAGTTTATCAGAAGGATGCAAGGGTGGCAGTTCCTACTTCTTTTCTTTACTAACACCAAGACTTGGCCTCGAAAATAAATTAATGAAATAAAAGCTTTGGTTTTAAAAACAAGTAAAAAAGAAGTGTATTTATGGCCACTTAGTATCCTCCTAGTTAAGCTAGGTATGGTGTGAATTGGAATGAGAAAAGCAAGTAAAAAATATGTGGATTAGGGCGACTTACTCAAATCATCCTAGTTTTAAGATATTTTGTGTGCAAAATTTCAAATTAAAATATAAACAATTACTCTGCTTGTAATGGTTAGTAAAGAAAATTGCTTAGTAGTGATGGTGTATGAAAGGTGAATAGTGCACATACGAAGTGTTTGAATTGTAATTATGTGGATATGTGGTTCATGATTCTTAAATAAAATTGCCCCTAACTACATTATGTGATGTTTGTTCCGTGAAAGAAAATAAAATATGTGTGTATAGTGGGACACTTACTTTTCCAAATTATGTTTTATGTGAGCATATAGGGAGATGGAAAATTAGTGCTTTGAGAAATATTATATTTCTATTACCAACTAAATTGAATTACGTAACTTGATTTAATTAAATAACAAAAATTTCATTGTTTATGCATAAATCATGATTTAACTTCAAGGGATGCCACAATTGAGAACACTCAATAGAGGAAACTCCATGTAAAAGATAAGAAATTTGTAAACTAGTTGAAGGTATGAATTTGTAAAATATTTGCACATAAAAAATTATATTTTACTTTTTAAATATGATCCTATGTTAACAATGAAAAATTAATTCATTTATATATAAATTCTAATGATAAAATTTATATTTATATTTTATGTTAAATAATGACTATATTGGTCCATGGGGTCTTGGATAGATGGTGATATAATGCTTTGTGAAGGCACTCTTTGATGTGAAGTCACCACTTCAATTCCCCACCCCGATCGGGGTGATATATTGGACATGATGAAGATGTAGTCTTGCCAAGCTTTAAAAAAAATGTCATGACTATATTGGCAATTTTTTTTTAATTATATATATAAATTTTAATGATATGTTATAATTTAAGTGTTTAAAAAATGACATTTGAAATACGTATTATATAGTTATAATGTATGGTTATATATTTTTATAAATTTTTAATAAAATACAATATTGATTTTTTTTAAATAATTTTTTTTTATAATTTTTTCCAATATCATAATTCAAAATTGTTAATATATTTTAATATTATTTATATAAAATTATTATATTTAATCAATTATTTCAAGAAAATGTACCAAACTACTAAAAACAATTTTAATAGATTTATTCATTTAATAATGTAAACAAAAAATCACACACACACACACACACACACACACATTGTATTTTAGATATTTTAACATATCTAACTCCTCTCCATTTAAAAAGTGAATCATTTGACCTTTTTCAAAATTAGTTCTTCTTAGCAACAACTTTCATTCCTTCAAGAGGCTATATAAATCCTAAACTAAAAGTGATTTCTAGAAGAAGGATGGTGTTATATTATTGTTCATACATCTCATTCACCAAAAATTTGAATTAAAATGCAGTGCCAACTAAAAGGTTTTGTGAGAAGAGAAGGAAAGAAATAAAATTGATTTAAAAAGAATAGGTGTTAAAAATAAAAATAGAGAATTTGGATAGTAAATTGTCAATATACCTATTTCCCAAGTAATATAGTCCCACAAGCAATAATGTTTAAGAAATGAAAAAAATTAAAACCATTTGGCCATAGGATTGAAGGGTGTCTCATAAAGGTGATCTATTGTTAGATATAACCCCAAAATTTTACTACTGAATCTAGTTTTGAAGCTTTAATTTGTTTGGTTTCACAATAAGTCACATTTACCAAGTGAAGCATTTGACCTTTTTCAAAATTAGTTCATCTTAGAATCAATTTTCCATTTCTTCAAAAAAATATATAAATCCCAAACCAAAAGTGATCCATACTATAACAAGGTTGGTATTATATCTCTGTTCATATATTTCATTTAATAAATATTTCAATTATTTAAATCTAACATCAAGAAAAAGGGATTGCAAAATGAGAATGAAATAGATTTAAGTGATTAAAAAAGAATAGGCATCAGGAATAAAATTAAAATATTTGGAGAGTTTACTAAAGCCGCCAAAGAAAGTGGCTAAAAAATGAGAAGAGAATGATGATCTAGCAAAGTTGATGAAGAAGATATGCATAATAATTTGCAAGGTTTTTGAACTAAAGACTAATAGAAATTAATTTTAAATTCTTATATAGGAAGTCTAAATACTTATTTCAGAGAGAATTATTACTAAATTAATGATATAGCGAACCTTTTGAATTTGAGAGAATGCGAGATTCTTGAAAAATCAAGCTAGTGATTACCAAATTAAAGGGCTAAGTTTATTTCATGAGAGAAAATAAAATCTATATCTATTAATCTATACAAATTTAATCAACTATAAGATAATTTGTGACTAACAAGCCATAAAATACATAAATACACACTCCATGATACAAGAAGGAACCTATTCAACTAGTTTTTAAGTATGTTAATAGCTAAATGCCTACCATACAAGATCAAATTTGTTGGAAAAGTTTTTCTTTATTAGAAGCACCATATCATTTAGAGTTTTAAAATGTGTAACTAAAATGAACATAAAACAATAGTAAGAAGAACTTTCTTAAAGGAAAAACTTATCATAATGATAGATAATTTCAAAATTCCAAAAAAGAAGTGGAAGAAACGTGAGATTAGAAGTATAACGCCAATGAAATTGTTGATAAGGAAAAAAAAAGAAATCAAGTGATATAGGTTTTAGTGGGTTTAGAGAAAAAGGAAGATGTTTGAAGGTCTTATAAAAAATGAATTTACATTTTTATTTTTTGTATTGAAGAGGGGAACAAATGATTTGAGTATGTTTTTGAGAGAATGTACATGGAAATTTTAGCACAACAATCAAGTAGAGCACAAGGAGGGGTAAAAGGATTTAAAAAACTACATGTTTCTATAAGGAACAATGCACATGCAAATATGGATATCCAATATCTTTTATGTTTTCAATTATTTTCATCAAATCGTGACAAAGTTTAAAATAAGGTTCCTCTTTTTTACCTTTGAACCATACTTTGTAATATATTTCAAGGTTACATGTTGATAAATAATTAGATGAATTTAAGCGACATTAGATTGCCATAGTCTAAGAATATTAACATTGTAAACATTTCTAGCATATTATCAATATGTCCATGCTAATTTATTTCTTTTTCATTTATTATTTATGAATTTAATATTGATTAATCACATAAGCTTTCCATGGAGCATTATAGTAACATGCAATAATACACTCATTTTTGTGCAAGAACGAATCTATAATACACTTTGTATGTCTTTAAAAAACTCTCATAACCTTCATGTAAGAATTGAAAGAATAAACTTGTGAGATTTTCAAAGGTATGGATAACCATTTAGGATTCAAGGAACCATTAAATGTTATATATGATGATGGATATCATGAAAATTCAATGTTATACATGTTTAACAAATACTTTATTCTCAACATTCACATTAGAAGGAGGGATACTCCTAGATATTGACACATTTTCTCTCTTTTAACTCCTATAAAGATATCAAGAATCAATCAAACTAATGTTTATAGGTTTTGAAGCACCCATGTGACAACCATTTTTGCTAATCCCTCTTTTAAATAAATTGCCATGAAATGAAATTCATGTAAATAATATATGAAAATGTTACAATGGTTTTATTTGGTTAAATCACATCCTTAGTTTTTGTGGGTTATCCTAGACCATTGGAATTCAAAGGTGGTTCATAATTACCATGAATTCAATTGTTTCAAAAAATTCCAATAAACCACGGTTTCAATTGGTTTTCAATAATTTGCATGGTTTCAAGTGGTTTTGTTTAGTTGTTGTTACATTTCAATTTTTAACTACATGGTATTACTATCAATGCTTATTTTATATTAGTTTTATTGTTTCATTCTCCATTTGTTTCTTGTTTTCAATCATATTTCCTAATGCATACAATATGGAGCAAGTAATATGAGAAGTGAGACAACTTGAATTACCTGTATTTGTATGAATTTCTTAAATTTCATGATCTTCTTCTTCTCTCAATGTTTGTTGTCTTTTTTTTTATCCTTTCTCTAGTCTTCAATCACATTTCCTTTGTGCTTGGAAATTTATTTACTTTTCGAGATCCAAGTCTCAAATTTCCCATGTTTGTTGTGAATTCTTGTGTAATTCTCATGCTCATATTTTTCTATGAATGAATGCTTGTTGTTATTTTTTCATGCATTTGAATTTGGAATATTTTCATTTTTTGGATTGATATAAGAAGATCGATCAAGCTACTAATTTCTATAATTTAACGTCAATTTCATTAATAAAGTTGGTGCGCAGATGGTGGGAAGTTAATTTTTAAATGGATCTATTGAGCTTATAGCTTGATCGAGTTGTTGGTTAACCACCTTCACAACTCGATTGAGGCTTTCTTTAATGCTTGATCAAGCTATTTTAATTTTTAACTCAAGCACTCGATCGAGCTCTTGAGGTCCTAAAAATCACAGTTTTAAACCCCTTCTGCAGCTTTCTTAGCAACCCCATTTTCTACCCTAAAAGATTTAAGGAAAATTTTGTCCTTAAGTGGGATAGTTGATCATGTTGGATTCATGAAAGAATCATCTATCCAATGGCATGTGAGTTTGAAACTTTAGAATTCATATGATGTTTTTCATATAATTTCTTTTATACATAATGTTTGATATTTTTTGGGGCAATTTCAAAGGGGATGAATAAAAAATAAATAACATAAAATATACACAACGAAAAAAATAAAAAATTACCACGATATTCGGTTACAGGTCCTTTTCAAAAGCGTACTTTTGGTTTTTCAATTTATATGAATAGTTGAAAAAAATATTATGTGAAAATGTGTCTACAAAATGAAATTTAAACATTACTTCGTCAAATTCAAAAAATAAAAATAAAATATATTTTTTCATTAAAAAATAAATTTTTAATATGAAAATATTATCTCTCTCTGTGTAGATCATGCTTACACACACACAAACACACACACACACACAAACACACACAGATTTTAAATTACACATTTTAGGCTAAGTTATGCTACGCGAACACACACACCTCTTAAGATGTGCAAAAATTTTCCAGGACAAGTATTGCATTTAATCGAAAATTGAGAGATTATAAAACTATTTTTTTTTCAAAATATATGATTAGGACAACAACACAATTCTCCAAATATTGTTTTTTTACTCTAAATAAAAATTCACAATGTTTATATTAATTATGAGGGATTCAATTTGCTAAAAGAGGAAAATTTTGAAATTTCATCGCCATATTTGGCCTAAAAGTGTAACCCATATTCATGCATTCAACCACAAGTATATCTATGTTTATTCTTATAATTATTCTAAAAACAATTAAACAAGGATAATGAGAATGCGGGGTTAGGGGTTAAAAGAGACAAGGAAAAAGGAAGAGAGAGGGGCAGAGGGGGAGATAGATCGAGGAGAGAGAAAAGGATAGGGAAGTGGGGGGGGGGTATGTTGAAAAGTGTAACTAGGTTAGTCTTCATGTTGATTATGTAAAAGAAGAAGTCAAAGTAATATATATATATATATATTTTATATGCTTCATGGGTTTCATGAGCATGATTTATTAAGTAGAAGACTTCTTCTTGATGCCCATTAGGTTTAAAGATCTAGTCTTTGTCATATGCTCCAAGACCTTGAAGACAAGTTCCAACGCTGCTGAAGAAATACACCACGAAATGTTGAAGAGATTACAATCAACGCTGCTAAAGAATTACACCACGTAATGTTAAAAGACCAGTTGGCCTACATGTTGTATCATAGTCAACATATTACCTTGGATGGTCGGCCTAAAAGTGAAAAACAATTCACTATATATATAAGACAGATTGCAGATCATTTGAGGGCAATAGAGAATGCATACATTACTACAGTGAAAATTATACAAGAAGGTTTGCGGTGAACATGATACAAGAGAACATCTTAGAAAGTATTGCAGTGAACATTATACAAGAAGGTTTGCAGTGAACATTATACAAGAGAACATCTCAGAAAGAATTGCGGCGAACATTATACAAGAAGGTTTGTGGATAGCCATAGTGCAGAAATATATATATACGAAGACCTCATACATTGTTAGGTAATTTTAGGCACCACAAAAAACACTATTAGGTAATTGTAGACACCACAACAGACAATGTAAGGGAATTGTGGACACCACAGCAGAGACTGTGTGTTACAAAAGGAAATTGCGAAAACTACAGTAGAGACAGTGTGAATGCTAAGTTCGAAATCTACAATAGAATTCAGTGCAGATATATATACTAAGTTACAGATGTTGAGATTGCAACAAGATGATGAGCTTAGTGAAAAGAGTTGCCTTCACTAAGTGGGCCCGTAGGCTATTTTTGGCGCAAGTCTACTTTTAGACTATGTCTATTTTTAGACATGTCGATCATATTCTATGAGTTGCAGGATGCTATTTGTGGATGGTTGGTCAAGTTGGAAAAATAGATGGACTTCTATTTTTAGAAATACTGGGCGGAATCTATTTTTAGATTGCCAGTCTAAAAATAGATATATCGAATATTATTAGCTCTTAATAATATTTGGACTATAAACATTATCTTATTCTCTTGGAGCACTTCAGTTAAGTGCACAGATGTGGCACAGGAGTTGACAGAAGGAATTACGCTATTCCTGAGGGTTAAGTGGAGCTATTGCATGGAGACTTTAGTTAGAACTCATGTGACAGAGTTTGGTGGAGTTATTGAGGTAGTTGGTGGAGTTGTGTTCAGTTTAACTCAGTTAAACATAGTTGAGCTAGTTGTATCTAGTATAACTGATTGATACACTAGTGAGATTGGTGTGAATTAATTATTAATTAATTCACTAATTATTAACTCATTAATCAACTAAAGAATACATCAGTTAACTACAGTGCATGGACAGTTTCAGTGGAGACCAGTGAAGAGGTAGGTGAAAGAGCAGTGTGACTATCAGTTGTGACTATAGTGTTGCATGATTTGCTACACACAGTGGTTGGAGATGCCAATGAGGATTGCGTGAGCAAGGTTGGACCAATTCAAGTTCATTCAGAGCCATTATTCAGCAGTGATTGCGTAGTAGAGGCAGGCTAGCAGGTGGCAGAGATCGGTGCATGGGATTTGCTAGATCGGACCTGATTAGTGTGTAGTAATTGGAGATTGTACTGAGAGCTTGTGAGGAGCTTTGTATGATGATTGTTACATGATATATATGACATATAATATACAGATAGTTGGGGGTTTTCAGCTTTAAGCTTTCCCATAAATTACTGTGTTCATATGTGTGAATTTTTATTGTTTTAATGTGTGCATGCAATTGATTTTATTTCCGAAAGTAATGATCAATAGTAGAAGAGATTCTGTATTGTTCATGAAGTCAAATAGTGTGTGATCAGGAGAATTTCGGATGTATAACATATCAGTTATATGATTTTCTACAACAGAAGTGCGGATAAGAGACAGTGATCATAAGGAGAAGCAAGAGCAATAGTGTGGAAGGTAAATCCTCGATTTACCTTCTCACAGTTCAAGCTATTTAAATAAAAGCATACACAAGGTGAAGATTGAAATTCTGAAAGAAAATCTAGGTCTGGGGTCTGGGTACTTGTCATTTGAAGATCGATAAGAAGAATTCTTTGCAGGTTTTCCTTTCCAAGAGGGAGAGGTTTTTCCCTGGCTCTAAGAGCCTAACCTTTGTGTCTTGTGTTTTTATAATTGACTTGATGAAAGATTAACATAACTAAAAGAAGAGAAGACATAAGAATGCTTACAAGTAATTATCAACAAGAGAATTTTATTAACCTACAAACCTTCAAATTATCAACATGGTTTCAGAGCTAAGGTGCTGAACACTAGGGATGCTTGTCAACAAGACACTCAAAGTAGCGAAGATAAAGGTTTGGGTTGGGAAGTCAAATCAGTTTGCAAAGAAGAATATCTAACTACATCAAGTGAGATCTCCTATCTCATTCAAAAGATTAAACTCATTCAAGAAAATAATCTCTTTTCCATAAAATATTTTCACTCAAGACATTGTTTGAAAATAACCTCAACTTATGAAGATATTCTTTGTAATCAAGGGTTCAAGTACACCAACATTGAAGAAATGAAACCCGTGACTTCTTTTTCAATCATCATCTAGGAAGCTGCAAGCCAATCCACTCAAGTAAGTATTCATGACCCTATCTGTCAAGATGCCTTATTGTAAAGAAAGCAACAAGCTGGTTGGGTCATCAAACTTCAATAAATGGAAGAAGAGAACAAAATTGAATTTAATTGAAGACGAAGTGATGGAATATATCAAAGGATCTACTGTTCAACCTTCAAAAGAAGATACTCCAACCCATGCCAAGTACATGAAAGGAGAAATTAGAGCCCAAAGGATTCTCATAGAATCCATCAAAGACTCTGTCATTCCCTACGTATCAAAACTAAAGACTGCAAAACAAATATATGAGAAATTGGTGGAGCTATTCTCTGTGAGTACTGTTGGAGAAGCAATCTCTCCGAGACAAGAACTATACAAAATGAAATTATCAAGGGAAGCAGGAATCACCCCATACTTTATGAGGATTTCTGAAATAAGAGATCAACTACAGGAACTAGGAGAAGTGATGTCTGACACTAACATGACAACAGTGGTGTTGAATTATCTACCAGAGGAATGGGGAAGCTTTACTTCTAGTCTATATGGGAAGAAAGAAGCCACTCCATTCCATGATTTATGGTCTCTATGTAAAATAGAGGAAACTAGACTAAAGGCCAAAGATGATATAAGACCAAGTGAAGAGAATCATGCCTTTGCAGCCTCATACAGGAAGAAAGGAAGATTCGAAAAATTTGGCCCTCCGAATAAAAGAAGAAATATGGACAACGTGCAATGCTTTGGATGTGATGAAATTGAACATTATTAAAGAGATTGTCCTAAATCTGGAAAGGACAAGAGGAAAAAGGAAGAAGCCCATGTCACTTATGAAAGAGAAGAACCTGACACTAAAATATCTAAGAAAGAGAAGCAACAGATCTCTATTATGATTAAGATCATCTTCCTTTGTAAGTGATCTCTGATTAGTTATAAAATTGTATGATAGAATGTACATTAAGAAGCATCTCAATAAAATCATGGAAGGAGCTCTCGATGAAAAAGCTTCTGGAAAACCTCTCTACTAAAAGTAAAGCAGTCATCAGATCAAGGGTCATCATGGAAACATAATTTTGGGATGTGATGACATATTGTTGAAGCAGGTCAAAGGAATGAAGCTCTTCATTCAAGAAAAAATTCTATAGGATGACTCAAGGGAAAAAGGTATGAGGTATGTATATATTTATATGCTGACATTGGATGTTGTGAAGGCATGTCATGTGGTTGCAGGTAATGGAATTCTATACTTAGAAGTATGATCTATGGAGGAGTATCTTTCAATGCACGAACAGATGAAATCAACATAATATGTCCTCATGGAATATGAGGTGGTTGTATATGAATGGGAAACTAGAAAAGTTGTACGTCCCTTGGAATCAAGAATGTGAAGAGAGGAAGAGATCATGAAATACAACCATGTCAAGAGGCAGTTATCATCCAGAGGCCAAGAAGATGTGACTAGGAGATCTCCTAGAAATATGTGTAGATTCTGACAGAAGTCTGGTAAAGAAAAGGACCATTGGAAAAAAATATCATTAGGAGATGTGTCAATATGTATGAAGGATTCCGATGCTTACAAAAAGATGTCATGGTGAAAGATCATCACTGAGGTAACTTTTGTTTTAGAATTTCATATGTAAATGTTTATCTGGATGAATTTGTGTAGGGCTGCTAATCATGAGAAAGGATGTATGATCCTGGAAGATGATTTGAAGGAAAGTAGCATGGCATAATAGTGGACTAGATAAGGAAGTCTGATGAATCAATTTTTGATAGCTGACATGACTCAGGATGAAAGTGATGGATTATTTGTGCCCTATGAAGCTAAAAGTTGAAGATTCCTCAATATTGAAATCCATGACATTGAGGACAGGAATTCTTCCTGAGCAGCTGGGTGTCTCACCATTGCTGCTGGAAGTCCCTGGTTAAGAGGGAGCATGATGATAAGTTTCTTACTTGGAAGAAACTTGGTAATTCCTAAGAATGAGCCTAGGTACATTCCTTGTATAGGAATGAGTACATTCCATTGTGGAATAGGTCCTCCCTAGTTGAGAGGGAGAGATAGACACAACATTCTGGTCTTCACTTGGGAATACATAATGGAGGATTGGGTAATCATCTAGCATTCAATACTCTTTGAGAATGTATTAGGGAATTCTAGATAAGAGTAGTCAGGGACTGATATTCTTTGAGGGCTAGCTACCCAAGAGAAGAATAGTCCAATAAAGGTCATACTTTGGGAACACCCGGGTGGAGTATGTAGCTTGGAAAGACAATGACGATGGTGTCTATAATTCATGTGTCTCACTAGAATTGTAGCCCATTGTCTCATTGAGAGATGGGGCTGTTAGTCAAGGCCTTGCACTAGGACAATGCTGGTTGATATGATGCTATATATATGCGATTACCAATCCGATTCTTATTATGAGATTCTTCAGTTTGAAAGTAACCATGTACCTATATGAATATGTAAGTGTAACTAGGTTGGTCTTCATGTTGATTATGTAAAAGAAGAAGTCAAAGTAATATATATATTTTTATATGCTTCATGGGTTTCATGAGCATGATTTATTAAGTAGAAGGACTTATTCTTGATGTCTATTATGTTTAAAGATCTATTCTTTGTCATATGCTCCAAGACCTTGAAGACAAGTTCCAACGTTGCTGAAGAAATACACCATGAAATGTTGAAGAGATTACAATCAATGCTGCTGAATAAGTACACCACGTAATGTTAAAAGACCAGTTGGCTTACATGCTATATCATAGTCGGCATTTTACCTTGGATGGTCGGCCTAAAAGTGAAAAACAATTCACTATATATATAAGGTAGATTGCGGATCATTTGAGGGAAATAAAGAATGCGTACATCACTACAGTGAACATTATACAAGAATATTTTCGGTGAACATGATATAAGAGAACATCTCAAAAATAATTGCAGTGAACATTATACAATAAGGTTTGTGGTGAACATTATGAAAGAGAACATCTTAGAAAGCATTGCGGTGAAAATTATACAAGAAGGTTTGCGGATAGCCACAGTGTGGAAATATATATAAACAAATACCTAGCGATTACCACAGCAGACAACGTTAGGTAATTGCGGACACCACAACAGACACCGTAAGGGAATTGCGGACACCACAACAGAGGCTGCGCGTTACAAAAGGAAATTGTGGAAACTACAGCAGAGACAGTGTGAATGCTAAGTTTAGAATCTACAACAGAATTCAGTGCAGATATATATACTAAGTTATAGAAGTGTGGATAAGAGACAGTGATCAAAAGGAGAAGCAAGAGCAATAGTGTGGAAGGTAAATCCTTGATTTACATTCTCATAGTTCAAGCTATTTAAATACAAGCATACACAAGGTGAAGATTGAAGTTCTGAAAGAAAATCTAGGTCTAGGGTCTAAGTTTGGGTTTGGGTACTTGTCATTTGAAGATCGATAAGAATAATTATTTGCAGGTTTTCCTCTCCAAGAGGGAGAGGTTTTTCCCTGGCTCTAGGAGCCTAACCTTTGTGTCTTGTGTTTTTATAATTGATTTTATGAAATATTAACATAACTAAAAGAAGAGAAGACATAAGTACGTTTACAAGTAATTATCAAGAAGAGAATTTTATTAACCTACAACCCTTCAAATTCTCAATAGGGTATTGACATGGGAGAGAGCATGGTTGGGAGAGAGTGAGGGAAAAAGAAATGGGGAAAGGAAGAGAGATGGGGGCCTTGGGGAAAGGTAGAGAGAAAGGGATATGATGCATCAAAGCCGCATCTTAACACAATTCATGGACCTGTGAGTTATGGGCCCATGGTCTGGATGAAATAGTCCACTATGTAGCAATAAAATTCTTCTCAATGCACCCTGGTACTAAATCTTAGTCATGCACATGAAAAAGTTCTTAAAATACATAAAGAGGAATACACCCTTCAAGCCAAGATCCATCGAATATAACTCAAAACACTCAGATCTTAACATACTCATTTATGTTTTGAATGGATATGAGCCATCCATCTCACTTGGATCATCCTTCTGTCACATTATTGATTTTATGGATCACCAACCAACTCCTCTACGCAGTGTATGCTAGATCTCCATGTGAATGGCCACGTGTTTTTTTTTATGGGTCACCGTCGATCCATTCTGTGATCGACGTTTGATTAGTTATTTATTTGGAATACACAATCCACATGGAATTCAAACCTGTACACAACAAAAATGAGTGTTTTATCTCTCTAAAACACACAGTCTCACAGATTCAATAAATTTAATATAGCTCGTATACGCAATGATAGAAATTCACAATAAAAAACACATGATTTCTATTACTTTCGAACTCGAATTACAACACATATTATATGAGCCAGGTCACCCTCTTAGCGCTTGATGTTACATGGTGTCTGGCCTCCTTTACAAATGCAGGAAGGCTATATTTTATAGAAATGGAGAAAAGAGGATTGGATCATTCCTGATCCAATCTTTCCTCACAATATCGCTAAAATCACTCAACCAAATTACAACTAACTCTATCGATAATAAAAATTTAACAAAAATATTGTCTTTTAGGCCACATCAGACTCCTGAGGTACAAAAAATTATGACCTCCTGGTCATATGTCTTCTTGGTCTTTTTATAACAACACTCGTGAGTTGCAACAAAACCTTTGTAGTAGCAAGCCTCCTCCTTGCTACAGGATACCTCACTAAGATTCTCTCCTCTGAGCTCAGTCTTTTGTCATCTCTCTGGTTCTCTCCTCTCGAACCGTATGAGCACTCCTTGCTCTAGGCTGCTGCAAATCTTCGCACCTTCCTCTGTTGTTACCTCCACAAAATATAAAGACCACACGCTTACCAATTCTCAACATATTTGTACCAATCTTCTCCTGCTTTGATACCACTTGATGCAGTAAAGCTGCATCTTTACACAATTTGTGGACATGTGGGATATGGGCCTACATTCTAGACAAAATAGTCCACTGTGAAATAATAAAATTATTCTTAATGCACCCTAGTACTAAATCTTAATCATGCACATGACAATGTTCTTAAAATACATAAAGAGGAATACACCCTTCAAGCCAAGATCCATCAACTATAACTTAGAACACTTGTATATTAACTTATTAATTTCTATTTTGAATGGATATGAGCCATCCGTCTTGCCTGAATCATCCTTCCATCACATTATCGATTTAATGGATCACCGTCCAACTCCTCTACGCAGTGCATGTTGGATATCCATTTGAATGGCCAAATGTTTTTTTTTAATGGGTCACCGTCGATCCATTCTATAGTCGACAATTGATTACTTATTTATTTGGAATACACAATCCACAGAGAATTCAAACCTGTACAAAATAAAAATGAGCGTTCGATCTCTCTAAAACACAGTCCCACGCATTCAAAAAAGTTAATCTAGCTCATATACACAATGATATAAATTCACAATAAAAAACACATGATTTCTATTACTTGGGAACTCAAATTACAACACGGCTTATATGAGCTAGGTCGCCTTCTCGGCACTTAATGTTACATGGTGTTTGGCCTCCTCTACAAATGCACGAAGGCTATATTTTATAACAATGGAGAAAAGAGGATTGGATCATTCCAGATCCGATCTTTCCTCATAAGATCACTAAGATCACTCAACCAAATTACAAAAACCTCTATCGATAATACAAATTTAATGAAAATATTGTATTTTAAGCCACGTCGACTTCTGGAAGGTTTGAAAAATTTAATTTGACTTGGGTGGGTTGATGCTCCTACATCAAGATATAGGAGGGAGACATAGTGGGGAGAGAGAGAAAGTAGTGTAGAAAGGAAAATATAGATGGGTGTGGAGTAGGGAAATGGAGAGAGATAGAAAGAGGGATATGGAGATGGGGAGAGATAAAGGAATATTGAAAGTGGTAGAGAGGGGGGCTTGGAGGGGCGGGAGAGAGAGAAATTAATGCACATTATAGTAACATGTGAACATTATAAAAAATTTCTATGTTATAAACGTAAGCACATTTTTTTAATTTGTATGTTTTTTATGCGATAACAAACATTTGCATGCATGTTATTCAATTTGAAAAATAATTGACAAGATCATGTTTTCCCAACTAAGTGATGAACGAGATAGCTAGTTTGGTTTTATATATTGATTGAAAAACTCCTTGTCTTGGTTGGCATAAACCAAAGCTCAACCGTTTTTATGACATCTTGATTTTTAAACCATGTTTTTTAATATGCTCTATGCATTCATTGCTAATGAAAATAAAATATCTTGAGGAATATGAAAGGGGCCCTTCTAGGGTTTTTACTGGAAAATAAAGTCACGGAGTTAGGTTAGCCAATCTTCATGAACACTGCTACAAATTTTAGTAACTTTTTCCTTTTGTGACTAGTTCACACCACTAAGTGGTGAAAATTAATTTATCCTTATTTCTTTACTATGAATACCATCAACTAATAAAATGAAACATCATTTAGACTTCTCTCTAAGGTTTTCAAGTGATCACAAGTGACATATTAGGGTTGAAATGTTAATCTTGAGATCCTACAATTAACATATTGTGACTCATATTTCTCTATGATGATAAAGACGTTTCTCTATAGGAAGGAAACTAATTGAAATATTGGGGAGAGACATTCTAAAGTCCATTATATGGGAGATGTGTAGTTGTAATGTAAGAAAATACGTAAACATTTTTAAATTTTATTCTATTTATAAGTTGTAAATATTTTTAAATAATTACATATGACTATACTGTCTATAAAAAGTTAAAATTCATAAAAATAGTAAAATTCAATTTGTTACATTGTAATTTTTCTTTTATTAATAAAATTAAGAGTAATTTTCACATAAAAATTAAAAAAATTAATCATAATATACATTTCATATTAAAATATATAAGTAGTAGCTATAAGTTAAGATTAATTTTACTTTGATTTTAGACTTTTGTGATCCATACTGATTTTGTTAATGTCTTTGGGATTAATCACATCATAACTGGTCAACTAATGATATGATTAATCCAAAAGAAATTATCAAAATCTATTTTACTTAGAAATTTAGATTTAATTAATAAGCAATTAAAAACTTTAATACTTACAATATAATAATATTTTTAACCATGGATATTCATGCCCACTTTATCATATATATAATTAACTTGTAAATAGGCATTGTTACAATATCATGGCCCATGAATATCACATGCCTAAAAATGATCTCTCATTTCACAATCAAAATATTGTATTTAAATTTAATTTTATAACAATTTTTTAATTAAAGGAAAAAATATTATAATTACTTTTGAGATATAGCCAAACCCTCTATCACATTAAAATATATAATATATAAATAGTTGTTATAAATTTAATTATTTTTTACCATATAAATTAAAATAATAATTTTGTAATCTTAATTAAATTTCACTAATAAGCAAATAAAAACTTAACACTTACAATACAACAAAAATTTTAACCATAATATTCATCCCCACTTTACCACAGATATATTAATTTGTGTATAAGATTTGCTACAATACCATGTGCCAATGCCATGGCTCATCAATACCACATGTCCAAAAACCATCTCTCATTTCACAAACAAAATATTTTAGAATTATTTTTTAGAATTTAATTTTATTAAATTTGTTGTTTATGAATAAATCATGATTTAACTTCAAGGGATGCCACAATTGAGAACACCCAATAGAGAAACCTCCATGTAAAAGATAAGAATTTTGCAAACTAGTTGAAGGTATGAATTTGTAAAATATTTGCATTTAAAAAAATATATTTTATTTTTTTACATATGATTCTATGTTAATAATGAAAAAATAATTCATTTATACATAAAAGTATAAAATTTAAATTTATCTTTTATGTTAAATCATAACTATATCGAAAACTTTTTATTTATTTAATTATATATAACTTTTAATGATATATTATAATTTAAGTGCTTAAAAATTGTCATGTGAAATACGTATTATATAGTTATAATGTGTGGTTATATATTTTTATAAATAGTTAATAAAATACAACATTGAAAAATAATTTATTGTTATAATTTTTCCAATATTATAATTCAAAATTGTTAATATATTTTAATCTTATTTATATAAAATTGTTATATTTAATCAATTATTTCAAGAAAATGTACCATACTAAAAAAATTGGAATATATTTATTCATTTAATAATGTAAAAAAATCATAAATATATATATTTTTAATATATCTAACTCCATCTCTCCATTTACGAAGTGAGTCATTTGACATTTTTCAAAATTAGTTCTTAGCAACAATTTTTCATTCCTTCAAGAAACTATATAAAGCCTAAACTAAAAGTGATGTCTAGAGGAAAGATGGTGTTATACTTTTTTCATACACCTCATTCACTAAACATTTGAATTAAAATCCAGTTCCAACTAAAAAGTATTGTGAGAAGAGAAGGAAAAAAAAAATGAATTAAAAAGAATAGGTGTTAAAATTAAAAATAGAGAAATTGGAGAGTAGATTGTCAATATGCCTATTTCCCAAGTAATATAGTCCCTGATCAGGAGATCATGTCCAAGTTATGAAAATTTCTCAAAAATGAAAGTGCTCAGAAGTGGTTGCAATCTGAATGACCAGAAAGGTCTTGTTGCTGCGATTTTGGCATCGTGAACGGTACTCAAAACCGAGGTCGTATGCAGAACTTATTGAGGTTTGAAATCATCCAGTAAACTCGAAAAAATGACTTTTGACTTAGTTTGACTATGAAATTAAAAAAAAAAAAAATATAAGTCAAAAAATGATTTTTTTTTTATATTATTGGAGGCCAATCAATGGGCACCACGTGGCCTGCCCGGAGGCTGCCACGTGGCCCTAGGCCAAGGTGTGAAAGGGACAAAATTTTGTGGGTCTAGGGGTTTTGAACCCTCGACCTGACAGTTCGTGCAGAGAAGACCTGACCAGCCCAGTTGGGCATATGAATTGAACGGATGTGAACGTCTAAACGAGTTGTCATGTTGTTGATCGGGCATACAAATAAGGTTTGGGGGATAGCCCCGTCGTCATGAAACCAAGTCCTGGGAACACTAGTGCTACGTCTGTTGAACCAGCGGAATGTCAGGGCTAGCCCCATCGACATGTGACCATAGCACATAAAACTTGGTGTTAAGGCCTTTACACCCAGTGGTTGTTAACGGTTAAGTCCAACCATGGCATGTGGCCACGTCCCAACATTTATCACGACAACTTATCGACGATTTCATACGCGGTTCCGTCGGTGGTTAGTGAGGAGGTCCATGTGACCCGCCTCCATAACATTTAATGTAACCATTAATAGTTTCCACTGGCAGGTCCACCTTTTTTAGAGATTGGACAAAAATGGCGCTGCTAACTGGAGTTCCTCCAGTTTTGGAGGAGGTTTTCAAGGGACATTATGCACAAATTTGTTTTTTCCATAAATCCCTCATTATTCGACCAAATTGGGTGCAAAAATAGTCAATTTTAGGTATTTTTGACATTCTAAGCAGTTTGGCATAGGTTTTAGGTTGAAAAGAGGCCACCTTAAGCAATTTTAGCTTTGAGGAAGATCAAGGAGCCATTAGGGCCATCATGGAGAAGGCACTGTATTGGGCTTTCTTTATCTGTTTTAGGTAAATGAATAGTCAAATATGGCTAATTAATACCTTATAAAGCTGAGTTTATAGATATTTTTTCCTATTGAGGCTTATTTTCACTTGTACTTATATTTTGAGCAAATTAATACATGAGGGACATGCCATTAGGAGCTGGACCAGAAGATGTAGCCCAGAAGGGGTGAACTGCTTCAACAATTTGCTGAGTAATGTGCTTTGTGAAGTTTATTTCTCTGTTCTTTACTGCTATACAATGATAAACAGTGAAAATACTTAATCAATCCTCACACATAAATATGTTTAACAAAGCCAAAACTATTTGTTTAACCTGTAATTTAAGGAGAAATTTATGCACACATTATTATTACTTTTTGGATACTTAGCACATCAAAACCAATACATTCCATTCAGATGAAGTTGGTATCAGAGCTAGAATTCTACTCGCTATATTGTTCTTATGCAAGGTTTGTTTAACTGTTTGCAAGGCTTTTGATGCTTACTAGGCTGAAGCTTAAGAGAGGAGAAGGTCAATTGGAAAGGACTTATAGTAATCCTCAGCCAATGATGGCAAGAGTGCCAGTATCTCCACCTTCAATTTCACCTCAAAGAGAATCAGAAGAAGCCATAAGCATGTCTTCAAGAGAAGGAGAAATCCATGAAGTAATTGATCCCGAGGAGGAAGAAAGGGTGTTTAGAAAAGCATTCCTTGACTTGAAAGAAATGGTGATATTCCTTTATCAAGAAAGGAATGAAATAATAGAAGGAGAAGGGTCCAAACTTCGAAAGGAAGGACAAGGATCGTCGGGAGGCCATAATGACGAGGATAAATCCAAGAAGGGTAATATAGGAAATGGAGACAGTGGAAATTCTCCATCATCACCCTCATCTTCATCTTCATAAACCTCTACATCATCTTCAGTACAACATTCTCAGAAAGTCAAGAACACGGTTAAAAGTCCTTTTCTTAAAATTGATGTTAATTTTGAATTGCCAATGTTTGATGGTGAAGTTAATGCAGAAAATATAGATAATTCGATTAGGCAATTAAAGGCCTATTTGAGAATTAAAAATTTTCATGATGACGAAACCAAAATTTAGCTAGCTTCATTGAGAATGGAAGGTGCAACTCTTGTTTGGTGGGAAGCCAAAACAAAGGAGGAGATCAAAAAATATGGTAAGATTATCTTATCATGGTCTGATTTCATTTCTGCAATTACACAACAGCTTTATCGATTAGTTCACATGCAGAAAGCCATAATGGATTGGAAAAATTTTAAACAGTTGAAAGGACAAAATGTTCAAGTTTATACCCAAGAATTTAGAAGAAGAGCTATTTTACTAGGAATTGATTTGCGTAGCCAAGACACTTTACTCAAGTCTATAGGAGGTTTGCATACTTACCTAAGACATACCATTCTCATGTTTAACCCTACAAGCTTAGATGAGGTTTGTATTCAAGACACACATTTAGAGCCAAGGGGTAAATTTTTTTTTTATGGGAATGAGGAAAGTGAGTTTAAAGGCAAAGGGAGAAAAAAGAGAAATGCAAATTCTAGGAAAGAGAAGGGAAATTTTTTCTGCAAAAACTGTTCTAAAACTAGCCATGATGAGGACCATTGTTGGAAACTTCATCCGGAGTTGAAACCAAAAAGTTTTAAAGCCAAAGATAAAGCCAAGGAGAAAGACAAGACAGTTGCAATAGCTTAACAAAACCTAGGGTCAGAATTAGGGGATGAAACAAAAATCATAGCTATGGCACTAAAGAACTTGAAGGGAAAATAGAATGAAACAAAACCCAATTCTAGTATTTCTAACTGTCACATAGAAGCTCCAAGTGAAGAGAAGAGAATTGAACTGTTTCATGTGAGGATCATTTGCAAACATACCAAGGTTGACACACTATTTGATAGTGGGTCACAAGCGAACCTTATTTCTGAAGACTTAGTCAAGAAAATAAATCTTGAAACAATTCCACATCCTAAACCATATCCTCTTGGTTGGATTTGTAAGGATGCAAATTTACAGGTTTCAAAGAAGTGCATGTTGCGCTTTGCAATAAAAACACATTTATTGACACAGTTGAATTAGACGTTGTTTCGCTTGATATTACAAGTGTGGCATTGGGCAGTCCTTACTTGTATGACATAAAAGATATATTCCATCGCCATGAGAACAAGTACCATTTATTCAAGGATGGCAAGGAGTTCATTGTGAGAGCTCATCGCAAAAAAATAGACTCTTCTTTAGTGAATGCAAGTCAGATGAAAAGGCTTGTCAATCCAAGTCAAAATTTGACTTTGATGTTGATTAAACAAAGGGAATTTGTACATAATCCTTTTCATGTTAATGCTGATGCAAATAATGAGTTGTTTCAGTCTGAAGGTAGGTTGTCTTTGAAAGAAGATGACAAGAAGTTGCAACAATTGTCTTTGGTGTCGATCGGTGCAGAAAATAAAGTGTTAGTGCAAGGTGGTGCAAAGATGCAAGAGAGGGTAAAGCATATAAGCAAAGAAAGCAAAAAGTTCAGCAATGATCATTGCTGGTTTCATAATGGAAGAGTACTATGGTGAGGAAATTTTGTCTGGAATCAACACAGGTACAAGGCTAATTCAACAAAAAATTGCCATAAGGATAGGTTGCAAGGTGAATGTAATTTTCAGTTTCCTTTGAAGGTAGACCAATGTAGGAACAATATGTTTACTGCAAATTTAAGTTGTTATTCTACAAGTTTTAAAAATTTGCAGCATGACAAGGTCAAAGTTAGCAACAGTTGGTCAACAGATTTAAGGAAGAATTTTTCATTTCAAGAAAAGCATCATAAAGCTCAAATTTATGAAATCAAGGAAATTTCAGTGGATTAAGATTGGAAGAGTGGAGATTCAGTCTCCTCATCTTCAGGTTCAGTAGTCCAGAGAGCTTTTGGGGTCCAAAAGCTTCCTAGTGGGGAGGTGTGATTAGGATATCATGTCCAAGTTATGAAAATTGCTCAAAAATGAAAGTGCTTAGAAGTGGTTGCAATCTAAACGATCAAAAAGGTCTCGTCGCTTCGATTCTGGAACTGTGAACGGTTCTCAAAACCGAGGTTGTATACAGGAGTTATTGAGGTTTGAAATCGTCTAGTAAACTCCAAAAGGGACTCTTGATTTAGTTTCACAATGAAATTAAAAATATATATATAAGTCAAAAAATGATTTTTTTTAATATATTATTGGCGGCCAATCAATGGGCACCATGTGGCCCCAGGATGAGGTGTGAAAGGGACACAAATTTGTGGGTCTAGGGGTTTTGAACCCTCGACCTGACAATTCGTGCAGAGAAGACCCGATCGGCTCGGCTGGGCATATGACCTGAACGGATGTGCAAGTCTAAAAAAGTTGTCGTGTTGTTGATCAGGAGGAAAAATAAGGTTGGGGAGCTAGCCCCTCAGGGCCAGCCCCATCGTCATGAAATCAAGTCCCAGGGACCCTGGCGCTAAGTCTATTGAACTGGAAGAATGTCAGGGCTAGCCCCATCGACATGTGACCACAACGCATAAAACCTGGTGTTAAGGACTTTAAACCCGACAATTGTTAACGGTTAAGTCCAACCGTGGCATGTGGCCACGTCCCAACATTTATCACGACGACTTATCGATGGTTTCATATGCGGTTCCGCCGACGGTTAGTGTGGAGGTCCATGTGACCCGCCTCCATAACATTTAATGTAACCATTAACAATTTCCCCCGAATTTGGAGCGGGTCCACCTTTTTCGGAGATTGGACAATAATGGCACTGCTAACTAGAATTCCTCCAGTTTTGGAGGAGGTTTTCAAGGGACAATAGGCAAAAATTTGTTTTTGCCATAAATCCCTCATTATTCGACCAAATTGGGTGCAAAAATAGTCAATTTTGGGTATTTTTGACTTTCTGAGAAATTTGGCATAGGTTTCAGGTCGAATAGAGGTCTTCTTCAGTAGTCACTTTTAGCTTCGAGGAAGATCAAGGAGCCATTAGGGCCATCATGGAGAAGGAAGTGTATTGGGATTTCTTTATCTATTTTAGGTAAATGAATAGTCATCTATGGCTAATTCATACCTTATGAAGCTGGTTTTATAGAGATTTTTTCCTATTGAGGCTTATTTTCACTTGTACTTACATTTTGAGAAAATTAATACATGAGGGACAAGCCATTGGGAGTTGGACCAGAAGATGTAGCCCATGAGGGGTGAATTGCTTCAAAAATTTACTGAGTAATGTGCTTTGTGAAGTTTATTTCTCTGTTCTTTACTGCTGTACAATGATAAACAATTAAAATACTTAATCAATCCTCACACATAAATATGTTTAACAAAGCCAAAACTATTTGTTTAACCTGGAATTTAAGGAGAACTTTATGCACACATTATTATTACTGTTTGGATACTTATCACATAAAAACTAATACATTCCATTCAGATCAATCCCACAAGAAATAATCTCTCTTCAGTCTCACCCCAAAACATGTTTAAGAAATGAAAAAACTTAAAACCATTTGGGCATAAGTTTGAAGGGTGTCTCATAAAGGTGACCTGTTGTTAGATATAACCCCAAAATTTTATTAGTGAATCAAGGTTTGAAGCTTTAATTTGTTTGGTTTCACAATAAGTCACATTTACCAAGTGAAGTATTTCACCTTTTTCAAAATTAGTTAATCTTAACATCAATTTTTGGTTTATTCAAAATTTTATATAAATCCAAAACTAAAAGTGATCCATAACATAACAAGGTTGGTATTATATTTATGTTCATATATCTCATTTAGTAAACATTTCAATTATTTAAATCTAATGTCAAGTAAAAGGGATTGCAAAAAGAGAATGAAATAGATTTAAGTGATTAAAAAAGAATAGGCGTTAGGAATAAAATTAGAAGATTTGGAGAGTTTACTAAAGAAGCCAAAGAAAGTGGCTACAAAAATGAATGAAATAGATTTAAGTGATGAAAAAATAATAGGTGTTAGGAATAAAATTAGAAGATTTAGAGAGTTTACTAAAGAATCCAAAGAAAGTGGCTAAAATATAATATGAGAAGAGAATGATGAAGAGAATGAAATAGATTTAAGTGATTAAAAAAGAATAAGCATTAGGAATAAAATTAAAATATTTAGAGAGTTTACTAAAGAAGCCAAAGAAAGTGGTTAAAAAATGAGAAGAGAATGATGATCTAGCAATGTTGATGAAGAAGATATTGTGACCAAGAAAATAATACAAGTGTCCTAAGTCTGTCATTTCAAACTTCTTTTTGAGGCTAGACTTCACATGGTTTATATGGTTTGGATCACTACCAGTAAGGATAAGATCATCAACATAAAGAACAAGGATGGTGAAGGAATTACCCACCTTCTTGGTGTAGACAGTGTTGTCAGAATGACACCTAGAAAAGCCATTATCTAAGATAAATCTATCCATTTTGGAATACCAAGCCCAAGGAGCTTGTTTGAGACCATAGAGAGACTTCCTAAGGTGATAAACAAGGCTGGAGTCTTTTTGGATAAAGCCAGGGGGTTGTTCCACATAGATTTCTTCATGCAAATCTCCATGTAAGAAGGCGGATTTAACATCCATCTGATGTAATTCCCATTTAAAGGAGCAACAAGGGAAAGAACAAGGTGGATAGAATTCATTTTGGCAACAGGGGAGAAGGTTTCAGTATAGTCAATGCCTTCAACTTGTGAAAAACCTTTAGCGACAAGACGAGATTTATGTCTATCCACTTTTCCATCTGGTCCAAACTTTGTTTTGTAAACCCATCTGCATCTGACAAGTTTTCTTCCTTTTGGAAGAGGAACAAGATCCCAAGTATTTTTTGCCAATAAGGAATGATACTCTTCATTCATATCTTCACCCCAATCTAGATGACCGGAGGCTTCTTCAAAGGTTTCTGGATCAAGTTTTTTTGGAACTTGAGCCAATAAGGAAGAGGCTCTTTCGAACTGAAAACGTGTAGGTCGTCGATCGTCAGGGTCACCTGTAAGAGAACCTGCTGCATCCCAAGTAGAGAAGACCCATCTTGGAAGCAGTGGAGTATAAGGAACAATTTCACGAGCTAGAGGAGGATTGTCATCCTCGCTGTCGTCATCTGAACTAGAAGGAATGATATTAAAAATAGAAGAGAGAGAGAGAGGTGGCACATATTTCGAATCAAGCTTGTAGGCCAAAGGTGGCACACCCGTCGAACTAGGCTTGCAGGCCGATATATTTTCATCAAAATTTACATCTCTTCTAATGATTATTTTTTTGGATTTGGGTTGAAGAAGTCTATATCCTTTGACATCTTCAAAATATCCAACAAAAATACATTTTTCACTCTTAGGTTCTAAGGCTTTATGTTTCGCATTTGGAATATGGGCCCAAGCATCACTTCCAAAAACACAAAAGTGACTTACATCTGGTTTGATTGAGCTCATAGCTTCTTCTGGAGTTATATTATTTAAAACCTTAGTAGGAGTGCGATTTAATATGTAATTTTCATAGTTAATGGCTTTTGCCCAAAAATTGAGATCAAGTCCTTTGGATTGAAGCATACAATTAGCCATTTCTTTTAAGGTGCGATTCTTCCTTTCAGCTACACCATTTTGTTGTGGAGTATATGGAACAATATGTTGCAATTGAATGCCATACTCAATGCAGAAGTTGATAAATTTGTTGTTAACATATTCTCCACCATTGTCTGATCTTAACTTAAGAATTTGATGTCCAGATTGTTTCTCAACAAAGGTCTTAAAGGCCAAGAACATGTTAAAAACTTCACTCTTGAGTTTTAAGAAATATATCCAAGTGTGTCTGGAAAAATCATCAATGAAAGTTAAGAAGTACTTACAACCAGAGAAAGAAACAATAGGAAGTGGACCACATAAATCACTGTGCACAAGCTGCAAAGGGGCTGAAGCGTGCCAAGAGGCACGTTTGTCAAAACTATCCCGATGATGTTTTTCGAGTACACATCCAGAGAAAACACCATCCTGACAAGATACCATAGGAAGGCCCGTCACCATATTTTCCTTACATAGATTTTGAAGAGAGCGATAGTTTAAGTGACCAAATCGCTCATGCCAAAGTTTGCTCACATCATCATTATGAGCAACAAAAACAAAGGGAAGAGATGATGGCCCAAAGTTGTCAAAATTATACAACCTTATGGAATCATCAACAATGCCAGTAGCTAAAATATGTTTAGGATATTTGAGGTCCTTGATTACAACATCATGAGGTGAGAATTCTACTATTTTCCCTTCACCTGAATGAGTTATCTGATAAACAGAGAGAAGGTTGCATGAAAAGGTAGGAACACATAGTACATCATTAAACTGACCATTATCTAGATGAATGGTTCCAGATCCTACAACACTAAGAGATATATCATCACCAACATAAATATGTTTGGTGTTATAATCATTTAAAGAAGAAAACATGGATTTATTTTTAGCCATGTGGTAAGAAGCTCCAGAATCAATGAGCCACTCACGAGAAGGAGAAGAAGAAGATGCATTTAATGCATAACCAGATCTTGATGCTTGACAACCATAAGCAGAAAGTGCCATGCATGAAGATGAAGGTGAAGAGTGCTCCAAATTGATGTTGTGCTTCTTCATTGCTGCTTCTAAAGCTTCCATCTTAAAACATTTGGACTTTATATGGCCATCCCGGTTGCAAAAGTTGCAATGTCTCTCTGTTTTCTTCCCTTTGTTTTGATTTGCCTTATTATTTTGGTGATTTGATTTTTCAGTTTGCGGCTGAAATTCCTTAGGGCCCTTGTTTGGTTTAGGACCATATTTTTTAGGATACTGCTTCTTGGGATTATTTTGATATGGTTGTTGCTGGGATGCTAAGGCTTTCTTAGAAGCGTTTCCAACAATGATAAGACCAAGGTGTAAAAGTTTTTCTTGTTTTCTTATCAAAGAATCGCAAAAGGCATCAAAAGAGGGATTCTTGTAGGTGGTTCCTGAAGAAATGATGGCTTCTCTGGTGGAATGGAAGGCGGAAACAAATAGAGAGTATGCATGACCAAGCTTAGCAAGAATGCAATTTATGAGGTTACCATCATCCTTTTTGATCTTACAACCTTCTAAAAGAATTCCGAGGGTCTTAAATTTGGACAAAAAATCTTCAATGGAGGAGAAATTATTGGGGTCCAAAGTAAGCAACTCATTTTCAAGCTGGTGGGCCCAGATTTGATTTTGAACGCCAAAAACAATTTTTAGCTTTTCCAGGGCCTCATCAGGGGTGTCAATGTCAAGGATATGAAATCGAAGATATTGAGAAATGGGCATTCCTATTAACCCTCATGCTTGATCTTGTTTATTTTCCCATTTAGCATCTTTATCATCATCGGAAGGTTTAGTTTCTTATCCTGTGGCTATTCTATAAAGCCCTTTACTTCTAAGTATATATACCATGTGAGGTAGTCATTGAAAATAATTGGTGCTGTTAAGAATAACTGGGCATGCACTTTCAATTTAAAAAAATAACTGAAGCTGAGAAAAGCTGAAACTAACTGCTCCAATGGAAAGATCTCGAAAAATTATACCGTTTCAAAAAAAACGGCTCGAAAAACGGCTTTCGGATGAAGAAGTTATGCCTTTTGAAAAAACTGAGTTGTAGATACTGAATAGTTATGGGAACGGGATGAAGTGCAGCTTTTTAAAAAAAATTCCGCCCCTTTGAAATTTTTTTTTTTACAAAAGAAGTTTGAGAAGGAGACTTGAACCCAAGACCTCTATTCTCATAAACTAACCCCTCACCAAGTGAGATAATAAAATGATCAAATTATTTTAGAAAGGAGGAAGGGGATATTATTATTATTATTATTCGATGTGCGTGCCTTTTCCTGCACAAAAAACACAAAAAACAAGAAAAAAAAAAAAACGAAATGCAAAGCCTTACGGTAGAATGTTAGATTCTCGGTTAGCCTTATCGGCAACTATCACTTTTTTCACTATTTTTGATTTCCCGAGATTGCACAAAGACACGGGAAAGAGCATACGTAGCAAAAAAAATCTCTTTTTCCTGTTTCTGATTTGCTAAGATTGCATGGAGCGCACATCAAAGAGCATACACAGAGAAGAGGGTATAGATCCAGCAAATAAATAAAACCTTAATATTAAAAAAAAAAAAAAAAAAAAAAAAAAACTATTAACACATATAACTGCAAAATAGATGCTTTATACCTCCAGATCTAAACTGACATAACTTGGGTAGCCAAAAACCTTTTCGCATGAAACAAAATGTGTTCCTCACTGTAACAGATGCTACAGACACAACTGAGCAGCTCTCCAAGCCCAAAAAATGTTCAGAAATAATAGATCTACAAAGCAGAATTCACATGTAGTCAAACCGGCTTTGGATTTTGATCAACAACGGGCGCGACCCTCAAAATAGCTCTGATACCATGTAGGAATTTACAGGGTAAGTTCTGTAGATCAAGAACCAAAGGTCACCGCTCACAAACAGATCAAAAATCACACCAGTATAATCATGTGGTTAAAACCCTCAAAGAGGGAAACAGTCCACGCCCTGAGCCAACGCGACTACTTCAGAGAATTTATTAATATAAAAGAAAAGTTACATATGTTTCTCTCATAAACGGTTACCAGACAAATGACCCTCCATGCTCTTTAAATAGAGATCATGGACCAATCGGGTGTTAAGCCACGGATCAAGTGTCGTTAATACCGAGGTGAGAGATAACCGTCAGATCACTACAAATTGTGACCGTCAGATTACAAGTTACAAATGTACATGGTAAAGAAACACACTTTACCTAACCCTACACTAGAATAAGTTATTCTTAACTATTTCCTATGTGTCGGAATATCCTAACATGTATAATAATTTGCAAGGTTGTTGAACTAAATACTAATAGAAATTAAGTTTAAATTCTTATATAGGAAGTCTAAATACATATTTCAAATGGAATTATTACTAAACTTATGATATGAAGAACCTTTTGAATTTGAGAGAATGAGATTCTTGAAAAATCAAGCTAGTGATTACCACATTGAAGGACCAAGTTTATTTCATGAGAGAAAACAAAATCTATATCTATAAATTTATACAAATTCAATCAACTATAAGATAATTTGTGACTAAGTATGTCAATATCTAAAATCCTACTATACAAGATCAAATTTGTTGGAAATATTTTTCTTTATTAGAAGCACCATATCATTTAGACTTTAAAAAGTGTAACTAAAATTACCACAAAACAATAGTAAGAACTTTTTTATAGGAAGAACTTATCGCAATGATAAATAATTTCACAATTCCAAAAAAGAGGTGGAAGAAATGTGAGATGAGAAGTATAAGGCCAATGAAATTGTTGATAAGGAAGAAAAAATAAATCAAGAGATATAGGTTTTAGTGGATTTAGAGAACAAGGAACAAGTTTCAAGATCATATCAACAATGGATGTATTGAAGAGGGACACAGATGATTTGAGTGTGTTTTTGAGAGAATATACATAAAAAATTTAGCACAACAATCAAGTAGGGCACAAGGAGGGTAAAAGGATTTGAAAAACTATATGTTTCTACAAGGAACATTTTTTCTGCATGTGCAATCATGGATATCCAATGTCTTTTATGTTTTCAATTATTTTCATCGAACCTTGACAAATTTTAAAACAAAGTTACTTTGAACCATACTTTGCAATATATTTCAAAACTACATGTTGATAAATAATTAGATGAATTTAAGCGACATTAGATTGCTAGTCTAAGAGTATTAACATTTGATTTTGGTAATAATCACATAGGATCATGACAATTCGTGATGATCATATGTGATTATTACCTAAAACAATTTTTTACAAATTGTGGATCACAGAAGCCATATTCCAAAAATATTAACATTGTAAACATTTCTAGCATATTATCAATAAGTGCATGTTAATTTATTTCTTTTTCATTTATTATTTATGAATTTAATATTGATTAATATAATCCTTCCATGGAGCATTATAGTGACATGCAATAACGAACTCATTTTTGAGTACTACACTTTGTATTTAAATTTAATTTTATAACAATTTTTTAATTAAACCAAAAAATATTTTAATTACTTTGAGATATATCCAAACCCTCTATCACATTAATATATATATATAAGATATAAATAGTACTTATAAATTAAAATCTATTTTACCATATATATTAAAATAATAATTTTGTAATCTTAAATAAATTTCATTAATAAACACATAACAAGAATAACAAGAGTTTTAACCATAAATATTAGTCCCCACTTTACCATGGATATATTAACTTGTAAATAAGCTTTGTTACAATACCATGTGCCAATGCAATGGCTCATCAATACCACATGTCCAAAAACTATCTCTCATTTCACAACCAAAATAATTTATAATTATTTTTTATAATTTAATTTTATTACATTTTTGTGATGATAGACACTTTTTAGCACAATATGAAAGAGCTATAATGTCCTATTATGTTAAGTTATCTAAATATTTGGACATAGTAAAATTAAAACAATTTGGCTCAATGAACTTACATAAAAATAAAGATTAAATTAAAAAACAAAATTATATTTTCAAATTTAATGTTAATAATGTCCCTTCTTTCATAAACTTATCCACCCTATAAATTATTAACAAAATGTTGAAAAAACTTAATTTATTTCAAAATTTATATATTTACATCAAATGCAAATAAATAACTTTGAACAAATTCTTAGTTTGCTATTATTAATTGTGTTATAAGTAGAAATATATATCACATTAATATAAAATTCAATTATTTTGTTATTTTAACTTTTTTTTTATCTAGTTTGCTTAGTTAAAGAAAATAACTTATCTTTTAATTTTAGAGAAGTATTAAATTTTCTAAATTTTTTCTACTATCAAAATTATTTTTAATTAAAAAATAAATTAATATTTTTAAAAACCAAGTTTCAAATATCAAAATTTTTATCTAACATTATTTTATATTTTATAATTTATTAATAATTTTATATTTATATAAATATTTAATTCTTAAAATAACAAACCAAAACTGAACCGTAACACCCAATACGTACACATTCTGAGAATGAAGAATTTCAAAATAAGTTTGATACATTTTGAGAATGAAGAATTTCAAAATAAATTTGATATTTTAAAATAAATACAGATATTTAATTAAAATAAATAGATCAGTTTTAGTAAAATACAAAGTTTGAATCCGACTTCTTAACAAAAGCCACTTTACCAAGCCCTGTAATGACTTAAATGATAGCAAAACCAATTTTCTAAATATGTGAACCCTAAAAGCTAGGCTATTCTTAAATAGCAAAATATGAATATTTAGAATTGAGATTTGTCTAGATCATCAAAATAGGGGTGATCCAAAGCATCCTTTGCTGAAATTCTTTTTGCTGGATTGCACTGCACCATCTTCTGCAATTCATAGTTCACATTTTTAATATCCTATTCCTTCAATAAATCTTATTTTTCTAATGAAAATAATGGTTTTGACAGAAAAGAACACATACACTGAGAAGATCCAGACCACTGAGCGATAGATTTGGAACTGCAGAATTTAGATCCGTAGGCTTCCATTGAGGATATTCATGCCAGTATTTTAAACTTGTTACTCCTGGCCACATTTCCTCAGTTGGGGTTCCAAGCAGACTTGCAATCACAAAAGCAAACCATTTTAGTTTCTTATGTGAATTAATAAGATGGTGAATAAACAATTTTTCCCAATCACACTGTAATGGTACCTGAAGATTCGAAACAACTGACTTATTTCAGAATCACCACGGAAGAGTGGTTTTGCTGTCACCATTTCAGCTAAACAATGAAAACAATTTGGACATCAATTATCAAATTTATAAGTTAGTGATTAGCAAATTTACATCATTCTATTATAATGCCACACTCACCAAAAATGCAACCAACAGACCAAATATCTACAGGCGTGGCATATTGAGAGGATCCCAACAATACCTCTGGAGCTCTATACCACAAGGTTGCTATCTGCAAACATAGAAAACAATAAGCAAAAACCCAAACCATGATAAATCAAATAAGACCTGCTTTGTAAAATGACAAAAGACTTTAAGAAAAAACCTCATGGGAATAAATTTTCACAGGCACAGTAAAAGATCTCCCAAGACCTAGATCTCCAACTTTAAGTAAGCCTTTACGCTGGTCCACCAACAGATTCTGTGGCTTTAAGTCCCTGAAAAAAATCAAGGACAATGGAAGTCTAATACTGAAATTACCATTTATATATCTTTATCTATCTTAGTAATTTCAACCCACACAACTTCATAGCTTCATTTGTTTAAATTGCCAGAAAATGGTTCCAAAATATGTGCTATAATGGTGTAAATAAATCCCAGAGGATGTTGAAACTATAATTTGAATATATGTCAAGCATCACCTGTGCAAAACTCCACGGCTATGAAAATGAACTATTGCTTTGCACAGTTGATACATGAAGCTCTGTACACCAAAAAGAAAGGCATGCAGAAATGAGAACCCTGCCAATACAATGCAATATGGAGAAAAAAAAGCACAGGCAGGCTCGGGGAAAGAAACACCTGAATCATTTTCGGTGGTAGTCGATGAACAGCGTTGACATTGTCTCCATACGAGTCCATGAATTTCTTCAGGTCTGACTCGAAGTACTCAAATATGAGATAAATAAGCCGTTTTTCTTTCTTGATCACATGCTCCACAGAAATCAACCTGAAAATTCCAGTCCAACTGTTAACTGAACAAAAAGAAATTAAAATTATATTTTAGTTGAGGGTTGAAACCACATTCAAGATTTCAGCTGAGTGACGCCATAATCAAATGAACATAACAATTAGAGAAAATCTGTTAATTACAGTGATAATAATTTTCACATTCACGGCATTTAAAATCAAAGATCAAATACAGGCTATTGGATGCTGGACAATTAACAGACACTGGAGCAAAATAGCTATATCTCCTTTCAGTTACGCAAGATATCATCAGTCATATTTTAAAGAAGTGAAAATTCAATCTCTCTGAATAAACTTAACAGAAATAACTGAAGCATCATCAGTCATATTTTAAAGAAGTGAAAATTCAGAGAGTAGTGAAAATTCAAACTCTCTGAATAAACTTAACAGAAATAACTGAAGCCTGGATTCAAATCCGGCTAAGCCGAGATTCAGAGGTCGGGGAAAACTAACCGAACAATATATAAACAGTCTGACAAATATTTCAGAAGCGAGATTTCACGAAGCGCAGAAGCAGGAATGCCCTGCTCTTGCAAATTAAGGCGACTCTTCTTTAGGGCAACTAGTTCGCCGGTGGTCTTGTCCCTTCCTTTGTACACTTTACCATACGTGCCTTCCCCAATCTTTTCAATCTTTTCATATTTATCCATGGCCGCCTGATTCAATCAAGTGCAGAGAAAAGATAAAAATAAAAATGCATCCACGCAACTCTGAGAAAGGCCGATGAACTGAATCGGATCCGAACCAGTTGCCCATATTTAAATACTTTCGAATTGTTTCACATTCTCAACGGAATCGGGTGGAAGATGGAATTATTTGCTATAATTGTAAATAATTACACTTACGTCTATTTTTGGGGGCCCGACCAAGAGGGGAAGCGATGAGTATTTTTGGGCTCCGTATGTTACTCGAGTTCGATTTTTGTTTCCAAATAAATGGATTATATATTTTTTAAATTATAAATATAAATAATGGGAATGCAGAGAAGGGAAGGAATTTAAGCGTATATTATGTATGTTAATATGTTTGAAATAATTCGGGTTTTGTTTTTTAAAATACATATAATTATATATTATATATAATATTTTGTTTAAAATTATTAGTATATTTATTATTTTTAAAAATTTCAAAGTCATGTTTAAGTATTATTATTATTATTAATTGGGTTTTTCATGGTGGGTGTCCTCCAATGACAACCACGATACATGATCACTGTAACAACTATGTACATAATTTTTATTATTATTTTAACCCTTATTACCATGATTTCTAGTGATCTTAGAGTTTGTTAAATATTAAACCTTAACATAAACATTGTAATTATAACTTTATTATTATATGCTTAAATGACATAATCCAATTTTCATAAAAGAATTTCACATAATCATTATGATCCTATGTATAACTGTATACATATTACAAAGCTTGTTAGTCGATGCATTAATTATTTGACCCTATGCTAGGATTAGAATCATGTTCATTTTATACAGTAAGCCTGCGGGTCTGTCAGTCCTCATCTATCGAATTATTAGTCTAATCTTTACTGTACATTTGATTAGATATTTGATAGGAATTATTAACAAAACTTTGTCAGGTTTTAAATGATTTGGGATTGGGAAAAGATGTGTTGTACCATGCAGATATTTCCTGCTCCACTTGTCTTGTTTACATTACATTTATTGGACATCTGTCAACCCTTCTCTCGTTGGATCTATGGTAAGGAATCGACAGTGGAGGTTGATTGGTACTGGGTTAGGGTATCGACTACCCTTCCAACCCTAACCGTTTCGTTCATTCGGTCCTCATGAGGTGGTAGACGCTTGCTCTACAACTCCTCTGCTGCCATTACTATTGTTACCCTGATTCTTGCTCGCGCCTTCATCAATATTGTATTCAATGCAACATATACTCAGGTAATTCGATGAATCCTTCGTTTTGTGACATTTAGAAGGTGAATGCATAGTTTTTCTACCGATTTACTCTGCGTTTTCTTGTATCTGCAACATTTTAAGCTCATTCCTCATCTTTGTCTTCCTAACATGCCCTCCATTTGTTTGTTCAAGGAATATTTTCATGTGTTTATGTTTGTAGCTTAGCTGCAGTGTAAAGATGTTGATGAGGGTTCCAGGTTTCCGTTCGCTAGAGACTTCATCGACTTCTCAGCTTCAACAAACCCCAGGTGAGATAAATTAACACACTGTCATGTTTTTAATAGGTATTAACTTACTCCTCGGTCAACTCTGTGGTTTGATATTTGCATTTTTGTTTTGTGTGAAGCTGCATAGAGTTACGATGTCAGACCCACCTCTGATTTCATAGCTGAGGTAAAATATGTCGAGCCACTGACTTAATCGTTAATCTTTTCTTGTTACTTGCGATTTGAGGGTTTTTTAAATGTAAACCCTAAGTTTCCTTATGGTTCTCTTTGCAGGTATGGCTTTGTTTCTTGCCATAACTAATCTTGCATATCGGTAGCTATTCCGTATTCATAACGTCGGTTATCATCACTGACATAGGTAAAGGGGTCCTCGAGCCTGATTGTTGACTTTAAATGCAAAACCCCTTTTTCTGCTCTCTGGAACTAACTTTCGAGATTTGCAACACCAACTCTCATTAATGATTTAGTAGTTCTTTACTGTATTTCTCTTCTGGTGTGATTACATTGAGTTTCACCCTGTTTTAAAGGATATGTTAATATTATAAACTTTCCCATTTTGGAAATGATTTTGGTTATATGTAAAAGGATCTTGGGCCAAACTCCGAGATGAATTTTCTTGGCTTGACAAGTGTATTATTTTGTATATCACAATATTCTTTCTGTTAATAAGCTAGCCTGTTAATTTATTTTCGGCACAGAGCCTGGTCACATCTAATGTAACTTCTTTCTTTTTGGTTATATATAAATATATGTATTCAGAATTCTGAATCTTTGTATATACATTTATACTCATTTTTGTTTTCTTAGTACATATGCAGAGTTTTAGTCTATTAATTGTTATCTACAATTTTCTATGATTTCTCCTTCCTGCATGGTATGATTTTCCTTCTTTTCAATAATATAATTCTATACAGAGTTTAGTTCTTATGTGGCTTATATTCATAACCAGTAAGAAATACAAATAGTTTGGTCATATATCGTTCTGTTAGAATTAGGAGTTGTAAATGCTATGAGAAACTGATATTGATTACTTTATCCTTTTTTGTTGGTGAAATTTCTATGCTCCGGTTAACTATGTAAGTTGATGTCTGGACCATCAAGTTTTCTAGGTTACTTTTGTAACTCTTTGTTTGTGTATAACATAAGATAGCGTAATGAAACAACCTATTCTGTCCAGAGTATCTACTCTGGACTAAACTAACAATTTCTACATTAATACAGATTCTGTAGTTTATTTCAGTGTGTTTTTCCTCTATTTATATTCTATAACCAGTCCTCTCTTATACACAAGCGTGTACCCTATTTTGGAGGATGAATCATAGAATTAAATCTGTACTAATAGGTTACTAATAATTCCATTCTCCACATATCAAACAAATATGTAAATTAGCAGACATAGTTTCCCGTTATTACCTATATACAAATTATTATAACAAGGTAAGGAATTGATAAACACATTCAATTATTTTGAATTTAATTTCCTTTTCATTATTTACAGAATCATCTATTTGTCTAACCAGAAAATCATAAACAATTTCCTAGTCCTTACTTTCAAGTAGACTGGTTACTTATCTCACTTTGAAATTACTGATGTTGTCCTCCCTACCATGAGAGAGGCTATTATGTCCTCGTCTCCCCTCGTGCTCCGCACCAGAGTAGGGCTTATTTAGTAGTAATTTTGGTTGAGACCTCAGGACCTCCAATCCAGTACACTTTTTTTTCCAGAATTTAGGGTTGTTGAGTTTCCACTGGTTACCACCAGCTCTGGATTGATTCTCTCCCTTCAACCTTCTGACTGTTTTTCCTTCAGTCACAAAACCCCTTTTCCTCATTGGGATGTACCTTTTATCCTTAAAGGAAAGGTAACTATTTTTAACTTCTTTTTCCCAACTACTCTGAGATCTTAGAATACTTTATCATCAATTTTTATGGAAAAAATTCCATAATTAATTTCTTTATTCAAAATAGAGATAACCATGTTAATTAATTTAATCTAATTAAAAAAAATGTATAATCCTCTTTTAATCAAAATCAACAGAAATAGTCTTGGAAAACTAATCCAACTGTCACATCTTCCCCCTCTGGAAGTAAACACCATCCTCGGTGTTCTATTCCTGGTCAGAAAATAGCTTTGGGTATGCCTCACGCACAAATCCTTCGTCTTCCCAGGTAGCCTCCTCCAGACCAATGTGCTTCCATTGCACTTTAACTTGGTGATGGCTTACCTATGGAGAGTGATTTCTCTTTGATCAAGAATACGTTGAGGCTCTACCAGAAATTCGCCGTCTGGTTCGATCTGCATCCAGCAAGGACTTAAGTTAATAATCATAAAAATCTTTCCTTTTAGAGATTTGGTATTCAATCTTATCCTACCTGAATGTTTTTCCAATGTATTACATGCCTCAGATCATGCACATATCGTTATAGTATTGATACATGAAACACATTGTGCACCCTTATATGACTGGGTAATGCCAATCGATAGGATATATAGCCTACTAATTCCAAAATTTAGAAAGGTCCACAGAACCTGGGAGCCAATTTGGCACAATAATTCCACCTTAGAGTGCTTTTATTGGGTTTGATTCTCACATAGACATGATCACCCACTTCAAATTCTTGGTAGGTTATCTTTTTATCTGCATAAACCTTTTGTCAATATTGAGCAGCTTTCAAGTTCTATCTAATATTCCTCACTTCCAATTCCATCTCAGACAACATTTCCGGGCCAAGCATTAATTTGGTTTCTGGACTTCTCCAACTAATGGGAGTACGACACTGTCTCCCGTATATGGCTTCGAATGGACTCATTTTAAGAGACTCTTAGTAACCATTATTGTACACGAATTCCACCAGATGTAGGTAATCTTCCCATTTTGTAGGTCGTTACATTAAATACATGCGCAACATGTCTTCCATGATTCGATTTACTTTCTCAGTTTGTCCATCCATCTGTGGATGATAAGAAGTGCTGAAATTAACTTGTGTTTCCAATCCAGTAAATAGCGCCTTCAAAAAAGTTGAAGTGAACTTTACATCCCGATTTGAGATGACTGTTTTTGGGATGCCATGCAACCTAAAAATTTCTCTCATGAAAATATCTGCAATCTTCATCGTTTTGTAAGTGGACTGCACAGGTATAAAGTGGGCTACCTTGCTCAGTCTATCAACCACCACCATTATGGAATCATTATGCCTTTTTTATTTTGGTAGAGCAGTAATAAAATCTAATGATATAGCCTCCCATTTCCATTCAGGTACAGGTATGGGCTACAACAATCCTGCAGGATGTTGATGCTCCACCTTAACCTGTTTACATTCTAGACATTTGTTTAAATATTCAGCAATATTCTTCCACATTCTGAGCCAAAAATAAACTTTCCTGATTGTTGTCAGCATTTTCTAGTATCCCGGGTGTCCAAAATAATTATTGCGGTGATATTCATTCAAGATTAGGTCTTTCAAACTTATCTGATTCACAATATATATTCTTCCTTTAAAAATTAAAAGTTGGTCCTTGCTAATCCCATAATCTGATGATTTTTCCTGTTTTTCTGCTTCCTTTGCTTGCTCCCATAGGAACTGGTATTCAAGATCTTTGTCAGATTCTTCTTTTATTCGATCCTGAAATTTAAATTCTACTTGATTAAAGTAGAGTTCATACACACAATGGAGTTTTCTTCTCAAGGCGTCAGCCACATTATTTTCTTTTCCTTTAACATGTTGAATGTCAAAATAAAATTCACTTAAAAAAACATTCCACCTTGCCTGATGAGCGTTTAAATCGTCTTGTTTAAAATAACTAGTTAAACTACCATGATTTGTCTTCAACACAAATCTCTTTCCCAATAAGTAGTGTCTCCACACCCTGAGTGCGTGCACTACTGCTGTCAGCTCCAAATCATAAGTTGAATATCGTTGTTCATGCTCATTTAATTTTCTTGACTCATAGGAAACAACCCTTCCCTCTTGGGATAATATTGCTCCTACTCCTTCCTTACAAGCATCGACATACTTCAAATTCCTTGTTGGGGTTAGCTACCCTCTACATCGGGCCAGTAGTCAACAAGTGTTTTAATAATTCAAAACTAGCCCTACATTCATTGGTCCATCTAAACACCTTTCCCTTCCTTTGCAGAGATGTAATAGGAAAGGAAATCTTTGCGAATCCTTCGATGACACGTTTATAATATCCAGTCAATCCCATAAAATAACGAATATCTGCCACATTTTGGGTACTCACCATTTCATGATAGCCTTTTTTTTCTTGGGATCTATTGCTATACCTTTAGTGGAAATGACATGGCCTAAGTATTGTATTGGTCTTTGAAAAAGTTAGATTTGCTGAACTTGGTGTACAACTGATGTCTCCTCAACATCTCCAACACTTTCCTTAAGTGTTCCTTATGCTCTTCCACAGTTCTTGAATATATCTATATGTCGTCAATAAATATAAGAATGAACTTGTCCAAAAGGGGTGAAATATGCCATGCATTAGAATAATGAATGTTTCTGGCGCACTGGTTGAGCCAAATGATAGTACCACAAACTCATAATGCCCATATTGGGTGTGAAAGGTTGTTTAATAAATTTCGTCATCTTTGATTTAGATCTGGTGATATCCAGACCTATCTTTGAAAATACAGTCACTCCCTTCACTTGATCGAATAGATCATCTATATGTGGCAGCAGATATTTATTCTTGATTGTCAATTTATTGAGCTGCTTGTAATCCATGCATATTCGCATGGTTCCATCCTTCTTCTTTACGAACAACAATGATGCTCCCCAAGGGGATAGACTTGGTCGAATATACCCCTTATCCAATAGTTCTTGTAGTTTCATTTTAAATTTTGTTAACTTGGGTACACTCATCCGATATGGTGCTCTTTAAACTGGTGTTGTATTGGGCATTGATTCGATAGTGAAATCATTGTCTCTTTTTGGAGGTAAACCTGGTAAATTTTTTGGAAATACATCCATGAAGTCCTGTACCACTAGTATATTTTATAGTATAGGGGTCTTTTCCTTAGAGTTAGAAAATACCATTTGGATGACATAAATCTAGCATCCTTTTCTGATGCATTTACTCAACTGAGATGCTGTGATGGGACGTAATTGTAAAGGTTTCTTAATTCCTTTGCAATTCTTGGCGTGTCCCATCTTCCACTCTGAAGTATATGATATTTTCCTTATAGTCTACCAGAGATCAATGTCTTTCTAACCAGTCCATACCTAGTAGTATGTCATAGGATCCCAAAGGTAGAATATTCAATTCTACGTTTAACTGCTATTTTGCAATTTCCAAAGAACAATTTGAAACCTTAGGACAAACTCTTCTCTTTGCCCCATTAGCTAGATGTACCATCCATGGGTTTTTAAATTTCTGGCTTTGTAAGTTATAATTTTCTACTATTCGGGGGTTTACATAACTTAAACTAGCACCAGGGTCAACCAAAATAGAAACAGTTCATGAAAATAACTTACCTTCTAGTTCTATCTTTGTCGGCTAGTAGTCTGCTTGCCGGTCTTCTAGAGCTGCATTAATTCTGGGTATATTTTGAGCCACATCCCCATGGAAATTCGAAAGGTTCTATCCTTCTTCTTTACGAACAACACCGGTGCTCCCAAAGGGGATACACTTGGTCGAATAAACCCCTTATCCAATAGTTCTTTAGTTTCATTTTCAATTCTGTTAACTCGAGTACACTCATCCGATATGGTGCTCTTGAAACTGGTGTTGTACTGGGCATTAATTCAATAGTGAATCAATGTCTCTTTTTAGAGGTAAACCTGGTAAATTTTCTGGAAATACATCCATGAACTCCTGTACCATTAGTATATTTTCTAGCATAGGGGTCTTTTCCTTAGAGTTAGAAAATACCACTTGGATGACATAAATCTGGCATCCTTTTCTGATGCATTTACTCAACTGAGATGATGTCATGGGACATAATAATTCCTTACAATTCTTGGTGTATCCCATCTTCCGCTCTGAAGTATATGATATTTTCCTTACAGTCTACCAAAGACCAGTGTCTTTATAACCAGTCCATACCCAGTAGTATGTCATAGGATCCCAAAGGTAGAATATTCAATTCTATGTTTAACTACTGTTTTCTGATTTCCAAAGAACAATTTGAAACCTTGGCACAAATTCTTCTCTTTGCCCCAGTAGCTAGCTGTACCAATAATGGGTTTTTGAATTTTGGCTTTGTAAGTTACAATTTTCTACTATTCGGGGGTTTACATAACTTAAAATGGCACTATAAGTTATGTGCCGACATGTGACTTATGCAGTTATACCACCAGGTGAGAGGTGGGGCAACATGCATGAGTAATCCCAAGAGGAGATTTCTGGGCAGCATTCATGGAGATGGTGTGGATCTCATGAATTGAACTTGGCTACGAGGTTCCCATAGTGCAGTAGTAGCATGATCAGTTGGATTGATGCAGGCAGATCAAAGTGACAATGCCAGATACTGGAGCACGGATCAGAGTTGACAAAAAGTGCAGAGTGCATGGGTGCAGAGTTCAACAACGCAGTGGTTCTTGAAGACATGTGCAGTTGGTACTAGCAGAGGTCGAAGACTTTGATAGATGCATTATACTGATTGAGTTGTTTGGAGCCTATTCAGTTTCATAGGAGTTGCAGAGCAGATGCATGGAGTTGCATGGCGCTTGCAAAGGTTGCAGGGCGAATGCATGGAGTTGCATATCGCATGCAAAGATAGTCCTTTCTTGTTGAGAGGGAGTGTTGAAGATTGAAACAAGAAACAGTGAAGGAGGCATCCTGAAACATCATTCCTGATCCTAGTTGGAAAGTGATCACCTAAACTAGGTGGGGCCCACATAGGTGATTTTTGTCGCAAAGTCTATTTTTAGACATGTTGATCATATTCTATGAGTTGCAGGATGCTATTTATGGATGGTTGGTCAAGTTGGAAAAATATATGGACTTCTATTTTTAGACATATTGGGTGGAGTCTATTTTTAGACTGCCAGTCTAAAAATAGATATGTCGAATATTATGAGCTCTTAATAATATTTGGACTCTAAACATTATCTTATTCTCTTGGAGCACTTCAGTTAAGCGCAAAAATGTGGCACAAGAGTTGACAGAAGGAATTACGCTATTCTTGAGGGTTATGTGGAGCTATTGCATGGAGACTTCAGTTAGAACTCATGTGACAAAGCTTGGTGGAGTTGTAGAAGTAGTTGGTGGAGTTGTGTTCAGTTTAACTCAGTTAGACACAGTTGAGCTAGTTGTATCTAGTCTAACTGATTGATACACTAGTGAGAGTGGTGTGAATTAATTATTATTTAATTCACTAAATAATAACTCATTAATCAACTGAAGAATGCATCAGTTAACTACAGTGCATGGCAGTTTCAGTGGAGACCAATGGGGAGATAGGTGAAAGGGCAAGATAGACTATTTGTTGTGACTACTAGTGATGCATGGATTGCATCTACATATACATTGGAGTTGCCAATGATAATCACACAATCAATGAGAGTGGGATTACATTGAATTGGTATTTGTAATCAGCTTGGATTGCGCAGTGGAGGCAGGCTAGCAGGAGGGCAGAGATTGGTGCATGGATTTGCAAGATTTCTTCTATGTTAGTGTGTGACGATTATATTGTACTGAGAGCTTTATGTACTAAGATTTGTATGAGATTGTTATATGATCTCCATGATACATAATATATAGTTGGGGTTTTCAGCTTCAGGCTTTCCCATTAAACAACTGTGTTATGTGTGTTTTTATTTCTTCATGTGTTTTTCAATTGTTGATTAAATTTTCGCAAGAATTATAGTGGAAGGATTCTGTATTTTGCAAGAAGATAAATATTGTGAGATCAGGAGAGTTCAGATATATACATGCATATTGTATATAATTTCTACATCCCTTTTAGGACTGGGTTGCACTATTCCTTGATTCTGCCTGTCGGAAAGGCTTTTTAGTATCCTCTCCTATTATTGCATCAGTATTTCATTGTCACTCCTTACCCACACCATTTCTTCCTATAACTTCTACACTGTACTGAGTAGTATACTCATTTGATGCTGATGTTCCTCCAGTAATCTATTGGTCTATTGGTGTTGGTCTACACTCAGCTATATCCACATTTACGGATTCATTTCAAGATTTATTTGGGGTGTTAGTTCCCCCACATTTCGGGGTACTTGACGCATCAATCCCCTTCTCATTATGTCCTTTCTACTTTCTGTGCACAATTTACATGCAATGATTATTATATAAGTGACCAATTTGGGTCCCAACATATGAACACCATTTTGATACCATTTGTAACAACTATATACATAATTTTTATTTATTTATTTTAACCTTTATTACCATGATTTATGTTGATCCTGGAGTTTGTTAAATATTAAACCCCAAAATAAACATTGTAATTATAACTTTATTACTATATGCCTAAATGACATAATCGAAGTTTCATAAAAGAATTTCACATAATCCTTATGACCCTATGTATAACCATATACATATTACAAGGCTCGTCAGTCAATACATTAATTATTTGACCCTATGCTATGATTAGAATCATGTTCATTTTATATGGTAAGCTCGCGAGTCTGTCAGCCCTGATCTATCGAATTATTAATTTGATCTTTATGGTATATTTGATTAGAGATTTGATTGGAATTATTAAGAAAACTTTGTCAGGTTTTAAATGATTTGGGATTGGGAAAAGATGCGTTGTACCACATAGATCTTTCCCGCTCCACTTGTCTTGTTTTCATTACATTTATTGTACATCTATCAACCCTTCTCATGTTGGATCTATGGTAAGGAATCGACGGTGGAGGTTGATTGGTACTAGGTTAGGGTATCAACCACCCTTCCAACCCTAACCATTTCGTTCATTCGGTCCTCACGAGGCGGTATACGCTTGCTCTGCAACTCCTCTGCCACCATTGCTACTGTTACCTTGATTCTTGCTCGCGCCTTCAGCAATCTTGTATTCACTACAACATATACTCAGGTAATTCGATGAATCCTTCGTTTTGTGACATTTAGAAGGTGAATGCATAGTGTGTCTACCAATTTACTCTGTGTTTTCTTGTACCTGTAACATTTTAAGCTCATTCCTCATCTTTGTCTTCCTAACATGCCCTCCATTTGTTTGTTCAAGGAATCTTTTCAGATGTTTATGTTTGTAGTTTAGCTGTGGTGTAAATATGTTGATGAGGGTTCCAAGTTTCTATTCGTCGGAGACTTCCTCTACTTCTCGGCTTCAGCAAACCCCAGGGGAGATAAATTAACACCCTGTCATGTTTTCAATAGGTATTAACCTGCTCCTTGGTCAAATTTGTGGTTTGATATTTTCATTTTCATTTTGTGTGAAGTTGCACAGAGTTATGACATAGGACCTCCCTCTGATTTCATGGCTGAGGTAAAATATGCCGATCCACTGACTTAATTGTTAATCTTTTCTTGTTACTTGCGGGTTGAGGTTTTGTTAAATGTAAACCGTAAGTTCCCTTATGGTTCTCTTTGCAGGTATGGATTTGTTTCTTGCCATAGCTAATCTTGCACATCAGTAGCTATTCTATCTTCATAACGCTAGTTATCATCACTGACACAGGTACAAGGGTCCTTGAGCTTGATTGTTGACTTTAAATGGAAAACCCCCTTTTCTTCTCTCTGGAACTAACTTCTGAGATTTGCAACACCATCTCTCGTTAATGATTTAGTAGTTATGTTCTATATTTCTCTTCTGGTGTAATTACATTGGTCTTCACCCTGTTTAAAGGATATGTTAATCTTATAAACTTGCCCATTTCAGAATTTATTTTGGTTATATGTAAAATACTCTTGGGCCAAACTCCGAGATGAAATTTCTTGGCTTGAAAAGCGTATTATTTTGTATATCACAATATTCTTCATGTTAAGAAGCTAGCCTATAAATTTATTTTCGGCACAGAGCCTGGTTGCATCTAATGTAATTCTTTCTTTTTGGTTATATATATATATATATATATATATATATATATATATATATATATATATATATATATATATATATATTACAAGGCTTGTTAGTCAATGCATTAATTATTTGACCATATGCTATTATTAGAATAATGTTCATTTTATACTATAAGCCCGTGGGTCTGTTAGTCCTCATCTATCGAATTATTACTCTAATCTTTACTATACATTTGATTAGAGATTTGATAGGAATTATTAACTAAACTTTGTCAGGTTTTAAATGATTTGGGATTGGGAAAATATGCATTGTACCACATAGATCTTTCCTGCTCCACTTGTCTTGTTTACATTACATTTATTGAACATCTGTCAACCCTTCTCCCATTGGATCTATGGTAAGGAATCAATGGTGGAGGTTGATTGGTACTGGGTTAGGGTATCGACCACCCTTCCAACCCTAACTGTTTCATTCATTTGGTCCTCACGAGGTGGTAGACGCTTGCTCTGCAACTCCTCTGCCTCCATTTCTACTGTTACCTTGATTCTTGCTTGCACCTTCATCAATTTTGTATTCACTGCAACATATACTAAAGTAATTCGATGAATCCTTTGTTTTGTGACATTTAGAAGGTGAATGCACAGTCTGTCTACTGATTTACTCTTCGTTTTCTTGTATCTGCAAAATTTTAAGCTCATTCCTCATCTTTATCTTCCTAACATGCCCTCCATTTGTTTTTTCAAGGAATATTTTCGGGTGTTTATGTTTGTAGTTCAGCTGCGATGTAAAGATGTTGATGAGGGTTCCTGGTTTCCGTTCGCTAGAGACTTCCTCGACTTCTCAGCTTCAACAAACCCCAGGTGAGATAAATTAACACCCTGTCATGTTTTTAATATGTATTAACTTGCTCCTTGGTCAACTCTGTGGTTTGATATTTGCATTTTCGTTTTGTGTGAAGCTGCATAGAGTTGCAACGTCAAACCCACCTATGATTTCATGGCTAAGGTAAAATATGCCGAGCCACTGACTTAATCATTAATATTTTCTTGTTACTTGCAGGTCGAGGTTTTTTTAAATGTAAAGCCTAAGTTCCCTTATGGTTCTCTTTGGAGGTATGGCTTTGTTTCTTGCCATAACTAATATTGCATATTGGTAGCTATTCCGTCTTCATAACACCGATTATCATCACTGACATAGGTAAAGGGATCCTCGAGCTTGATGGTTGACTTTAAATGAAGAACCCCCTTTTCTGCTCTTTGGAACTAACTTCCGAGATTCGCAATGCCATATCTTGTTAATGATTTAATAGTTTTGTTCTGTATTTCTCTTCTGGTGTAATTACATTGGGTTTCACCCCATTTTAAAGGATATGTTAATGTTATAAACTTGCCCATTTAAGAAATTATTTTGGTTATATGTAAAAGACTCTCAGGCCAAACTCCGAGATGAATTTTCTTGGATTGAAAAGTGTATTATTTTGTATATCACAATATTCTTCCTGTTAAGAAGCTAGCCTTTTAATTTATTTTTGGCACAGAGCCTGGTCGCATCTAATGTAACTTCTTTCTTTTTGGTTATATATAAATATATGTATTCAGAACTTTGAATCTTTGTATAGACATTTATACTCATTTTTGTTTTCTCAGTACATATGCAGAGTTTTAGTTTATTAATTGTTATCTACAATTTTCTATGATTTCTCCTTCCTACATGATATGATTTTCCTTCTTTTCAATAATAAAATTCTATACAAAGTTTAGGTCTTCTGTGGCTTGTACTAATAACTAGTAAGAAATACAAATATTTTGGTCATATATCGTTCTATCAGAATTAGGAGTTGTAAATGCTATGAGAAACTGATATTGATTACTTTATCTTTTTTTGTTGGTAAAATTTCTATGCTCTGGTTAACTATGTAAGATGATGTATGGACCATCAAATTTTCTGGGTTACTTCTGTAACTCTTTGTCTGTGTATAGCATAAGATAGCGTAATGAAACAACCTGTTATGTCTAGAGTATCTAATTTAATAAACTAACATTTTCCACATTAATACAGATTCTGTAGTTTGTTTCGATGTGTTTTTCCTCTATTTATATTTATAACTAGTCCTATCTTATACACAAGGGTGTACCCTATTTCGGAGGATGAATTATAGAATTAAATATGTACTAACAGGTTAGTAATAATTACATTCTCCACATATAAAAAAATATGTAAATCAACAGGCATAGTTTCCTATTATTATATGTATATAAATTCTTATAACAAGATAAGGAATTGATAAACACATTTACTTCTTCTCAATTCAATTTCCTTTTCATTATTTATAGAATCATCTATTTGTCTAACCAGAAAATCATAGACAGTTTCCTAGTTGTTACTTTCAAGCAGACTGGTTACTTATCTCACTTTGAAACTGTTGATGATGTCCTCCATAACATGGAGAGGCTATTATGTCCTTGTCTCCCCCCGTGCTCTGCGCCAGAATAGGGCTTATTTAGTAGTAATTTTGGTTGAGACCTCAGGACCTCCAGTCCAGTACAATTTTCTTTCTAGAATTTAGGGTTGCTGAGTTTCCACTGGTTACCACCAGCGCTGGATTGACTATCGTCCTTCAACCTTCTGACTATTTTTCCTTCAGTCACAAAACCCCTTTTCCTCACGGGGATGTCCCTTTTATCCTCAGAGGAAAGGTAACTATTTTTAACTTATTTTTCCCAAGTAATCTAAGATCTAAGAATACTTTATCATCAATTTTTATAGAAAAAATTCCATAATTAATTTCTTTATTCAAAACAGAAATAACCATGTTCATTCATTTAATTTAATTAAAAAAAAATGTATAATCCTATTTTAATCAAAATCAACAGAAATAGTCTTGGAAAACTAATACAACTGTCACATCTTCCCCCTCTGAAAGTAAACACCATCCTCGGTGTTCTATTCCTGGTCAGAAAATAGATTTGGGTATGCCTCATGCACAAATCCTTCGTCTTCCCATGTAGCCTCCTCCAGTCCAATGTGCTTCCATTGCACTTTAACTTGGGTGATGTTTCAACTCTGGAGCGTGATTTTTCTCTAATCGAGAATACGTTGAGGCTCTACCAGAAATTTGTCGTCCGGTTCGATCTACATTCAACAAGGACTTAAGTTAATAATTATAAAACTCTTTCCTTTTAGAGATTTGGTATTCAATATTATCCTACCTGAATGTTTTTCCAATGTATTACATGCCTCATATCATGCACATATCATTTTATTATTGATACATGAAACACATTGTGCACCCGTATATGACTGGGTAATGCCAATCGATAGGATACAGGTCCTACTCATTCCAAAATTTGGAAAGGTCCACTGAACCTAGGAGCCAATTTGGCACAAGAATTCCACCTTAGAGTGCTTTTATTGGGTTTGATTCTCACATAGACATGATAACCCACTTCACATTCTTGGTAGGTTCTCTTTTTATCTGCATAAACCTTTTGTCGATCTTGAGCAGCTTTCAGGTTCTATCTAATCTTCCTCACTTCCAATTCCATCTCAGACAACATTTCCGGGCCAAGCATTAATTTGGTTTCTGGACTGCTCCAGTTAATGGGAGTACGACACTGTCTCCTGTATATGGCTTCGAATGGACTCGTTTTAAGAGACTCTTGGTAACCATTATTGTACATGAATTCCACCAGATGTAGGTAATCTTCCCATTTTGTAGGTTGTTACATTAAATACATACGCAACATGTCTTCCATGATTTGATTTAATTGCTCAGTTTTTCCATTCATCTGTGGATGATAAGAAGTGTTGAAATTAAATTTTGTTTCCAATCCAGTAAATAGCGCCTTCAGAAAGGTTGAAGTGAACTTCACATCTTGATCCGAGATGACTGTTTTTTGGATGCCATGCAACCTAAAAATTTCTCTCATGAAAATATCTACAATCTTCACCATTTTGTAGGTGGATTGCATAGGTATAAAGTGGGCTGCCTTGCTCAGTCTATCAACCACCACCATTATGGAATCATTATGCCTTTTTTATTTTGGTAGAGCAGTAATAAAATTTAATGATATAGCCTCCCATTTCCATTCAGGTACAGGTATGGGCTGCAACAATCCTGCTGGATGTTGATGCTCCACCTTAACCTGTTGACATTCTAGACATTGTTTTAAATATTCAACAATATTCTTCTGCATATCGGGCCAAAAATAAACTTTCCTGATTGATGTCATCATTTTCTAGTATCCTAGGTGTCCAAAATAATTATTGCGGTGATATTCATTCAAGATCAGCTCTTTCGAACTTATCTGATTCACAATATATAGTCTTCCTTTAAAAATTAATAGCTGGTCCTTGTTAATCCCATAATTCGATGATTTTTCCTGTTTTTCTGCTTCCTTTGCTTGCTGCCATAGGAACTGGTATTCAGGATATTTCTCCGATTCTTATTTTATCCAATCCTGAAATTTAAATTCTACTTGATTAGAGTAGAGTTCATACACGCAATGGAGTTTTCTTCTCAAGGCATCAGCCACACAATTTTCTTTGCCTTTAACATGTTTAATGTCAAAATAAAATTCACTTAAAAACACATTCCACCTTGCTTAGCGAGCACTTAAATAATATTGTTTAAAATAACTGGTTAAACCACCATGATTTTTCTTCAACACAAATCTCTTTCTATTGGGTGTGGAGCCTGATTATCTTGTTTATTTTGTATCACAGCGTTGGACCCCTGTACCTTAATGGGGTGGCAATGCCGCTCGTAATTAAATGCTTCTTGGGGGGTCCAGGGGGGGCAGCGGCGACTTTATGGATCCCCCCTTGGTGGGGGGTTTCGGGGGCAGTGCCCCTGAAGCTAAGAACATATGTAAAATTGCCTTGTAAAAGTATAGTAATTTCTAGTCAATCTGGGCCATTCATTAGGTGGATGATTTGACGGTAGAAGTTATGTTTGGTTTAGGGTTTTTTTCCCTAGAAGGCAACCCCTCGCTTTTATGAGGGTATTGTATTGCGGCTATGGATTGTGTGTGTATTCTCAGAGCGAGAAATAGATAGGGAGACTGTTAGAGATAATAGAGGATATTACAACGGATCTGTTGTAGGTTGTGTCTATTCATTTTTATTGGATAATAGAAAGGAAGGACTGGCTGTTCGAGGTGGACGTAACCCAAACTGGGTGAACCATGTATATCTGTGTCTCTCTGGTTTTATGTGTTTTGTGTGCTTGTGTTTTCCACATATTTTATATGTTGCATTGCTCTGTAATATTTAATTTTCTAACAACTGGTATCAGAGCCGAAGGTCTATTTGGTTGATAAACTCACAGGAAAGAAGGGTTCCTGGTTTGAGTGGGAGCAATGGCAGAAGATGGTAAGTTTAGGGTCGAGAAATTTAACGGCCAAAACTTCCCGCTATGGAAGATGCAGATGGAAGATTATCTGTATCAGAAATATTTGTACCTACCATTGAGCGGAAAAAAAAAGAAGCCGACGACTATGACAGATGCAAAATGGGATATTCTCAATAGAAAGGCGCTCAGAACAATACGGTTGTGCCTTGCGGCGTCGGTAGCCTTCAATATTTCGAAGGAAACAACAGCAGAGGGTTTGATTAAGGCATTGGCGAAACTATATGAAAAACCCTCAGCCTCAAACAAGGTATTTCTTATGAAACATTTATTTAATATTAAGATGTCGGAAGGTGGATTAGTTGCAGACCATTTAAATTATTTTAATACAGTTACAAGTCAGTTAAGTTCTGTAGGGGTAAAATTTGATGATGAAGTTAGGGCTCTTTTATTTCTATGCTCATTACCAGAAAGCTGGAATGGTTTAGTTATGGCCATTAGTAACTCTGTCTCTGGATCTAGTACTTTAAAGTTTGATGATGTTGTCGGTGCTATCCTTAGCGAGGAAATGTGACGGAAAAGCTCCGGTGAGACATCGGGTAATGCTTTGAGTGCAGAGTCTAGGGGAAGAAGAATGGAAAGATGAAAGAGCTCGGGATATCACAGTAAATCAAGGAAAGGTAGATCCAAGTCCAAATCGAGGATAGTGTGCTGGAAATGTGGAAAGAAAGGACACCTAAAGAAAGACTGTATATCTTGGAAGGGAAAAGAAGGAGATGCACAACAAGAAAACAATCATGAAGCAAATGTGACAGGTGATGTGTTACAAGATGTTTTGATTATTTCTTTCGAAAATGTTACTGATTCTTGGGTTTTAGATTCAGGGGCCTCATTCCATGCCACACTTGATAAGAAATATTTTCATGGCTATGTTCAAGGAGATTTTGGACAAGTCCATTTGGGTGATGATAAATCCTGTAAAATTTTTGGAATGGGTAAAGTTCTTGTAAAACAAAAAAATGGAAACCAATGGTTATTAAAGGAGGTAAGGCATGTTCCAGATCCGAAGAAAAATCTGATTTCAACAGGGCAGTTAGGCAGTGAAGGTTGTGTGACAACTTTCATAGATAAAACTTGGAAGGTCACCAAAGGAGCCCTAGTAATAGCAAAAGGCAAAAAGGTTGGTACATTGTATTTATGCAATGGTATTTCTAAATCTATTAATGCTTTAACTTCCAAAGGAGAATATGTATCATTATGACATCATAGGCTCAGATACATGAGTGAGAAGGGGATGAAGATTCTTCACTCAAGAAATTTTTTGCCGGGTTTGAAGAATGTTGATTTGGATTTCTGTGAGGACTACATTTATGGAAAACAGAAGAGAGTTATATTTCTAAGAGTTGGTAAAGAAAAGAAGAGCGAAAAATTAGTGCTTGTGTATACAAATGTATGGGGACCTGCTCAGGTATCATCTCTTGGTGGCTCTTGTTATTATGTTACTTTTATTGATGATGAAACTAGAAAAACATGGATTTATTGTATTCAGAATAAATATGATGTATTTGATATTTTCAAGAAATGGAAAGCTTTGGTTGAGATTGAGACAGGAAAGAAGTTGAAGTGTCTCAGATCAGACAATGGAGGTGAATATTTCAGCAAAGAGTTTGATAGGTACTGTTCAGAGCATGGAATTCGTAGAGAGAAGATAGTTTCAAGAACACCACAAGAAAATGGTGTGTCAGAAAGAATGAATAGAACAATCATGGAGTGTGCAAGTTGCATGAGATTGCATGCATGATTTCCTTTACAATTTTGGGCAAATGCTGTAGATACTTCTGTTTATCTAATAAACAAAGGGCCTTCAAGTTCCTTGGATGGTGGTATTCCAGAGGAAGCATGGACAGGTAAAAAGGTAAGCTACTCTTTTTTAAAGCCTTTTGGCTATGAGGCCTTTGTCCATATTAATAAATAAAACATAACAAAGCTTGAGGCAAAATCAAAGAAATGTACCTTTATTGTATATGGTGTTAATGATTTTGTTTATCGCTTATATGATTATGAAAATCACAAAATCATTAGGAGCAGAGATGTAATATTCAATGAAAAGGTCTTGTATAAGAATAAGTTGCAGGAAAAGAAACAAGAAACAGAAAACAAAGAATACACAGTTCTTGATGAGATCACAGAAAAAGTAAAGGTGCCTGAAAATAATAATAATCAACAACAACAACCACCACAACAACAACAGGAACCTCAAACACCCGAAAGTTGTGTTAGAAGATCTACCAGGATAAGTAGACCCCCTGAATGACACTCTCCGTCATTATATTATTTATTGTTGACAGATTCTGGTGAACCCGAATGTTATGAAGAAGCAATGCAGGTTGAAATTAGGAAGAAGTGGGAGCTAGCCATGGAAGAAGAGATGGACTCCTCAATGCATAACCAGACTTGGGACTTAGTTAGGTTGCCTATAGGTAAAACTACATTGTAGAATAAAAGGGTTTACAGGCTGAAGGAAGAAGATGGAGGAAAACATAGGTACAAAGCTAGACTTGTGGTGAAGGGGTTTGCACAAAAGAAAGGTATTTATTTTGATGAAATATTTTCTCCTGTTGTTAAGATGACTTCAATTACAACTATTTTAAGTCTTGTAGTAGCAAAAAATGTACATCTTGAACAGTTAGATGTAAAGACAACATTTATCCATGGAGTTTTGGAGGAAGAGATCTATATGGAGAAATCATAAGGATATGAGGTCAAAGGGAAATAAAAATTAGTGTATAGGCTAAAGAAGATCTTGTGTGGCTTAAAAAATGCTCCAAGGCAGTGGTATCTAAAATTTGACAAGTTTATGTTTGAACAAGGTTATACTAGATGTCACTTTGATCATTGTGTTTATCTGAAAAGGAAAAATTATGGTAGCTATATTATATTGTTATTGTATGTAGATGACATGCTTGTTGCAGGGTCTAACATGTAGGAAATAAATGTGCTCAAAAGAAAATTGGAAAATTCATTTGCAATGAAGGATTTGGGAGTTGCAAAACAAATCCTGGGTATGAGAATAACTAGAGACAGGAAAAATCGCAAATTAACACTGTCTCAGAATGAGTACATACAAAAGGTGTTGAAAATATTTAATATGCAGAATGCAAAACTAGTTAGTATGCCTTTTGCTAGCCATTTCAAACTTAGTAAGGAGATGTGCCCCAAGACCCAAGAATAAATGAATTATATGTCTAAAGTTCCATATGCATAAGTAGTTGGAAGCTTAATGTATTCAATGGTCTACACAAGGCCTGATATTGCACATGCAGTGGGAGTTGTAAGCGGGCACATGAACAATATAGGAAAAGAACATTGGATGGCAGTGAAATGGATTATCAGATATTTGAGAGGTACCACAAATCAAGCATTATGCTTTGGTGGTTCAAACATTGCTCTATAGGGATATGTTGATGCAGATATGGCAGGTGATAGAGATAACAGGAGAAGCACTATAGGATATGTATTTACTGTAGGTGGAACAACTATCAGTTAGGTTTCAAAATCCCAAAGTGTTGTTGCACTTTCAACAACAGAAACAGAGTATGTTGTTGCTACAGAGGCTAGTAAAGAAATGATTTGGTTACAAAGGTTTATGGATGAATTGGGTAAGAAGCATGATATGGGCATGTTATATAGTGATAGCCAAAGTGCCATTCATCTTGAAAAGAACTCAACATTTCATTCCAGGACTAAACACATACAACTCAAGTACCATTTCATACGGTCAATATTGGAAGATGGACAGTTGAAGCTGGAAAAGATACACACTAGCTAGAATCCTGCAGAGATGATAAAAAAAGTTGTAACCAGGGAGAAACTGAGATTATGCTAAGTTTCAATTGGTCTTCAAGGATGACAATGAAGATGAGAAACGAATAGGTCCAAAGAGGAGTTATTGTCCAGCAAATGAAGCAACGGTGCAGTTTCTACAATCAGTCTCCAAGTGGGAGATTGTTGGGTGTGGAGCCTGATTATCTTGTTTATTTTGTATCACAGCGTTGGACCCCTGTATATTAATGGGGCGGCAACGCCACCTGGAGTTAAACGCTGCTTGGGGGGTCCAGGGGGGGCAGCTGCGACTTTATGGAGCCCCCCCTGGCGGGGGGTTTCGGGGGCAGTGCCCCAGAAGCTAAGAACAGATGTAAAATTGCCTTGTAAAAGTATAGTAATTTCTAGTCAATGTGGGCCATTCGTTAGGCAGATGATTTGACGGTAGAAGTTATGTTTAGTTTAGGGTTTTTTGCCCTAGAAGGCAACCCCTCGCTTTTATGAGGGTATTGTATTGCGGCTATGGATTGTGTGTCTATTCTTAGAGCGAGAAACAGATAGGGAGACTGTGAGAGATAACAGAGGATATTACAACGGATCTGCTGTAGGTTGTGTCTCTTCATTTTTGTTGGATAATAGAAAGGAAGGACTAGCTGTTCGGGGTGGACATAGCCCAAAGTGGGTGAACCACGTATATCTATGTCTCTCTGGTTTTATGTGTTTTGTGTGCTTGTGTTTTCCACATATTTTATATGTTGCATTGCTCTGTAATATTTAATTTTCTAACACTTTCCCAATAAGTAGTGTCTCCACACCCTGAGTGCGTGCACTACTGATTTCAGCTCCAAATCATAAGTTGAATATCGTTGTTCATGCTCTAATTTTCTTGACTCATAGGCAACAACCCTTCCCTCTTGAGATAATATTTCTCCTACTCCTTCCTTACAAGCGTCGACATACTTCAAATTCCTTGTTGGGGTCAGCTACCCTCTACATCGGGGCAGTAGTTAGCAAGTGTTTTAACAATTCAAAACTAGCCCTACATTTGCTGTTCCATCTGAGCACCTTTCCCTTCCTCTGCAGAGATGTAATAGGAAAGGAAATCTTCGAGAATCCTTTGATGAAACATCTATAATATCCAACCAATCCCATAAAATAACAGATATCTGCCACGTTCTGGGGTACTCACCATTAAATGATAGTATTTTTTTTCTTGGGATCTACTGCTATACCTTCAGCAGAAATGACATGGCCTAAGTATTGTATTTGTTCTTTGAAAAAGTGAGATTTGCTGAACTTGGTGTACAACTGATGTCTCCTCAACATCTCTAGCACTTGCCTTAAGTGTTCCTTGTGCTCTTCCATGGTTCTTGAATATATCTATATGTCATCAATAAATGTAAGAAAAAACTTGTCCAAAAGGAGTAAAATTGTTGAGATTCAACAAGATGATGAGCTTAGTGAAAAGAGTCGCCTTCACTAAGTGGGCCCGCAGGCTATTTTTGGCGCAAAGTCTACTTTTAGACTATGTCTATTTTTAGACATGTCAATCATATTATATGAGTTGCAGGATGCTATTTGTGGATGGTTGGTCAAGTTGGAAAAATAGATGGACTTCTATTTTTAGACATTTTGGGTGAAGTCTATTTTTAGACTGCCAGTTTGAAAATAGATATGTCGAATATTATTAGCTCTTAATAATATTTGGACTCTAAACAATATCTTATTCTCTTGGAGCACTTTAGTTAAGTGCACAGATGTGGCACAACAACTGACAGAAGGAATTACGCTATTCCTGAGGGTTTACTAGAGCTATTGCATGGAGGACTCAGTTAGAACTCAAGTGGCAGAGTTATGACACAATTGGAAGAAGTAGTTATGGAGTTGTGTTCAGTTTAACTCAGTTAGACTCAGTTGAGCTAGTTGTATCTAGTCTAACTGATTGATACACTAGTGAGAGTGGAGTGAATAAATTAGTTAAATAATTCAAAAATAATAACTCATTAATCAATTGAAGAATACATCAGTTAACTATAGTGCATGGCGGTTTCAGTGGAGAGCAGTGGAGAGATAGGTGAAAGGGAAAGATAGACTATTAGTTGTGACTATAGTGATGCATTGATTGCATCCAACACTCAGTGGAGATTTCAATGAGGATTTCATGAGCAAGTCAGGAGTAATTCGAACTCATTCAGAGCCATTCTTTAGCAGGGATTGCGTAGTAGAGGCAGGCTAGTAGGTGGCAAAGATCGGTGCATGGATTTGCAAGGTCGGGCCTGATTAGTGTGTAGCGATTGTATTGTACTGAGAGATTGATATGATCAGATTTGTATGAGGATTGTTACATGATCTCTATGAAATATATTATATATAGATAGTTGGGTTTTTCAGCTTCAGGCTTTCCCGTTAAACAACTGTGTTAATGTGTGTGAATTTTTATTGTTTCATGTGTGCATTGCAATTTTGATTTAATTTCCGAAAATGATCAATGGTGGAATAGATTCTGTATTTTGCATGAAGTTAAAATAGTGTGATATTAGGAGAATATTGGACATATAACACTTAATTTATATAATTTCTACATGGTATCAGAGCAGTATTGATCATTGGAGGAGATTGCAATTATTAAAGCGGTTGAGTTTTGTGCTGGTGGAATTCGAATTTGCTACAATGTTTTCTTGATGTCGAAGTTGAGCATTCATTGAAATGTATTTCAACGGATTGCGATTGGAGTATTCCCTTGATGGGAGATCAAATTACATAGCATGGAAGGACAAGATGGAGGTGAAGCTGGATGATAATGGGTTGAAGGAGTTCATAGATGTTGATATTCTGAAGCCTGCTTCTAGCGATGTAGCCGCACTTGACGCATGGAAAAAGAAGGTAGGAATGTGTCGAAGGATATTGTTGGAATGTGTGAAGGACCACATTGTGTCCAAACTTCATGGGAAAACCACTCCATTCTTAATGTGGAAGGCTTTGATAGAATTGTTCCAAAGAAGAAGTGACCAGAGGAAGTTGGCGCTTAAAGACAAGCTCAGGAAAATAAAAATGGAGAAAGGCGACAATATACCAAAATAACTTACAAAGTTTGTCCACTGCAAGGATGAGCTGGGAAGTGTGGGGGTTACTATTGATGAAGAAGGCATAGCTACGAAGACTCTGTCATTGGACGAGAGAAACTGCTAGGATGGGAGAGACTTTGGTCGGATATTGTGCAGGAGGAGATAAGGCGGGGTACCAGGGATGGATCTTCATCGAAGAATGAAGATGAAGAAAATTGCACTTTGGCTGCCAAAGCTCGGAAAGGAAAAGGGAATAAATCTTCCAAATCTGAAGCTAAAGGCAAGAAGCATGATTTTTCCAAGGTGAAGTGTTTTCACTGTCACCAGCATGGGCATTTCGCCACTAATTTCCCACAGAAGAAGAAGAATAAGAGCGCTGCTGGTTCTGCAGCAGGAGAGGCCTTAGCCTCGTAGTTTGAGCTCAAATTTTCTTTGATCACATGCTTGGTTTCAAGTGTGATGGGATCGATGTGGTTTCTTGACAGTGGTGCGTCTTTCCATATGACCGGAGACAAATATTTGTTTATTGATCTGGAAGAAAAGGATCTTGGAGTGCACATCGAGATGGGCGATGATGGTAGATACAGTGCGACTGGTATCAGGACCATTTCCTTTGAGAGGGAGTCCAGTAAACCTTTCATCTTGAAGGAAGTCATGCATGATCCAGGATTGAATAATAATTTGATCTCCGTGGCGATGCTGGAAGACAAGGGTTATGATGTTGTTTTTAGTGAGGGAAAATCCTTCCTGCGCCATAAAACAATTGGTCAAACCAAGAGGATAGGGATTCAAGTTAAGAATATTTATAAATTGCAAGTAGATGGTTGTGCTGCAATTGCAGGCAAAGCAGAAGGAGTGGTGAGCTGAGATGAGGGCGAATTGTGGCACAAGTGATTGGGCCATCTTCACCATGGAGATTTGAAAATTTTGCATCATATTTCTACCGGGCTTCCCAAAGGTACACTTGCGCAGTCAGATCAGTGCAAGGGATGTACTTTGGGAAAATTTGTGAAGACCACTTTTCATGAGAAGGATAGTTGTGCTTCGACCATCCTTGAGAGAATTCACATAGACGTGTGTGGACCCTTCTCAGTTGCTTCAACATCAAAGCATAGGTATTATGTGATATTTGTTGATGAATTTTATTGTAAGTTTTGGATCTTCTTCATGCAGAAGAAGAGCAAGACATACTCAAATTTCTGTGAGTTAAAGGTGCTGGTTGAGAAAGAGTTGGGGAAGCAAGTGAAAGCTCTCCAAAGCAATAATGGCGGTGAATAAATCTCTGGTGAATTCAAATAATTCTATAGCAAAGAATGAATTCGAAGAGAACTCATAGCGCCTCATAACCCACAGCAGAATGGGGCCGCTGAGAGGAAGAACAGAAAGATCGTGGGTATTGCACAGGCGATGTTGCATGATCAGGGCCTTCCCATACACTTGTGGGCTAAGGCATGGAACACTGCAGTTTATGTGCAAAATCGTTGTTCTCATAGAGTACTTGGCATGAGTACACCCAAAGAGGCATTTTCTGGTAAGAAGCCTGATATTTATCGTTTGAAGATTTTTGGCTCACCTAGTTACATTCATGTGACAAAGGATGCCGGGAAGAATTTGGAGCCGACTGCAGAGGTTGGGATATTTGTGGGGTACACAGAAACACCCCACAATTATCGTGTGTATTTTCCAGATAGTCGGATGACTGTCATGCGACCGGATATCAAATTTCATGAGGAGAAAGCCATGAAGTTGTCTCTTGAGAGGGAGCTACACTTGCATGTAGAAGAGGAGCTACTTGTTCCTAAATATGAGCCTTAAGTTGTGGATCAGCCACAAGAGGAGGTTCATGGAGTGGAAGAAGCCAATCATGCAGCGGCAAACATCAGAGGGTGGAAGTGAACTACATAATTTTAGCGACTGAATCTTGATGTAGTGCAGAATGTAGGAGTTCCTACATCATAGCGCAAACAGAGACAATCACCTGACCGATTTACTGGATACATGGCTCTGATGAGCAAGTGTATCGTGATCGAGCCATCCTCTTTCGAGGAAGATATGGAGGATCTCGCATGGGTAGATTCCATGGTGGAAGAGTATGATTCGATTGTTAGAAACAATGCATGGGAGATTGTCCCAAGGTCAGAAGGGAAATCAGTGGTAGGTTCAAGATGGATCTACAAAGTGAAGCAAGCTGCTGATGGGAGCGTTGAGAAGTATAAGGTAAGATTTTTTGCTCGGGGCTTCTCACAAATCGAGGGGATCGACTATGAAGAAACCTTTTCACCTGTCGCAAGGTATTCTTCCATACGGACCATCCTTGCTCTCTCAGCACAGATGGGTTGGCACATTCATCAGATGGATGTGAAGAATGCATTCCTCAATGGAATCATTGAGGAGGAGGTGTACATTGAGCAGCCTGAAGGAGTCAAAATATTTAGTAGTGAGTCGCATGTGTGCAGGCTCAAAACAGTGTTGTATGGGCTGAAACAAGAACCTCGTGCTTGGTACACATGGATAGAAAGTTATTTCACCGGACTTGGTTTAGGCAAGAGTGAGGCGGATCCAAACCTATACCAGATTGTGGTGGAGGGTAAGCTTTTGATCATTGTGCTTTATGTAGATGATTTAATACTAACGGGTGATGAACTGTTGATACACTCATGCAAGGCATAACTTGCAAAGGAGTTCGAGATGAAGGACTTGGGCCTCCTTCATTATTTCTTGGGATTGGAAATTTGGCAGCGGAAAGGTGAATTGTTTGTGTCTCAAGGAAAGTATGCCCGGGAGATACTGGAGAAGTTTCACATGCAAGGCTGCAAGCCTATCGACACTCCTCTTCCTGGTGTTTAGAGGAAGGAGGATGCTACATCGGCAGAGGTAGTGGATGCCACTGTTTATTGACAGTTGGTTGGTTCACTCATGTATTTAGTCAATACATGACTGGACATATGCTATGTTGTGAACCAACTTTCACAAGCGATGGTTAAGCCTACCAAGCTCTTTTGGAAGGCAGGCAAGCATGTCCTGAGATATCTCAGGGGCACATCTGGGTATGGATTGTGGTACAGACAGTCGGATGAGGTGAAGCTGCATGGCTTCACGGATGCAGAATGGGTAGGAAGCCCAATGGACAGAAAGAACACATATGGAGGGATTTTCAGTATCGGATCTACAACAGTTTCTTAGTACAGTAGGAAACAAAGATCCGTGGCACTCAGTTCAGCAGAGACCAAGTACATGGCAGCAAGTTTGGCTGCATGTGAGGCTATATGGATGAGGAAGATCCTGGTCAGTTTGTTCGGTTCTCATTTAGATCCTACTGTGATATATTGTGATAATTAGAGTTGCATTAAACTCTCGGTTAATCCAGTATTTCATGATAGATCTAAACATATTGACATTTGGTACCATCATATCAGAGATTGTGTGCAGCGGAGGATCATGTTGCTTTCTTACATTCCTACAGAAGATCAGGATGTAGATATTCTGACGAAGGCGCTCACCAGGAGCAAATTCGAATACCATAGAGACAAGATCGGGGTGGAAGATAATCCCTATATTGTTGAGAGGGAGTGTTGAGATTCAAAAAGATGATGAGCTTAGTGAAAAGAGTCGCCTTCACTAAGTGGGCCCGCAGGCTATTTTTGGCACAAATTCTATTTTTAGACTATGTCTATTTTTAGACATGTCAATCATATTCTATGAGTTGCAGGATGCTATTTGTGGATGGTTGGTCAAGTTGGAAAAATAGATGGACTTCTGTTTTTAGACATTTTGGACGAAGTCTATTTTTAGACTGCTAGCCTAAAAATAGATATTTCGAATATTATTAGCTCTTAATAATATTTGGACTCTAAACAATGTCTTATTCTCTTGGAGCATTCAGTTAAGTGCACAGATGTGGCACAACAGCTGACGGGAGGAATTACACTATTCCTAAGGGTTTACTAGATCTATTTCATGGAGGACCTAGTTAGAACTCAAGTGGCAGAGTTATGACACATTTGGAAGAAGTAGTTATGGAGTTGTGTTCAATTTAACTCAGTTAGACTCAGTTGAGCTAGTTGTATCTAGTATAACTGATTGATACACTAGTGAGAGTGGAGTGAATAAATTAGTTAATTAATTAAAAAATAATAACTCATTAATTAACTGAAGAATACATCAGTTAACTACAGTGCACGGCAGTTTCAGTGGAGACCAGTATAGAGATAGGTGAAAGGGCAAGATAGACTATCAGTTTTGACTATAGTGATGCATTGATTGTATCCAACACTCAGTGGAGATGCCAATGAGGATTGCATGAGAAATGCAGGAGTAATTCGAACTCATTCAGAGCCATTATTTAGCATGGATTACGCAGTAGAGGCAGGCTAGCAGGTGGCAAATATCAGTCCATGGATTTGCAAGATCGGGCCTGATTAGGGTGTAGCGATTGTATTGTACTGAGAGCTTGATATGATTAGCTTTGTATGAGGATTGTTACATGATCTCTGTGACATATATTATATACAGATAGTTGGGGTTTTTAGCTTCAGGTTTTCCCGTTAAACAACTGTGTTAATGTGTGTGAATTTTTATTGTTTCATGTGTGCATTGAAATCTTGATTTAATTTCCGCAAATTATCAATGGTGGAATAGATTATGTATTTTGAATGAAGTTAAAATAGTGTGAGATCAAGAGAATATTGGACATATAACACTTAAGTTATATAATTTCTACATGGTATCGGAGTAGTATTGATCATTGGAGGAGATTGCAATTATTGAAGCGGTTGAGTTTTGTGCTGGTGGAATTCGAATTTGCTACAGTGTTTTCTTGGTGTCGAAGTTGAGCATTCATTGAAATGTCTTTAAACGGATTGCGATTGGAGTATGCCCTTTATGGGAGCTTGAATTACAATAGCATGGAAGGACAAGATGGAGGCGGTGCTGGATGATAATGGGTTGAAGGAGTTCATAGATGTTGATATTTCGAAGCCCGCTTCTAGCGATGTAGCCACACTTGATGCATGGAAAAAGAAGGTAGAAAAATGTCGAAGGATTATGTTGGAAGGTGTGAAGGACCACATTGTGTCCAACCTTCATGGGAAAGCCACTCCATTCTTAATGTGGAAGGATTTGACAGACTTTTCCCAAAGCAGAAGTGACCAGAGGAAGTTGGCGCTTAAAGACAAGCTCAGGAAAATAAAAATGGAGAAAGGCGACAATATACCAAAATAACTCATGAAGTTTTTCCACTGTAAGGATGAGTTGGGAAGTGTGGTGGTTACTGTTGATGAAGAAGAATTGCTGAGCTTGGCTCTCCTTGGGTTTCTGAAGAGTTGGCATAGCTACGAAGACTCTGTCAATGGATGGGAGAAACTACCAGGATGGGAGTGACTTTGGTCGGATCTTGTGCAGGAGGAGATAAGGCGGGGTACCAGGGATGGATCTTCATCGAAGAATGAAGATGAAGAAAATTGCGCTTTGGCTGCCAAAGCTTGGAAAGGAAAAGGGAAGAAATCTTCCAAATCCGAAGCTAAAGGCAAGAAGCATGATTTGTCCAAGGTGAAGTGTTTTCACTATCACCAGCACAGGAATTTCGCCACTAATTGCCCACAGAAGAAGAAGAATAAGAGCGTTGCTGGTTCTGCAGTAGGAGAGGCCTTAGCCTCACAGTTTGAGCTCAAATTTTCTTTTATTTCATGCTTGGTTTCAAGTGTGATGGGATCAGTGTGGTTTCTTGACAGTGGTGCATATTTCCATATGACCGGAGACAAAGATTTGTTTAGTGATCTGGAAGAAAAGGATCTTGGAGTGCACATCGAGATGGGCGATGATGGTAGATATAGTGCAACTGGTATCGGGACCATTTCCTTTGAGAGGGAGTCTGGTAAAACTTTCATCTTGAAGGATGTCATGCATGTTCTAGGATTGAAGAAGAATCTGATCTCCATGGCGATGCTGGAAGACAAGGGTTGATGTTGTTTTTAGTGAGGGAAAAGCCTTCATGCGCCATAAAACAACTGGTCAAACCAGAAGGATAGGGATTCTAGTTAAGAATCTTTATAAATTGTAGGTAGATGGTTGCGCTGCAATGGCAGGCAAAGAAGAAGGAGTGGTGAGCCGAGATGAGGGCGAATTGTGGCACAGGAGATTGGGCCATCATCACCATGGCGCTTTGAAAATTTTGCAGCAGATTTCTACCGGGCTTCCCAAAGGTACATTTGCGCAGTCAGATCAGTGCAAGGGATGTACTTTGGGAAAATTTGTGAAGACCACTTTTCATGAGAAGGATAGTCATGCTTCGACAATCCTTGAGAGAATTCACACAGACGTGTGTGGACCCTTCTCGGTTGCTTCAATAGAAAAGAATAGGTATTATGCGATATTTGTCGATCAATTTTCTTGTAAGTGCTGGATCTTCTTCATGCAGAAGAAGAGCGAGACATACTCAAAGTTCTGTGAGTTCAAGGCATTGGTTGAGAAAGATACGGGGAAGCAAGTGAAAGATCTCCGGAGCGATAATGGTGGTGAATACATCTCTAGCGAATTCAAATACTTCTGTAGAAAAGAAGGAATTCGAAGAGAACTCATAGCGCCTCATAACCCACAGCAGAATGGGGTCGCTAAGAGGAAGAACATAACGATCGTGGGTGCTGCACATGCGATGTTTCATGATCAAGGCCTTCCCATACACTTGTGGGCTGAGGCATGTAACACTGCAGTTTATGTGCAAAACCGTTGTCCTCATAGAGTAATTGGCATGAGTACACCCGAAGAGGCGTTTTCTGGTAAGAAGCCTGATATTTCTCATTTGAAGATTTTTGGCTCACTTGTTTACATTCATGTGATGAAGGATGTCAGGAAGAAGTTGGAGCTGACCGCAGAGGTTGGGATATTTTTGGGGTACACAAAAACATCCCATAATTATCATGTGTATTTTCCAGACAGTCGGATGACTGTCGTGTGATGGGATATCAAATTTCATGAGGATAAAGCCATGAAGTTGTCGCTTGAGAGGGAGCTACACTTGCATGTAGAAGAGGAGCTACTTGTTCCTAAATATGAGCCTCAATATGTGGATCAGCCACAAGAGGAGGTTCATGGAGTGGAAGAATCCACTCAGGCAGCACCAATCATCATAGGGCGGAAGCACACTACGGAAGCTGAGCGACTAAATCTTGATGCAATGCAGAATGTAGGAGTTTCTACATCATAGCGTAGACAAAGACAATCACCTGACCAATTTACTAGATACATGGCTCTGATGAGCAAGTGTATCATGAAAGAGCCATCCTCTTTCGAGGAAGCTGTGGAGGATCTCGCATGGGTAGATGCCATGGTGGAAGAGTATGATTCAATTGTCAGAAACAGTACATGGGAGATTGTCCCAAGGCTGGAAGGGAAATCAGTGGTAGGTTCGACATGGATCTACAAAGTGAAGCAAGCTACTGATGGGAGCGTTGAGAAGTATAAGGCAAGATTTGTTTCCCGGGGCTTCTCACAGATCGAGGGGATCGAATATGAAGAAACCTTTGCACCTATCGCAAGGTATTCTTTCATACGGACCATCCTTGCTCTCTCAGCGCAGATGGGTTGGCACATTCATTAGATGGATGTGAAGACTACGTTCCTCAACAAAATCATTGAGGAGGAGGTGTACATTGAGCAACCTAAAGGATTCGAAATCTTCGGCAACGAGTCACATGTGTGCAGGCTCAAAAGAGAACTGTATGGGCTGAAACAAGCACCTAATGCTTGGTACACACGGATAGATAGTTATTTCACCGGACTTGGATTCGCCAAGAGTGAGGCGGATCCAAACCTATACCAGATTGTGGTGGAGGGTAAGCTTTTGATCATTGTGCTTTATGTAGATGATTTAATACTAACGGGTGATGAATTGTTGATACACTCATGCAAGGCAGATCTTGCAAAGGAGTTCGAGATGAAGGACTTGGGCCTCCTTCATTATTTCCCGGGATTGGAAATTTGGCAACGGAAAGGTGAACTACTTGTGTCTCAAGGCAAGTATGACAAAAAATACTGGAGAAGTTTCACATGAAAGGCTGCAAGCCTATCGACACTTCTCTTCCTGGTGGTTGGAGGAAGGAGGATGCTACATCGGCAGAGGTAGTGGATGCCACTGTTTATCGACAGTTGGTTGGTTTGCTCATGTATTTAGTCAATACACGACCGGACATATGCTATGCTATGAACCAACTTTCACAAGCAATGGTTAAGCCTACCAAGTTATTTTGGAAGGCAGGAAAGCATGTCCTGAGATATCTCAAGGGCACATTTGGGTATGGATTGTGGTACAGACAATCGGATGAGGTGAAGCTACATGGCTTCACGGATGCAGATTGGGCAGGAAGACCAACGGACATAAAGAGCACATCTGGAGGGATTTTCAGTATCGTATCTACAGTAGTTTCTTGGTACAGAAGGAAACAAATATTCGTGGCACTCAGTTCAATGGAGGCTGAGTACATGGCAACAAGTTTGGCTACATGCGAGGCTATATGGATGAGGAAGATCCTGGTCAGTTTGTTCGGTTCTCATTTAGATCCTACTGTGATATATTGTGATAATCAGAGTTTCATTAAACTGTCGGTTAATCCAGTATTTCATGATAGATCTAAAAATATTGACATCTGGTACCATCATATCAGAGATTGTGTGTAGTGGAGGATCATGTTGCTTTCTTACATTCCTACGGAAGATCAGGGTGAAGATATTCTGACGAAGGTGCTCACCAGGAGAAAATTTGAATACCATAGAGACAGGATCGGGGTGGCAGATAATCCCTATCTTTTTGAGAGGGAGTGTTGAGATTCAACAAGATGATGAGCTTAGTGAAAAGAGTCACCTTCAGTAGGTGGACCCGCAGGTTATTTTTGGTGCAAAGTCTATTTTTAGACATGTCGATCATATTATATGAGTTGCAGGATGCTATTTGTGGATGGTTGGTCAAGTTGGAAAAATAGATGGACTTCTATTTTTAGACATTTTGGGCAAAGTATATTTTTAGACTACCAGTCTAAAAATATATATGTCGAATATTATTAGCTCTTAATAATATTTGGACTCTAAATAGTATCTTGTTCTCTTGGAGCACTTCAGTTAAGTGCACAGATGTGGCACAACAGCTGACAGAAGGAATTACGCTATTCCTGAGGGTTTACTAGAGCTATTGCATGGAGGACTCAGTTAGAACTCAAGTAGCAGAGTTATGACACAGTTGGAAGAAGTAGTTATGGAGTTGTGTTCAGTTTAACTCAGTTAGACTCAGTTGAGCTAGTTGTATCTAGTCTAACTGATTGATACACTAGTGAGAGTGGAGTGAAAAAATTAGTTAATTAATTCACAAATAATAACTCATTAATCAACTGAAGAATACATCAGTTAACTATAGTGCATGGCAGTTTCAGTGGAGACTAGTGGAGAGATAGGTGAAAGGGAAGGATAGACTATCAGTTGTGACTATTGTGATGCATTGATTGCATCCAACACTCAGTGGAAATGCCAATGAGGATTACGTGAGCAAGGCAGGAGTAATTCGAACTCATTTAGAGCCATTCTTCAGCAAGTATTGCGCAGTAGAGGCAGGCTAGCAGGTGGAGAAGATCGGTGCATGGATTTGCAAGATCGGGCCTGATTAGTGTGTAGCGATTGTATTGTACTGAGAGCTTGATATGATCAGCTTTGTATGAGGATTGTTACATGATCTCTATGACATATATTATATACATATAGTTGGGGTTTTCAGCTTCATGCTTTCCCGTTAAACAACTGTGTTAATGTGTGTGAATTTTTATTGTTTCATGTGTGCATTGCAATCTTGATTTAATTTCCGCAAATGATCAATGGTGGAATAGATTCTGTATTTTGCATGAAGTTAAAATAGTGTGAGATCAGGAGAATATTTGAAATATAACACTTAAGTTATATAATTTCTACAAAAATATGCCATGCATCAGAATCATGAATGTTTCTAGTGCACTGGTTAAGCCAAATGGTAGTACCATGAACTCATAATGCTCATATTGGGTGTGAAAGGTTGTTTTATAAATGTTCTCATATTTGATTCAGATCTGGTGATATATAGACCTTAAGTCTATCTTTGAAAATACAGTTTCTCCCTTCACTTGATCGAATAGATCATCTATATGTGGCAGCAAATATTTATTCTTAACCGTCAATTTATTGAGCTGCCTGTAATCCATGTACATTCGCATGGTTCCATCCTTCTTCTTTATGAAGAACACCAATAATCCCCAAGGGGATAGACTTGGTCAAATATACCCCTTATCCAATAGTTATTTTAGTTTCATTTTCAATTCTATTAACTTGGTTACACTCATCTGTTATGGTGCTCTTGAAACTGGTGTTGTACTGGGCATTAATTCGACATAAATCTGACATCCTTTTCTGATGCATTTATTCAACTAAGATGATGTGATGGGACGTAATAATTCCTTGCAATTCTTGGCATATCCCATCTTTCGCTTTGAAGTATATGATATTTTCCTTACAGTCTACCAAAGACCAGTGTCTTTCTAACTAGTCCATACCCAGTAGTATGTCATAGGATCCCAAAGGTAGAATATTCAATTCTACGTTTAACTGTTGTTTTCCAATTTCCAAAGAAAAATTTGAAACCTTGGCACAAATTCTTCTCTTTGCCCCAGTAGCTAGTTGTACCAGTCATGGGTTTTTGAATTTCTGGATTTGTAAATTACAATTTTCTACTATTTGGGGGTTTACATAACTTAAATTGGCACCAGGGTCAACCAAAATAGAAACATTTCATGAAAATAATTTACCTTCTAGTTCTATCATTATCGGCTGGTAGTTTGCTTGCCGGTCTTCTAGAGCTACATTAATTCTAGGTATATTTTGAGCCACATCCCCCACCGCAGACCCTTCTTGTAGGTTAGCTGTGGTTTCATTTCTTCCATGTTGAGGGAAGTTCTTGTAATAATGTGCCTCGCCGCACCCCCAACATTGTAGGGGAGGTTTCTAGGCTTGTCCATGTTTTAGCTTACTGGAAGCCTCTATGGGTCATTCTTCTGTAGGCCATTTTGTTCTCTGGTGATTTCTCCCAAACTTCTTACTTCAGTGAATTTCTTGCAGAATTTTTAAAATTACCAGTCCTGGTATTTTAATAATTTGAATTATTTTTTTGTCCTTTATTTGGCAGCCAGTTTCTGCCTATTTTTCCTTTCTCCTTGGACTGTTGATAACACATTCATGCTTTTCGAATTTCTTTCCTAGTCTTAAATCATGGAATTCCCAAGATTTTTCATCATAGAAACGTTCTGTTAAATACTTATCCTTGAAATATTGCTGGAATTTGTCCCATGTCACGTTCTAGTCTTCGATACTTCGAACATTTTTTACTTCCTCCCACCAAAAAGTATCTTTCTCCCTCAACTGATAAATATCAAATGATCTTTGAGGTTATTGCTATATTCATAGACCTGAAAGTACTTTTTCATATTAATTAACCAAGCCTCAACCACTTCTTTGGCTTCTCTATCAAAAGTGGGTGGCTTGATTTTTCGAAACTCACCCTGTAGTTCTGCTTTTTGTTTCTTTATTTCTTGTTGATCGGACACATTACCAGATTCAACTTCATTATAATTTTTGTTTTTGTTGCTTCGTTGTGAATTAATCCCTTCTAGTTTGTCATTGTCGTTCATTTTCTCCCTGAGTGTCCCTTTCAGGACTGGGTTGCACTATTCCTTGATTCGGCCTATCGGAAAGGCTTTTTAGTATCCTCTCCTATATTGAATCAATATTTCATTATTGCTCCTTACCCAGACCATTTCTTCCTATAGCTTCTACACTGTACTTAGTAGTATACTCTTTTGATTTTGTTGTTCCTCCAGTAATCTACTTGTCTATTGGTGCTGGTCTACACTTAGCTGTATCCACATTTACAGATTCATTTCAAGATTGGTTTAGGGTATTGGTTCCCCCACATTTCAGGGTACTTGATGCGTCAATCCCCTTCTCATTATGTCCTTTCTACTTTTTGTGCACAATTTACATGCAACGATTATTATTTAAGTGACCAATTTGGGTCCCAACGTATGAACACCACTTTGATACCATTTGTAACAACTATATACATAATTTTTATTTATTTATCTTGACCTTTATTACCATGACTTCTGTTGATCTTAGAGTTTGTTAAATACTAAACCCCAAAATAAACATTGTAATTATAACTTTATTACTATATGCCTAAATGACATAATCGAATTTTCATAAAAGAATTTCACATAATCCTTATGACCCTATGTATAACCATATACATATTACAAGGCTCGTCAATCGATACATTAATTATTTGACCCTATGCTATGATTAGAATCATGTTCATTTTATATGGTAAGCCCGCAGGTCTATCAGCCCTGATCTATCGAATTATTACTTTGATCTTTATGGTACATTTGATTAGAGATTTGATTGGAATTATTAAGCAAACTTTGTCAGGTTTTAAATTATTTTGAATTGGGAAAAGATGCATTGTACCACAGATCTTTCCTTCTCCACTTGTCTTGTTTTCATTACATTTATCAGACATTTGTCAACCCTTCTGTCAATTTTCATCTATCGAATTATTACTCTAATATTTACTGTAGATTTGATTAGAGATTTGATAGGAATTATTAACCAAACTTTGTTAGGTTTTAAATGATTTGGGATTGGGAAAAGATGCGTTTTACCACGCAGATATTTCTTGCTCCACTTGTCTTGTTTACATTACATTTATCGGACATCTGTCAACCCTTATCCCGTTGGATCTATGGTAAGGAATTGATGGTGGAGATTGATTGGTACTGGGTTAGGGTATTGACCACCCTTCCAACCCTAACCATTTCATTCATTCGGTCCTCATGAGGCAGTAGAAGCTTACTTTGCAACACCTCTACCACCATTGCTACTGTTACCTTGATTCTTTCTTGCGCCTTCAACAATCATTTATTCACTAGAACATATAATTAGGTAATTTGATGAATCCTTTGTTTTGTGACATTTAGAAGGTGAATAGTGTGTCTACCGATTTAATCTACGTTTTCTTGTACCTGTAACATTTTAAGCTCATTCCTCATATTTGTCTTCCTAACATGCCCTCCATTCGTTTGTTCAAGGAATATTTTCGGGTGTTTATGTTTGTAGCTTGGCTGTGGTGTAAAGATGTTGATGAGGGTTCTAGGTTTCTATTCATCAGAGACTTCCTCGAGTTCTCGACTTCAAAAAACCCCAGGTGAGATAAATTAACACCTTGTCATGTTTTTAATACGTATTAACTTTCTCCTCGGTCAACTCTGTGGTTTGATATTTTCATTTTTTTTTTGTGTGAAGTTGCACAGAGTTATGACGTAGGACCTCCCTCTGATTTCATGGCTGAGATAAAATATGCCAATCCACTAACTTAATTGTTAATATTTTCTTGTTACTTGCGGGTTGAGGTTTTGTTAAATGTAAATCGTAAGTTCCCTTATGGTTCTCTTTGCAGCTATGGCTTCGTTTCTTTCCATAGCTAATCTTGCATATCATTAGCTATTCTGTCTTCATAACACCAATTATCATCACTGACACAGGTACAAGGGTCCTCGAGCTTGGTTGTTGACTTTAAATGAAAAACCCCCTTTTCTTCTCTCTAGAACTAACTTTCGAGATTCACAACAAAATCTCTCATTAATGATTTAGTAGTTATATTCTATATTTCTCTTTTGGTGTAATTACATTGGGCTTCGACCTATTTTAAAGGATATGTCAATATTATAAACTTGCCCATTTCGGAATTTATTTTGGTTATATGTAAAAAAATCTCAGGCCAAAATCTGAGATGAAATTTCTTGGCTTGAAAAGCATATTATTTTGTATATCACAATATTCTTCCTGTTAAGAAGCTAGCCTATAAATTTATTTTCAGCACAGAGCCTGGTCGCATCTAATGTAACTTCTTTATTTTTGGTTATATATATATATTCGGAACTTCGAATCTTTGTATAGACATTTATACTCATTTCTATTTTCTCAGTACATATGGAGACTTTTAGTCTATTAATTGTTATCTACAATTTTCTATGATTTCTCTTTCCTATATATATATATATATATATATATATATATATATATATATAGAACTCTGAATCTTTGTATAGAAATTTATACTCATTTCTCTTTTCTCAGTACATATGGAGAGTTTTAGTCTATTAATTGTTATCTACAATTTTCTATGATTTCTCCTTCCTGCATGGTATGATTTTCCTTATTTTCAATAATATAATTCTGTACAAATTTTATTTCTTCTGTGGCTTGTACTCATAACAAGTAATAAATACAATTTTTTTTTCATATATTGTTCTGTCATAATTAGGAGTTGTAAATGCTATCAAAAACTAATATTGATTACTTTTTTATTTTTTTGCTGGTGAAATTTATATGCTCCAGTTAACTAAGTATGTTGATGTCCAGACCATCAAGTTTTCTGGGTTACTTCTGTAACTCTTTGTCCATGTATAGCATAAGATAGTGTAATGAAACAACCTATTATGTCTAGAGTATCTAATATGGAATAAATTAACATTTTCCACATTAATACAAATTCTGTAGTTTGTTTTGGCTTGTTTTTCCTCTATTTATATATATAACCAGTCCTATCTTATACACAAGGGTGTACCCTATTTCGGAGGATGAATTATAGAATTAAATATGTACTACTAGGTTACTAATAATTACATTCTCCACATATAAAAAAATATGTAAACCAACAGGCATAGTTTCCTATTATTATTTGTATACAAATTCTTATAACAAGATAAGGAATTGATAAATACATTTACTTCTTCTAAATGTAATTTCCTTTTCATTATTTACAAAATCATCTATTTTTCTAACAAGAAAATCATAGACAGTTTCCTAGTCCTTACTTTCAAGCAGACTGGTTACTTATCTCACTTTGAAACTGCTGATGATGTCCTCCCTACTATGAGAGAGGATATTACGTCCTTGTCTCCTCTCGTGCTCTGCACTAGAGTAGGGATTATTTAGTAGTAATTTTGGTTGAGACATCAGGACCTCCAGTCCAGTACACTTTTCTTTCCAGAATTCAGGGTTGTTGAGTTTCCACTGGTTACCACCAGCTTTGGATTGACTCTCTCCCTTCAACCTTCTGACTGTTTTTCCTTCAGTCATAGAACCCATTTTCTTACTGGTATGTACCCTTTATCCTCAAAGGAAAGGTAATTGTTTTTTACTTCTTTTTCCCAACTACTCTGAGATCTTAGAATACTTTATCATCAGTCTTTATGGAAAAAAATTTCTTATTCAAAACAAAAATAACCATGTTGATTCATTTAATCTCATTAAAAAATAAATACATGTATAATCCTCTTCTAAAAAAAATCAACATAAATAGTCTTGGAAAACTAATCCAGCTGCCACAATAACCATGAATATCCACCGATCATTAATCTTTCTGAGAAAGTTATTACTTTTTGTATTGAGCACTTTGATGATTGACATGAGTATATTGTAACAACTCTAAAAAAATCATGTTAATAAAGTTAATAAAGGAAAAATAATAATCAAGGTCATGGGATACATATTCCAAGCTAAATGTTGGGAAAAATATCCTAGTGTGGGTGTTCATTTGATTAAGTATGGCTAAGGAAATTAGCAAAGACAATGACAAAGGTTTTGGAAAGGGAAAATGACATTTTTGGAATTTTATTTATGAAAATAATAAAAATTAGGAGAAAATGAAGGTGAAATGTCACAGGTAGCATGCGAGGAGGAAAATGAAGGAAAATAATGGAAAATTGAAGAAAATAGAGGCATCATTAATAAAAAGGATTCTAAGGATCAATTGGTACCTTTTGTCAGTTCGATTTTGGAGCTCTCTCTCTATTCTCTCTCACTCTTGGAAACTTATAGTTTTCTTAGAGCACTGTAGCATTGGATCACGGAAAGCAAAGGAAGTACCAAGAAGGAAAAGGGAAGAAAATATCAAGCAAGGAAGAGCATGATCAAGCGGTTACAACGAGATTACTTGTACGTGTGGATTGGAATGTGTGATTTCCTTGCTAGGTTTGGAATGCATGGTACATGCATGCATGTATTTGGTTCTCTTACTGTCATTAGCATGGGATTTTCTAGGTATGATAGTGTTCTTCAGCCTTGCCTTCCCATTTTCAGATAGCCATGTTGTGGTGGGTTCTCTTATATTTGTTTGATATGGATTGTCAAATGGTTTTGAAACTAAATGAGGTGGTATCTAAAAGAAAGAACATAAGGCCTAGGCATCCCTAGACTAGAGATGGAGATATTGCAGTAAATAGGGATTTTGTGTGCCTCGGTAGGCCTATTTTCAGATAGCCATGGTGTAGTGGGTTCTCTTATATTTGTTTGAGTTGGATTGTCAGATGGTTTCGAAACTGAATGAGGTGATATATGAAAGAAAGAACAAAAGGCCTAGGAATCCCTGGACCAGAGAAGGTGGGATTGCAACAAATCAGGATTTTGTGTGCCTCGGAAGGCATAGGAATCCTAGACTGGTGAATGGTGGGATATATGGTAAATCTTAGAGGTGTGTGCCCTCGATTAGGCCTCATAATCCTTTCGACCGATGAATGGTGGGATATATAGTAAATTCTAGAGGATGGATTCTTTATTAGACCTAAGAATCCTCGACTGGTGAACGGTGGGATATATGGTAAAGCTTAGATACTAGGAGGTAGGAAAATTACTTACAATGTAGGTGGAGAAATACAGTGGCATAAATGCTTGTTTAGGACCAACTAATCCAGTGGGGATTGCAGTAAAGCCTAAGGAAACCTGGTTTGGTTTGGTTTTGAGTCCCACATTCATACTTGCAATATGGCATGGGGGTGATTGGTTGAAATAAATATTTGGTTCAACCAATCTATGGTCGAGTGGTTCGTGGAAGTCCCAAACCTAGTTTGTTTTTGAATTCATTAATAGTAGTTCTTCTCCTTAGTATTTCATGTGTAAATGTACTAGCTTATATGTAGTTTTTATGGCCATTATATCCATGTTATTTCTGTTGGTTATATGTTGGTTATGAGTATGTTTTATGGTAGACTTGATGTATGGTTTTCATCATGTTTTTATTAGAAAATGAATTTACTGTATATATATGTCCTAATAGATGATAATGCAACTATTATGATATGGCAACAATGCTTCTTTACGAATCTAAGATAATTATGAGACCCATATGCTCAGATATGTTGTTATGACCTATAGATTATATATTTCTAACATGTTTGACGAATTTTTTGTCATGGCTAGTAGGGATCAGATCAAGTACGTGTACTAGTGATTTCATTAGCAGTTGGGTTCCATTGTTATTATTCATTTCTAAAGGTTTCTTGAAGTTATGGGCAGTGGCTTGAGTCATGACCCTTAAAAAGTGGCATAGAATTTGGGGTCGTTGGCACATAAATCCCCTGGAAAAGTGCATAGTTGCTAGCATCCCTTGTTGTGGGAGTGACTAGAAGGCCTTAGTCACATGCATGGCTTGTCATGAGAGTGGTTGAGGGGCCAAATTAGTGAAATTTCAAGTTGTCTCAGGAGTTGATCACCTATAAGGGTTGGTTAGCACCTAGAGTTCCTATGGCATGTGTTGAAGGTCAATTTGGTTTCGTTATGTTAATTCCACTTCCTTAACTATACATGGGGAGTTGAATCAGATCATAGTAGCCTCTCGTAACATGTGTACCCAAGTGGAACAGGTAGCTTGGGTAAATGTGGGAGGAGGGTGTTACATAGTGGTATCAGCGAATGGTTCACCCCTTGGACTGGATGGGATATGTGTTGGTCATGCATACATGTTGATTGCATATGTGTTCTTTATGTTTGTGGTTTATGTGTTTGTTTTATATGCATGGTGCTATTCATGGTTGTAGTTGTGTCACCATGTGAAATTTGATGGTGTTGATGTTGGATGTGTCTATCATTAGTATATGTCGGTTTTGCATTGGTTATGTATGTTAATGGTTATATGTTGTTGTGTATACATTGACATGGTGATAGTTGTCGTGCATGAGGTCATGGTAGGTGGTCGGTATGGTCATGCATCGATAACTGGATAATAGATTAAATCATGTTTATATGTTGTTATAATTATGACGATACATATATTGTGCTAATCTAGTTGATCTTGCTAAAGAGATAACCTCCCATGAACTATACTGAGGCATGTTGACTATGTTATGTTTTGGTTCAACCAACATTGTATACTTGCAGGAAAGATATAAATTATCCAGATTTATGCAAGAATGCAATAGAATACACATATAACCATAAATATAAAAATGCAGCGGAAATAAAACTTCATTTCATTAATATCAAAGAACTAAAATTTGTTTATAGACATAATGGAAATAAACTAGCTAGGGTGATGGTAGCTTATCTCTGAGAAGAGATGTGGTGGCTACAAGCCTATGACCTATGTTAAAATGAGGCTCGAGGGCCTATTTATTATTGATAAAAAATGGAAAACCATAAACATTCAAAATCCTAACCGTAGGAGATGAAGCGCCAAAACTATGGGCCCCGTTTGGATAAATTAGTACATCAACTTCTCGAGGACGTAACTTTGGCATATGATATCCTTTTGACATGCACCATACCTCATTAGAAATATCTATCAGAGGAATACAAATTTTGAGTGATCAACATAAATTTCTAACCCATGTATCTCTCGGTTTTCCAAAAAATATTGTTTAGGGCCTCAAAACGACTCTGGAAGTTCAGGACTCGAAAAACTGCTAAAAATAGTAAACTATGCTATAATTAAGGAAAATGAAAGACTGAAAGAAACAATGGTGGGGCTCCAAGTATAATAGGTGTTTGGCCACCAATATCCACTTGGATCATCCCCCCCCTCCCCCCCCCCCCAAGGAAGAAATGGTCCCCATTGTGTTGAGTTCCTCCATGAGATGAGGAAACTTCTGCTGAACTGGTCCCTGGTGAACCACTTGCCTTGGTGCAGGAGTTGGCCAAATTTGAAAACCTAATACAGTTGGATTTTCTGCTAGTGAGTGTTCTTGATTTGCATGTCCATGATACAATCTGTGGTGGCCCATTCCATTTAGTCTGGGTTTAAATCTGTTAGTGTGAGTTTTTCTACAATGTTGTAGGTGTCCAATAGAGGTGGGAAGTAGGGTCGAAGGTGGTCCACATTGAATACTAGGTATAGACCAAGGAATGGTAGAATATTGAGCTTGAATGCATTATTCCCTACAACCTTGGTGATGGTGTACAACCCATATCGGAGTAGGCGAAGCTTGCGGTGGGGTCTAGTGAGGCGCTCCTTCTGCAAATGTAGTCACACTTTGTCGTCCATTTGGAAGTTGTGTGGCACCCTATGTTGATCATGTCATTGCTTGTACTTAGTATTGGCTCTGTCCAATATGTCATGAAGCTGTTGGAAGATGTGCTAAATGTGCTCAATGAATTTGTTCTCTTTGTCAGCGTTAGACTGGACATGAGACGAATCGGCCTAAGTAGCCACAAATGACATGGCTACGTCAATGAGACGTAGTGGTTGGAACCCCAGGCCCACTTGAAAGGGGCTGTGGTCGGTTGAGTTGTGGAGAGCCCAGTTATAATTTTGTTGTACATAGGGAATGATCTCATCCCATGTGCGTGGATGGTTTGAATTGTACATGCGCATAATGTGTACAATCATATTGTTGACGACCTCTGTTTGGCCATCAATTTGGGGTTGGAACGTTGTGGACTTGGTGAGCTCAGTATCCAACGTTGACCAGAGGATAGACCAAAATGTGCCGAGGAACCTGCTGTCCCGATCTGAGATGATAGATTGTGGTATCCCAAAGTGCACCCACACTCATTCAAAGAAGTATTTAGTAGTGGCTTTTGCTGTGATATTCTTCTTGTAGGCCAACATAATGGACACCTTTGAGAATCTGTCGACGACCAAGAAAAAACATTAATTTACCTGCTTAGTAGAAGGAAGGCCTGACATGTAATCCATGGAGATGGATTTCCAAGGTCGACTAGGGGTGGGTAGTGGAGTATAGAGGCCTTTCTTCTTGATGGTTGGTTTGGAAATGGCGCAAGCAGTGCAGGACCTGATGTACTTCCCAACATCCTGTCTAAGGTTTGGCTAATAGAAATACTTTTGTAGTACTACCACTATTTTCTCGACCCCTAAATTCCTAATGACCCGACTTTAGTGTGCTTCCCAAATCATCTTGGCATGCTAACTTGAAGGAACACAAAGTTGTCCCAGGTGACATAGCAGTGGATCCTGGAGGTGAAAAATTGGAACTTGCGTACCCCCAAGAGTGTCTTGTATGTGTGGTAGAATTCCAGATCGCTCTTGTAGAGAAGCAGCCAATAATAATTCTCATTCCCACAAGAGTTGAGAATTGTGGTTAGCACCACTATTGGTGGTAGACTGAGGCAGTTTGCAACATTATTGATGCTACCCTTCTTGTACTTGATGTTCAAATGAAATTGTTGCAGATATGGGAACCACTTCTAATGGCGATCATTTAAAAACTTACCTTGTGTTTGTATGAACTGCAGGGGTCGGTGGTCTGCGTGGATGACTGTTTCCTTCCCCAAAATGTAATGCTTCCATTGTTGGGAAGCCTAGAAAGTAGAATACATTTCTTTTTCATAAGTGGGATAATTGTGGACCGTGTAAGATAGTGTCTCACTGTGATATGCCACTGGATGCCCCTGTTGAGTAAGAACTGCCCCAATACAATAGTCATAGGCATTTGTCTCGATATCAAATGGTTGTTGCAAGTATGGTAATGTGAGCACTGAGGCAGAGTAGAGGCGATGTTTCAATTCTACGAATGCCTTCTGTGATATTCTGACCAAAATAATTTTTCTTTCGCTTCTCCCTTGGTGACTTGACTCAAGGGCCAATTGATATGAGAGAATCCCAACATGAACCTGCAGTAGAAATCAACAAGACCCAGAAAGTTGCAAAGCTCTGTTAGAGTGGTTGGGGTTGGCCAATCTCGAATTACTTGCATCTTGGTTGGATCCAAGATACTAAACTTGGGTCATGCCAAAAGTTCACTTCTCCAAATTGGCACACAAATTGTGTTTCTGCAATGTTTGGAGGACCTGTCGGATGTGGTGGAGGTGCTCTTCCCAAGTCTAGCTGAAGATCAGGATGTCATCAGAGTACACTACTACAAACTAGTTGGTTAATTTCCACAAGATGTCATCCATTAGCCTCATGAAGGTTGCAGGAGCATTCGTCGACCCAAAAGGCATGACTAGCCATTCCAAAAGGCCCTCCTTGGATTTGAAGGTAGTCTTCCACACATCAGAGGGTTTGATTGGCACTTGGTGATACCCGGACTTCAATTCGATCTTGCTGAAATATTTCTCCCCTTTGAGTTGATCCAGAAGGTCATCAATCTATGGGATCGGATACCTATTCCGGACGGTGATCTTGTTCAGTGCTCAATAGTCAATACAAAGTCTCCAAGTCCCATCCTTCTTTTGCACCAACATGATCGAGCTCCCACGGGGCGATGAAATCGGCCGAGTGTGACCTTTCTACAACAGCTCCTAAATCTGCCTCTTCATTTCATCATTCTCAAGAACAAAGTGCCGATAGATAGGTCCATTGGGCAGTGACATACCTGGGGTCAGATCGATTGGGCGCTTGACTTGATAATGCAGAGGCATCGCTATGGGTGAGGTGAAGATGTCCCTGTACTCCTCCACGACCTTGTACATTTGTTGTTGTCATGCGGAGGAGCCCTATCTAGAGGTCGTAGCCACAATATTCTTCTTTCCCTAGGGGCAGATCATCAGGAAAACAAATTTCCCAGTTTTTGAAATGATCTTACTGCATTGTTTTGCAGTAACCAAAGAGATAGTGGTAGGCAGTGGTACCTCTGGTATCCTGTACAAATTATTTCCCAAAGTAAAAATAACAGTGCAAGGTCAGGACTCATACACATCATATCCCTTCCACAAGTATGGTTGGCCTAATAATACATCACACACATCAAGAGGATCAATGCCACATAATAACTCATCCGTGAAGAGATTGATGTTGTAGGGAAGGCGACACTACTGGCTGATGCAAAGATCCTACCCTTGGTGAAGCCACCTGATGGTGTATGATTGTGGGTATGATGTGGTCGGAAAGCCCAACCACTTCACAACCTCTGCTAAAATCAGGTCCTTTTGGCTCCCACTGTCGAGAATGAACTGCAGTGGGGAACCCTTTAACCACATCTGGGAGTGGAAGAGACACTCCTCCTCCTTTGGATATTCAGGTTTTGATTCAGAGTTAGAGCATGCATCTGATTCAAAAGCCCTCATCTCAGCCACTAGGGACTACTTGGCTCAACACTAACTTGTGTTGTGAGTGGAGCTCTTATGGAACTCACACCACTTTCCCATGTCCTTCTTCGGCTTAGCAATGTTTTTCTTTGCTTGTAGCTTCAGTAGGTTTTCTTGGGCTGCCATACCTTAGATTTTTCCTTTGATATGTAGTTTGGGGGAGCCTTTCCCTTGATTTTTTTTCGTAGATCCAAAGTCTCGCTTCTTTTGTTTGAATTTATGCTCAATATTGGAAGCATACCGGTATGTCGTACCAAGTGAGGAGATGTCGAGTAACTCCATTTCCTCCTGAATGTATCTGTGCAGAAAACTACAGTACTTCAACACCAAATGTTTCTCCAAATCTTTGATACCCAAATTTGTGTGCAGGGTATGGAACATATTTTTCATCTCATGCACATCTTGATCCCTTTGCCGTTGCAGCGTAGTCCATTATACTTGTCTTCATATCTCCCCAAGGGATAATATTGTTCCTCGATGGCATCTCAGAAATAATTCCAAGTGGGTACGAATGATAACAAAGAGGGTTCCCCCTCATCCTCTTTCTCATAATAGGTTTCCCACCAGGGCCTTGACATGGGGGGTAGCTTTTAGGAGTGAAAAATTAATCTTCTCCCGGTTGGAAAAGTCATGAACTGAGAAATATCCTTCTATTATATTCAAACATATATCTATGAATTCTGCATCTATGGATCAAATGAGCATCGTGGTGGTGGGAATTATTCTGACTTAGTAGACACATTGAGAAGATTGAAGGAAAAAATAAGGAGCTGCAAAGAATATAATGTCAGGATAATTCAAGCACAAGAGAAACAATTAGAAGCCAATGCACAGGAGAAACAATCAAAATTCAATTGCAAATACAAGAACCAATTCATATCAACAATGGGTAGGAGGATAGGACTAATGGGGCATATGCCAAAGAATCTCATGGTGGGCATAGGTCGGACAAAGATGCCATGATCAGGGATGGAAGTCTCTTGGATACACCAGATAGGAGAGGTGATGGACGTAGGTTTTACTTTAGTTATGGTTCTAATAGACATTATGATCAACATCGTTATCATCCTTATAGGAGGAATGATAGGGGATATTTTCCCAAAAAGTTCAAGAAAACAAAGCCACCTAACTTTGATGGGGATTTGAAGAATTTGGAAGATGCAGAGGCATGGTTACTTGGAATGAAGAAATTCTTTGAGTTTCATGAGTACACAGAGAACATGAAGGCTAGAATAACTATCTTCAGCCTCAAAGGGAAAGTAGACATCTGGTGGGAAGATGTGAAACGGGTCAAAGACATCAAGGCAAAAGAGTTGAGTTGGAATGGGTTGAAGAGAATTTTAGGAAGAAATACTTTTCAAAGAGGTACTGCAATAACAAGGCTAAGGAATTTTATGAGTTAAGGATGGGATCAATGAAAAATGATGAGTATATGACCAAGTTCCTGGAGTTATTTAGGTATGTATCATATCTTAAGGATGAAAAAGATAAAGTTCATAGATTTTTCAGTGGGTTTTAATTAGAATTTAGAGATTATATTGAGTATGATGAGCCTAGGTCACTTGAGGAAGTCATCTGGAAATTGAAGCACTATTATGAGCAGTCAAATCGTAAGACAAAATATCAATAAGACTGGAAAGGGAAAGATAAAACTAAAGGTAAATGGAAGACGAAAATAACAAGAACCCAAAATGTATAAGAGAGAAAATGTTGCACCTTACAAGAAGTTTAACGACGTAGTTAGACAGGGACATGGGTCACAGTCTAGAGGGAAGAAAAATAGAGGTGATGGTATAAGATGTTTGTAGTGTTGTACATGTGGTAAGGAGCATCTTAAGGGAGATTGTCTACAGAATCAGGGTGGTAGGCCTCATATTTACATTGCACAAGAAGCATAGATTGTTGGGGATTTTGGAAAAAGCATTCCTCATATCTATGAAATGTTGGATAATAGGCAGAAATATCAGCATGTGTCTATTATTGAGATGGACATTAAGCTTTGTGATTAAGTTTTTTCTATTTTTATTGACCCTGGATATAATTATAGTTATGTTAACCCTGACTTGGTGGAGAAGTGTGGTTTGAATAAAGAAGTGCATGCAAAATCTTGGTTAGTGCAGTTGGCTATAGGTAAAAAGAAGAGAGTTCATCATTGGATAAGATCTTATGCATTTGAATTGAATGGTATGCCTACCTCAACACATTTTAATATACTGTCATTGGGATCATATAGTATGTTATTGGGTATGGATTGGTTGTATCTTAACATGAATAAGTAGAATGCTATGATAAATCTATTGAGTGTTTGGATGACAATGGAGAATATATAATCTTGCAAGGTAAGAAGAAGGCAACATCAGTTAGAATGGTGACAACTATGCAGGAAAAGCGTGGTCGCAAAAAAGGGTGTGTGTTATTTGCAGTGGATATTTCTAGCGATAAAGGTAAGGAGGATGTAGATGTAGATATATTAAATAGGTACCCAATATTACAACAATTTCAGGATGTGTTTCTAGTGTATATTTCATAGTTTTCACCTCACAGGGAAGTACAATTTTCTATTGAGTTGGTACCAGGGGCATTACTAGCATCGAAGGCACCATACTAGATGATCACTCAAGAGGTAGTAGAGTTGAAGTTGCAGTTGAAGGAAATGCTTAACAAAGGATACATTAGGCTAAGTGTCTCACCATGGGGTGCACCAATGTTGTTTTTGAAGAAGAAGGATGTTACTCTCAGGATTTACATTGATTACAGAAAATTGAACAAGGTGACCATCAAGAAAAAGTATTCATTGCCAAGGATTGATGAATTATTTGATCGGTTGAAGGGAGCAACAATGTTATCGAAGATTTATTTGAGATCAAGATATAATCATGTACGCATCAAAGAAGAGGACATTTACAAGATAGATTTACGGACCAGGTATGGGCATTATAAGTTTGTTTTAGTTTCTTTTGGTTTGACTAATGCTCCAACTACTTTTATGTGCTCGATGAATAGTCTGTTGTGTCCTTATATGGACAAGTTTGTTATTGCATTCATTGATGAAAACTTGATATATTATAAGAATAATGGAGAATATGACAAAAAATTAGCAACAATTTTGAGATGGTTGAGAGAGCATCATTTGTAATCTAACCATAGTAAATGAAATTTCTTTTAGACAAAAGTACATTACTTGGGACATGTTGTTTCCAAGGAAGGCATAATAGTGGATCTAGAAAATTTAAGGGCTATCATGGAGTGGGAAACTCCTAGAAATGTGGATGAGGTAAGATCATTTATGGGGATAGTAGGTTACTATAGGAGATTCATCAAGAACTTATATCAGATTGCATATCCTATTATGTCATTGTAGAGGCAAGGCAAGAAATTTGAATGGAAAGAGGCATGTGGAACAAGTTTTGAACAACTGAAGCAGTCGTTGACAAATTCCCTAGTGTTAAATATTACAGATTTAGACAAAGAGTTTGTGGTGTGTAAATATGCTTTTCAGAGAGAACTTGGCAGAGTCTTTATGCATGAAGGACATGGGAATTGAATGAGCACAAGTAGAATTATCTGACAAGTGATCCTAAGTTGGCAATGATCATTCATGCATTGGAGATGTGGAGGAACTATATTATTGGAAGGAGGTTTGTATTGATGAGTGATCAGAGTGGATAGAGGTATCTATTTGACCAAATGAATTTGAATACCAGACAAGATAGATGGTTGGCCATGATCAATGAGTTTGAATTTGAGATCAGGTACATAAAGGGTAAAGAGAACATGGTTATAGATGCTCTTAGCAGGAGCATACAAGTGAATGATATAGCAGCTATGAGTTCTTATGAGTCACACTTACAACATCAGATCTTCTAGGAAGGAAAATAATATGGCAAGTACATGGAGCTTATGCACATGTTATAGTAGGGTATAGGGGATAAGGATGTGGACTATCATCTTACAACATATGGTTTGATCAGATTTAGGGACATGATATATGTGCCAGAAAACAATGAAATCAAGAAGACTATATTGCTAGAGTTTCATGAAAAGCCGTATTTAGGTCACCCAGGATACCATAAAACATTGATAGCAGTAAACAATTCTTATCATTGGTCGAATCTAAAGAAAGACGTGGTAAAGTTTGTGGCTAGATGTTTGGACTATTAACAGGTGAAACAGAGTGTAAGCATCCATGTTGACTACTCACTACAAGGAAAAGACCCTCCAGTGGAGGTTATAAGGGAGGTTTTCAGTGTTATAAAATTGGCCAAAATTGTCAAAAAAACATTTTCTACAACATTCGTTTATGGTTACAGAGGTTTTGGCAGAGCTTTTAACGGAAATTCAACACAACTAAAAAACCTGGGCGATCAGAGGTTATTACGGATGTTTTTTTCATCAGTGCACTACTAAGGTTTCAACACACTGGTGCATGTCATCTAGATGGTGGTCCTGGGGGGGTTGAAGGTTTCTGCATCGGGCCCTCAAGGTATAAAACCGCACCGGGCACAGTGTTGGTGATACAATGCACAGGGCCATACCAATTGGTCTTGGGATTTGTGCAGTGCCCATAGGTCGTCGTAACGAACCGGCACGTAGACGTATAGAAATGCATCAGTGTGTCATATCAAAAAAATTCACCAATATTTATAATTGGTATTGGTATTTGTGTAGTGCCCATACGTCGTACAAATTCACCAGTGCGTAGTCTCACATAAATGCACCGGTGCATGGTATCGCATAAACGCACCGAGATTTTTAATTGGTTTTTGTATTTGTGCGGTGCCTATAGGTAGTAGAAATGCACCGATGCGATGAAGCATAAAAAAGCACCGATGTATAGTAACTAACACACACCGGTGTTTATTTTGTATTTTTTAGAAACATCGACCTGTGACAATGCAATTATTGTGATTTTTCTAAATTCATTATTCATCAAAATTCGACACATCTTATAACAATATTCATATTAATTAAATTTTTATTAATGCATTTGAATGTGATGTTTGGATTAATTTATTATATCATATCATAATTATTGTGATTTTTTAAAATTCATTATTCATCAAAAGTCGACACATATATATCTTATAACAATATTCATATGAATTAATTTTTTATTAGTGAATTTGAGAATGACAATGGAAAACACAATAACGACAATGTAGAATGCAATAGAATAAATTAAAACATATTTTATTATATATATATGAATAAGACGGTCTTTGTCATACAAAATGGGACAATTATTAGTATCCCTTTGTCTTTAAATTGGGACACTATGTACATTACATTAAACAAAATGTATGATTTCACAGAAAAATATTTCAAAAAATACAATGCCTTGCTTTGATATCCAAACATAGTGATCATCATTCTTCGCTTGAACTGCTGTCACTGCTAGAGCTACTTCCATGACTTGAGTTATTTTCAGGAATGTTTTGTTCACAATGTTGATTGTTTTCTTCTTCTCCACCTTCCATCTACAAACATAAAAATAAACTGAAATGAGTGTATATACATTGGTGAGAATATTGAAAATTTCAATATTAAATAATATACAACAATGTAAATCGAAAAGAAAAATGGCGTACCATAGCAACAATTGACTCATAAACTATACACATTATTTCAAAACCATGTACCATGCCATCTTTCAAAATTTCATCTGTTGGCACAGTTCCATACTTTGTTTCTTGCAAGTTTTATACCCCATAAAAAATCGTATATTTAATATAAAATATTTTTTTGTTCTATTAATTATAGACGGAGCTAAGTAAAACAAGATCGATAGATGCTTACAAATTCCACAATTAATTTCTGATATGCCAACATATACTCACAACCCATATTTACCTAATTTCAATCAATTCGTCTGATGGTTCTTGTTTGTATGTTAACACCAGTTTGAAGACATTCAATGATGATTTTTTTAAAACAACTTAAAAAATATAAAAATGAAATCTATTTAACTTGTTATAAGGAAGTAACAATTACTCACAAACTTAGATATCAACCCTTTTCTTCCTTGTCGTCCTGTTTTATGTGCTGAATGGGTTCCATTTTCTTTTCTTTTCTATAATAAAATACTTGAAAATTAATATTTAATGCTAAATTGTTTATTTATTGTACCTAATGATCGAAAAATTCAATGATTACATATTACATTTGAAGCAAATTGTTGTTGAGATGGCTCCTCCTGCGATGCAATTTTGTACATTTCTTTGACCATCTCCTTGTACACCTTTTTGGACATTCCTACTGGCATATTTCTGATATCAGCTCGTTCATATTTTGAGATTTTCATTATCTTCCTGAAAAAGTAACATGAAAATAAACTATTTAATTTTTATATTGATATATGAAGAGTAAATATAACAGAAGTGATATATATAAATAATTCTAGACAAAAATTTAAAGGAATATTACTTTTTAGATAATATTTATAGATAATTCTAGACAAAAATTTAAAGGAATATTATTTTTTAGATGATATTTATAGATAATTCTAGACAAAAATTTAAAGGAACAATTCTCTTGAAAACCTTCCTGTAGTTTAGATAAAATTTGGTTCTTGGAATCATTGGATTGGTTTTTTTATTTTAAGTGGAAAGAATGTCTATACGTTCGTTCCACTAGATCCCTCAAATTTTTGTAAAAAATTTTCCCCCTTTCGTTAACCTCCAACACCACTCCGGATGAGCTAAGGAGAAATTCATTTTCATTTTCATGTTCTATTTTTTTCTTTTCTTAGAACAAAATTCCTTTGCTGAGTTGTTGGTCCTTGTAGAACATTAAACATATGTGAATTAATAGACTATTTGACACATGTTATATAATAATTCTAAGTATATTATTAATGAAAATTAAAAAAAGAAACTCATATTGGATCGATAATATTTTTTTCGTTCACCTGATTCATCATTTTGCAATTTTTCATCAAGCTTTTACGCTCTTCTTGTCTTAGATCAGAAATAATCTTATCGAGCTTCGTCATTTTGTGGCTCTGCATGATACATAGTAAACAATACGTATTAGTTAAACTTACATATAGTTCAAAAATAGTATTTTTTGTAAAGAATTTACAAAGAACTTACCTTTTTTTCTTTTCTTGATGTGTTATCAGTATTTTTGTTACTTGATCTCTTGTTAGTCATTTCTTTATGAATCTGAAACCTGTACCATATCATTCATTAATATATTTATAAATAAATTGTCAACTTTCCAAGTAAAAAATAAATCTCAAGAAACCGGTGCGCCTTTCATGATGTATGCACCGATGTCGATGCGTGGGGGTATTATAAACACACCACACAAAAAATATAATAGACCGTATGGTGCTATCCTCGTAAGATAGTGCACTGGTGCCCTATTTTAGATATGGTGCACTGATTAAAAAAAAATTGTTTTTAAATATTTTATTACACAGAACTTGCGCAGTGCATTGTATAATACAGCGCACCAGTGCGATATGTTATGTAGGGTGCACCGATAAAAATAAATCCTTTTTTTTCAAAAATTCACGCAAGGGTCGACATGGATTGGGATACAACTATGAAAGTCGTCCTGTGGGTCGGATATCAATCTAAAATGAAAAGCCCTAATTCTGAAATCATAGAAACATGGAGAAGAAAGGGCAGAAACAAAAAAATGAAGGTTTTAGCGTAAAAATGGATAAAACTACAGAAAAAGTAAAAAGATTGTAGAAAAAGTAAACAAAAAAAATTCAAATTTATTCACGATATCTTTGAAATTCTATGCTACAGGGTTCGAATGACCAGAGGTTTGGATTTTTATTGTCTGAATACTTATGTTCAAATGTATTTCGCTGCTCCACAGTGCTCTCGTGCTCTCTTGCTCCAGGTATGTCTCCTGCAAATCTCTAGCTGAAAATTTTAGCAAAAATAGTGAATAATGAAAAGTGTTTATTATTTAAAGATTGTTTTATGAAATTAGATTTTTGAAAATATTTTTCCGCCCATTTTTCAATTTGCTGCTTTTTTTTTCACTTCAAGAAAATAGATTTGCGCTTTTTTTATTTGCGGTTATTCGTCACCGGTGCGTTACTTAATAGCATTGCACTGGTGTGTCCATGGGTAACATGGCACCGGTGCGTAGTAACTAAAATGTATCAGTCCGGAGTAACTAGAATGCACCGGTGCGATTATCTGTACATTAGCACCGATTTGTGGTTGAGGCACCGAAATTACTTTTACGTGTGTACACCAAAATTAGACATGTTGGAAATGTACATTTTGCTATGAAAATATTTGGGCCATGTATTTTCAAAACTACACCTCTTCTTCTTTCAGAAAAAGAAACTTGAACCTTTCCATAACCTGCAACAAGAAAAGGTGCCCCATGATCTGCTTGCTGACCCATGATCTTCTTGCTCATTTGTAAGTTCCTCCTCCATCTTGGCATCCAATTTCTTGTTTTCTCCTTTGTGATTTCTATCTTGATCTTAATTTTTTTTATACAATATTTGTTTTACGAGAAACTGACCTTTAATGTTTTGGGAGCAATGACAAAGAGTTCTTCATTTTGCATTTTTTAGCAAAAGAAGACCGATTTTCGACTAGATGATGCAGTTATTACATGTGGAGGCAATGGTTTCCCATAGAAAATGAGTATAGGGTTGAGCAGAGGAAATACATTGCAAAATGGGTTATTACATTAGCTTTTCCAATGGGAAACCTATTTTCAGGTAGAAATATGGTAGCTGCGGGTATCTATGCTTTTCTTCCCACAAAAATGGTCACTGGATTTCCATTTATAATACAAGCAGAATTTGTATTGGTTTCATCCAAAGAGAGCATCATTTTAAATAACAAATGGAACCAGGGAATCCTTAAGTGTATCCCGTTCAATTTTTTTTCAGCTTTTCGTTCGTTTATAAGTGCTAATTCACCTATAATTTCAAAAATTTGGATTTTTGGGTACCTTCCATGTGATATTCCTCATTATCTATAGGACCATAGCTCAGACAAGTTAGAGATGCCATTCAGGTTCAATTGAAAGTCGAAGATGTGATTTTATGTGACGTGAACTTTGCCCGTAAAGGTTTATGTAAGCCAACCGAAGCTCGGACAATACTCCCAGCTGCTTTTAAACGCATTTTGGAGAATATTTCCCTTCATGGGACCTACCAGCCTGATCAACAACGTCAATTGATCTTTCTTTTCTGTCCTTAAGGGAATGAGAATCCTTCCCTTCATCGTGCCTCTTGGCTTTATCGACTGCCTCGATTGATCTTTCTCTACTATCCAATCTTTCCCTGCCATCCTTGTAAGAATGAGAATCGTTACCTTCGTGTGATATTTTAGCCCATTCAAGAGACTCAATTGATCTCTCTCTAACATCCATTAGTGAATAGGACTCCTTGCTTTTGAAGGACTTTTTCACCTTGCTAGTCGCCAAAGTGGCGATAGGTATTTCTCTGGCATCAAATCTACTCTCCCTTTCTCCATCATGGGGCCTCTTAACCCTATCGCCGACCTCAACCGAATGCTCTCTGCCATGATCAAGAAAATACTTAACCTCCTAACAAGTCCTCTTAACCCTATCGTCGGTCTCAACCGAGCTTTATCGACCTCCCTTCTCATATTTTTCATAAATATTTTCTCCTTTTTTATTCTATCGAGCTTTGTAGGCATTTGCATCCCGGTAAGCATCTTTTTCCATCTTTCTATTTGAATCACTCATTTTCTTTGCTATAAAATTATCAGCCAGAATTCGGACTCTCGTCTTTTCAAACCCTCATCTCCTCAGAAAAATTCTTGCCCGCGATTCAAACCCTCCACTGCTCCAATACTACACTTTACAGAATAAATTTTCCTTCTTAGAAAATATATTTCAATGACATACCTGGTTCACGCGAGGTTTTATTTAACCTTGTTCCGGAGCGCGAGGTTTTATAGGCGCACCGGTGCGGTTTCATAAGACTGCGGTTTATGTTTTGGCGCGATGTTTTATGACGCATTGGTGCGCTACAGTAATAAGACGCACCGATGTGGGTTATGATGATAAGCGCACTGGAAAAAAAAACCAGGAACCTCAGCTATAAATGGCGTACTGTATAAAGTTCTTTTTTCTTGGTATGTAAGATCATAATAAAATAATAATAATTCTAAAGTGCATTATTTGCATTATTTTCTAAACTTTATTATTTACAAAAATTCATATTATTTTACAATTATCTACAAATTTAAATTTTTTAATAAAATCATTTCACATTAATACAATTAAAATTTTACAAATATTTTACATACAATTACAATTAGAATTAGAATCAAAATTTTGCAATTTCAAATACAATTACGATTAGAATTACAATTACAATTTTATAATTCTACATACAACTACAACTACAATTAAAATTTACAATTACAATCATTTCACAGTAATACAGTTAAAATTTTACAAATATTTTACATACAATTAGAATTACATTTACAATTACAATTACAATTTTACAAATATTTTACATACAATTACAATTAAAATTACAATTACAAATTCAATTACAATTTTAGAATTTTACATACAATTAGAATTACAATTACAATTTTACAATTTGTCATATATACAATTACAATTAAAATCACAATTACAATCATTTCACAATAAATTATATATTGCAATTAAAATTAAAATTATACAAATATTTTACATACAATTACAGTTAAAATTACAATTACAAATACAAATACAATTTTACAATTTTACATACAATTAAAATTTCAATTTCAATTACAATCACGACATAATATTTAATAAATATCATGGTCATTTAATATTAAATTAATTAATAAACATCACGATCATGATAACCATCGTACAAACATCATATTCCTCTAAAAAACACATTCAAATTCGCTAACATCATCGTGATCATGATCATCTAACAAAACACAATTAGCATTGTATAACATCATCACAACACAAACATCAAATATACATCTCATGTCAAATAACTCATGCTATCACATACACATCTATCTGCAAGCTGGACATTGAATAAACATATTAGCTAACATGACTTAACAATATACACATCATGATGATCACCAACATGTAAATTAAGTACAACTGCGACATGAACATAAAATACATGGACCATATATATATATATATATATATATATATATATATATATATATAATTGAATAATGTTAAAAATATACAACTGTAATATAAATGTCATGGATTGGCTAGTGGTACAACATCAATAGCAGTACTAGTTGAGGCATGCTCAGTCAATGGTGCAGCCTCGATGGTCGATGGTCCAACCTGCTCATGATCATTAGTACTGCTTGGATGCTACAGGCTGCTGACTAGACATGGTCGGTGGTCCAACCTCATCTCCATGATGATTGCTACTAGATGCGAGTGGAGGCTACTTATCTGGCGCGGTGAGAGGTGAACGATCATGAGATAATGAGTTGCTGCTTGCTGACTGTCAATCCCGTGTTGCATATTGACCATGCCTATGACGTGCAACGTTCCCCCTCAGCTGCGTAACTAAGGTCATTGCTCCTAGGACATGCCGCATTAGCCTATACATGTCACGCGGCATGCCTCTCAACATATGTAACAACCTGGCATTGTCCTGTATGTATCTCATATGAGCGGGCCTGATGCCTGCCTCTGCAATCAATGCAGTGAGTTTGTCGCCCAGCTCCATCCTGTATCTAGTATCAAGTCAATCGCGCCTAGAAAAATGCGGTACCGGCGCACCAACAAGAGAAGCTCTCTCTGCACTGGCCTCCTGATGATCCTCGGCTTCTGGCATGGCCTGATCGTCATCAGGATCCACACCTGGATCATGTGGTGGTGTCGGCATGTCGTCGCCATCAAAAGACCCAATTTCTGCAAAATTTATACAAGTACACATCAATAATTAGACAATTTCATTACACAATTTAATAAAAACAAGTGAAAGAACATGTTAGAATAAATTTAAATAAAACAGTAATATCACCTCTATCATCGGGTGGCTCATCATCTATGAAGAGAATGTTGGCACACTCTTGCCAATCCAATCTAGCATAAGGATAGGGGACCATAATGAAGGGATGCAACTCATCAACACTGGCTAGAAACTCCAGTGCATCGTGCGATATCCTCACTGGAAACATAGTCTCACCCATCTTGGGCATCATCTTCCCCCACATGTGCATCCGTGCCTTGAACATCGGCCTACGAGGCTGCCAAACAAAAGTAGGCCTCATCTCTGGAAACCTTTCAAAAAATAAACAATAAAGCTCTGAAGAAAAAGGGCAGTTGACCCTCCCTTGTGCATGAGCACGACACCTATCTAAGGTTGTACAGAACTACCGCAAAAAAATGGCAGACCACCTGACAAGTCGTGGCTCATGTACTACAGAATCAACATAATATAGAAGCAAGAAACTAATGTGTTGCCCGTCACTGGTGTTGTGTGAAATGTTTGAAATCAGAAGTGAGAGGCACCTCACCTCCTCACTACCAAATGCACCAATATGTAGCTAACCTCTAACGACCTGAAAATATGAAGGAGACAGTACATCTGCTCTGATGTATCTCTGGGAGTAAACTAACTAACTCCCTGCTACATAGCCAGCTGGAACCTCTGGGAATGAGGGAGAATCCACCCCTCTCCTCGATAGCCCTGTAATGAAATATATGTCCTCTTTAGTGGGCGTGTACCACTGGTTAGGACCAACCTGGAAAGCCTGTCGGTGGGCATTCCACCTCGGATAAGATGTCTCAAAAACACACCATGGCCCTTTAGGGAAGTAGCCTCCTCATAGAACTTGAGGAGGCCTACCTGCCTTAGGAGCCTCTGGGTAGCTATTGTAATAGAGTGACGGTACGCATCTCTCTTCATCTCCCGTGCCTCCCAAAGAAGAACCATGTCATACTGCTCCACCTGTTGTTGATGTTTTTCCCCCTATTCTCTCTGAATGATTGACATATTAAATATTTTTCTATTATTAAATGAGATATGTATTTAGGAATATACATATATAATTTTTTTTGGAAAAAAAAACAAAACAGTCGGTGCGGCACAAAAAACAGTCATGCAACGGTACCAGTGCGTTTTTTTTTTGTCGCGCACTATGGTAGTGCCCCAGATGACATTAAACACACCGTAGGAAGGCACCTAAAAGTTTTCAGAGCACCGTTAACTATGTATAGTGTTAGGAGTGCGGTAGGCTAACTAAGATCTACGCCCTGACGCGTATAGTTGGGTTTGTGCACTGACCTCCTGACTTCATTACATAGTCAACGGTATGGTATTTTACTAGGCCACACCATTGACCTTGTTGACATGAAGAATGTGGTGTGTTGACAAACAAACCCCCCCCCCCCAAGGCAGATATTTCCGTCAACGCACCGCGTTTCCACTATTCCACATGGTCAACGGTGCTACTGTATAAATGACCACACCACACTTTTTTTTAAATTTTAAAATAAAATGGTGCACCTTTCAGTACCACCCCGGACATGGTGCGAATACCGTTAGCACCGTTGCAACATGACATGTAAATTTTAAAGGCAACACCGCTTACTGGTGTGAGCCGAACGGCTCGAGCGCACTGCGCGACAATTTGTTTTTCTTTTAAATGGTTAATTTTAAGGTTGTTTGAAATTCTAATCCACTAAAAAGCTTAATTATGGAAAAAAAAGAAAATACCTTTACATTTTGTTGTCGAGGAGGCATATTTGCTATAGAATTTTCAAAAGAAAAACTTCTCACCGTTTTGCAAAATGCAAGCTGGAGATTGGTGGGCAATGCACAACAACAATGTGTGCAATGGGTGCAATGGGAGCACTGATGTTAGGGCGGCTTATACAAGGATAAATTACACCGGTGCTTGAGAGCTTTGGAGCAATGAGAAAAGTGAGAAATGCAGTTTTTTGGCCGTAATATTTTTTTTATTTAACCTTGTTCTAGTGCATGGGGTTTCATAGGCGCACCGGTGCAGTTTCTTAATACCGCACCGGGCGGTTTCTATTTTGGCACGGTGTTTTATGATGCACCGGTCCGGAAGAGTTGTAAAGCACTAGTGCTCTACAGTAATACGACGTACCAGGCGGGTGTGTATGGAGCGTACGATGTCCGGTGTGCCAATGTTTTGTGCACATCGGTGCTTTCTATTGTTGGGCACACCGGTGCGAGTTTGGATGATAAGTGCACCAAACGAAAAAAATCCACAAAAATCTCTTCCCACCAACCTCCTCTAGTAACCTCCACCAGAAATGGATGTCTGGGGTATTTTTAGAAGGGGTTACTCAAAAACATCCACTAGAGGGTCTTTTCCTTGTAGTGACTACAACCTATTTCGATTGTAGAGTGGAAGTGGGAGGTCATTTCCACAGATTTCATCACAAGGTTGTCGAGGACATATAGACGACATGATTCTATCATGCTTGTTGTAGAGAGGTTGAAAAAGGTAGTGCACTTAATTCCAGTGAAATATACGTATTCATCTAATGATGTAGCATAGGTATTCATCAGAGATGTGGTAATATTACATGGTGTTCCATGGAATATTATGCTAGAAAGGGATGTTGAGTTCACTTACAATTTTTGGAAGGAGTTGTTTGCAGGTTTAGGGAAAAATTTGGATTTCAGGATAACTTATCATCCGTAGAAAAATGGACAGACAGAGAGGGTCAATAGGATTTTCAAGGGCATGTTGAGGATGTATGTGATGCATCAATAGAGGATATGGGAGGAGTACCTTCTGTTGGTTAAGTTTTCTTACAATAATGGTTACAAGGAGTCGCTGAGGATGAGTCTGTTTGAGGAACTCTATGGGCGGTTGATCCAAGTGGATATTGTTGGCTACCTGCCTATTCCACCTATACCTCTAGTTGGTTCCATTGGTTTCATTTTTTATGGAAACAATTACTATTTTTAGCATTTTTTTCAGGTCCTGAACTTCCAGAGCAGTTTTGACCCCCTAAACGACGTTTTTTTTAGGTCCATAGTAGGCTAATATTATGCCACCAACCTTGTAGTGCTCAAAGAGATATTTCCAATGAGGTATTGTAAGTGCCAAGCAAAGATAATATGACCAAGTTACGACCCCGGGAAGTTGGCTACCTAACTAAACCCAACAGGGCCCACAAACTCTTGCCATTCCATCTCTCGGGGTTAGGGTTTTGGTTGATTAGGGTTTTCCCTTGTTATTAAATAATAAAAAGGCCCTTAAGTCTCATTGTAACATAGTTTAGAGGAATGTTTCCACCACATCTCTTCTCAGAGATAGGCTACCATCACTCGAGCTAGTTTATTTCCATTCTGTATGTAAGCATATTTCAGTTCTTTGGTATTAATGAAATGAAGATTTTTTTTTTTCCATCTCTGTATTTATGGTTAAATATGTATTCTGTTGCATTCCTATTTAAATTCGGATTAATGGTATCAAAGATGTATTCTCTTTCTCTATTTTTATTTCCACGTCCCCAACAAGGTCATGTTGTCATTATGATTCTTATGATTGCATATAAGTATATGGCTTCTAGATAAGCAATGTGGTTTAGTAGAAGGTCTAGCAGAAGGTCTAGCAAAATATGGGATAATGTTCATATTTAAGGATCTATATGCAAGTTCATGTAAGAAAAGTTGTGTATACACACAGAAAAGAAGAAGAAAAGTAGTGTATGCATTTTGCGCTCTAAATTTATGATACCAGGGGTCCTCACCATGGTTTTAGCCCATAGTATTGAGTGTTGTGTCATCTATTTGATTCTGTCCAAGAATACGATCAACACTTGTGTAGTTTTGGCTCATGGTATTGAGAAAGGACTCAAACTATATAAGGAGAAGAAGATCATAGTGCAACGTGTGCAAGTTTATGGGTTTTGATTGAATACTTCACTCTGAAGTATATCTACATGGAATGGGTTACAATTTATGAATAGATATAGAATAATGATGCACCTATGAATAAAATGATGGATTCAGATCTCTACATCTAAAAATACTATGCATTTTATTGATCCATTTGTGAAATGTTTATATCTGTGATCTGGCACATGTTTACTAAAGAGAAGGGTGTAATCTGATCAAGTCTGTTGATCTGAAACTTTATGCAATCCTGAATATTTACAGATCTATATGTTCATTCATCATGGTGAAAGCATGTATACACACGGGTTCATTTCAGAAAAATCACATATGGAAGTTATGGTTTTCTAAAGCTTGCAGAAGTGGTTGTCCAATTTTTTCTTCTATATGTCTCCTATCTATCAATGAAGTCTTCATGTAGATCATGGATGTGTGAATACTGTATATGTTGCTAGTTGATTATGTACAAATATGATCAATGACTGAGTGATTAAATATGATGGATGCTACCGATTGAATAAGGGTTGTGTAATTTTGAAGAATTTGAATAAATGCCTCAGATATGTTCTGAGTCTGATCAAATTCTTAGAATTCAGTATACAAAGATCTATATGTAGGTTGGTGTGTAGGAAAGTGCGTATATACCTATGTTGCAGTAAGTGAAGTAATGTATAATTTTTATACTATGAATGATCAAGGTTGAAATTGATGGGATTCTAACTGCATGTGAAATGAGAAAATGAGGTCCATATGAAGTCAAAGAAGATTATTTTAAAGCTACGTCAAAAGGCAAGGACAAGGAAGAACAACAAGAATCAGGGTATGTATCAGAAGAAGACAAAGTAAATTTTGTAAAGAAACTTCAACTTGGCACTGGAAGGTTTAGAGGTAAGCTTCCTTTCAAATGCTTTAGAAAAATGTCCTCAAAGAGATAATCATGAAAAGGGAAAGGGTTTAGAAAAAGGTAATAAGAAACAATTTATCAATAGAAAAAGTTACTATACTCATGAAGATAGTGATGGTCTATCAAATAGTGAAGAAGGATAATCTAATCAAGATATTAGACTATTGATGGCATTTGAAAAAGACACTATTGAGGCTAAAGATACTTTTATGGATGCTTTAGAAGAAAATTATTTTCTTGAAGAAATAAATCAACTCAAAATATGTTTGGAAGAGAACAAAATAACCATAGATACTCTAAAGAATCAACTCATAGAAAAGGAGAAGCACAATGAGACATTAGATTGTGAAATAGTAAGTCTAAGAAAGGAAATTGAGAAAGTAAACTTTAAATCTTAGATTTGCTAAAGGATTTGAAACCTTACATAAAATTATCAAGGTTCAATGCTCTCCTCTTGTGAAGACAGGTCTTGGATATATCCGTGAATCTTCTCAGTCTTCAGATACAATCTATCTAAATGCAGCTAAAGCCAACTAGTAAAATTTCGTCACTCAACGAAAGAACAAAGACAATGCCCAAGTAAAGCATGATTCAAGGATGAACAATAACAGAAATATCAGTCAAAAGGTAAACAATAATATAAGGTTCTATGATCACACAAATTTCTTCTTTAATGGTCAATGTTTCTCATGTCACAATTTTGGTCATAAAGCTGCTCAATGTCTTGCATACAAAACCATTATGACCAGAGAAGCAAGAAAGCAAAGAAATGAGACATGAATAAGGAAGAACACTTATAACATTTTTTCTCCTCTTCAAGGAAAAATTGAATGTTCATTTTGCAATAAATTTGGACATGAAGAATCTGAATGTAGGAGCAAAATTCATCCAAAAGAACAGATATCCACAAGTTCCAAGGGAGAAACAAGGACTTACAGTTTGAAAGCTGCGACATAGATTTATTTCCAGAAGGAGAAGAAAATAAATGGTACACTAATAGCGGATGTTCAAAACACATGATAGGTGATAAAGATAAACTTCTTTGTTGAGTGTGACTCATATATGTGATCAAGGAAATGAAGTTTTCTTTCGTTCAACAGAGTGTGTGGTTCATGAACTTGACACAAGAAAGATCGTAACAAAAGGAACAAGAACACCAATAAATTTTTATATATTGAAAGGTGGTGAAGAGCAATGTTATCTAGGTAAATCTATAGAAAACTAGTTATGGAACAGAAGATTGAGACATTTAAGCTTTTCTCAATTAAGCAAATCAAGCAGGCTCAAAGCTGTTCGTGATCTACCCAACATCACTTTACCCAAAAGTACCATTTGCAAATCATGCCAATTTTGTAAGAAAACTAGGGTGCAATTTAATGCCAAAGAAGGATCAACAAGTAAGCCTCTTGAGTTTTCCTTGATGGCAAATCTCTTGTAAAATATGAAGTATATGAATTTTGGAGAAGCATTGTGGTTTAGCAGAAAGTCTAGTAGAAGATGGATAATGTTCATATTTAAGGATCTATATGCGAGTTCATGCAAGAAAAGTCGCGTATACACGCGGAAAAGAAGACGAAAAGTAGTGTATGCCTTTTGCGCTCTAAATTTATGATACTAGGGGTCCTCACCATGGTTTTATCCCACAGTATTGAGCACTATGTCGTCTATTTGATTTCATCCAAGAATACCATCGACACTTGTGTAGTTTTGGTTCATATTATTGAGAAAGGACTCAAACTATATAAGGAGAAGAAGATCATAGTGCAAGTTGTGCAAGTTTATGGGTTTTGATTGAATATTTCACTTTGAAGTATATCTGCATGGAATGGATTACAGTTTATGAATAGATCTAGAATAATTATGCATATATGAATACAATGATGGATCAGGATCTCTAGATCTAAAAAGACCATGCATTTGCTTGATCTATTTGTGATATGTTTAGATCTATGATCTGGCACATGTTTGCTGAAGAGAAGGGTATAATCTGATCAATTTTATTGATATAAAACTTTATGCAGTCCTAAATTTTTATAGTTCTATACAATGGTTCGTCACGGTGAAAGCGTGTACACATGCGAGTTCGTTTCAGAAAAAGCGGGTATGGAAGTTAGGGCTTGTTGAAGTTTGTTGAAGAGGTTGTCTAATTATTTCTTCTATATGTCTACTATCTTTCAATGAAGTCTTCATATAGATTAGTGATGTTTGAATATTGTATATGATGCTAGTCAATTATGTACAAATATGATCAATGATTGAGTGATTAAATATGATGGATGCTGCTGATTGAATAAGGGTTTTGTAATTCTGAGAAATTTGACTGAATGCCTAAGATATGTTCCGAGTCTCATCAAATTCTTAGAATTCAGTATAAAAATATCTATAAGTAGGTTGGTGTGCAGGAAAGCACGTATATATGTAGGTTGTAGTAAGTGAAGTAGTGTATAATTTTTATTTTATGAATGATCAAGGTTGAAATTGATTTTTCATGTTAGTTTAGAAGTCTAGGTTTATCACTGTGTTCTGTTTATAGTGATCTCACTGTTGTGTGTAAATTTTGGGTTATGGATATTAGTGTTGATCTGAAAATTGAGTTGTGTTGAAGCTATTGGATCTAGTGTGAAAATTTATGAAACATGATCTGCAGTGGGTCTGAAGGTTGAAGCCTTCAGTGTGGAAGTAGCAGCTTCCTGCCAGTAGAAGCTGGTGTTATGCTTAGGGGGTTGTAGCTCCCTTCCAGTAGTGGCTAGTAAAAGAGATTAGGGGGTTGGAGCTCCCTTCCAGTAGTAGCTGGAGAATGAGAGAAGGTTTTAACCTTCTGCAGGTGGGTGCCTACATACTGATATGAGTCTGCATCAATACAACAATGTAAGCAGTTTTATATATAATAAATATTGAAGACAGAGACAAAAACAACGATGGTTTTCTCCCGAATTGGGTTTCCACCTTAAATCCTAGTGCTCATGTGTGATGCTCTTGTGTGATGATTTCTTATGTTATTACTGCACATGTTTACCACTTAACTATCTGATGCATAACTGATGATCTGGGCTAAGTAATGTCTCTGAATATTTATGAACAGTAAATTTATTTGGGTATATGAAAGTTTCTTTTAGGATAGCCGTGTACATACGCTAGTTGGGCTAATCAAATTTGCGTAAAGAAATTAGTAAAATACAAGTAAAATATTGTGATTCTTGTAAATACTAATTCACCAAACCCCCCTCTCAGTATTTTTCCCAACAGTTCATGGTATAAGGAGTTCGGGCTCGAACTGGTTGAACCTTTGCAAGACTAGCCTTGCAAACTACAATGACCTCCCATGGCAGAAGAAAATAAAGACAAGGGAGAAGGAGATCCTTTTAAAATATTTCTTGAATAATACCTCAAGTGACAGAGGAATGCGATTATGGACACATTTTCCTAGATCCTCCATAAACTACCCCTAGGCGAAACATATTTTTCCAGCAGCCACTCTGGAAGCACCACCCCCTTTAAGGTACAAGTTAAATTTGACATTCCCATATTTGATGGTCTTATAGATGCGGATGTCATACATAAATGGTTAAATCTGCTAGAAGGATATTTTTGGTTCATGATTTTTCCAACTGGTAAACTATTAATTTTTCACTGCTTAAAGTTGCTCCCCATGTCAAGGACTAGTGAAAAACCTACCGTGAGAAGAGGGATGAGAGTCGACCCTCACTATTTTCAACCGCACCCATTTGAAATTCGTTCTAGAACATCATCAAGGAGAAGGATTACCCTGTCGGGAGCTATGGGGATAAATACATAAAGTGGACCATGCTACGATAGGGAAGGGACCAAGACGTGCGAGAGTTCACAAATATTTTTCATACCCTTCACACAAAGTTGGGTACCAAGAATTATGAGGGAAATTTGGTACTCAAGTACCACAACTATCTACACAAGTACATCTAAGATGATTATGATTTCTTGAACATCTCCTCGCTTGGTGTTTCCTATCGATACACTGCCAATATCAAGAAAAAAATTAAACAAAAGAAGTGAGACTTTGGATTTTCAATTCGAAATGTAAGGGAAAGGCACTCGCAAACCACAATACAGAGGACAAAGCCAAGGCGGGGAAACCTAGGACAAATCACCTAAGCCATAAGAAAATAACAACACCATGAAGACAAATAAGGACACGGGAAAATGGTGTGAGTTCCATAAGATCCCCACTCACAACACACATGAGTTTCGGGACAAGAGGGCACTGGTGGCGAAGTTGAAGGCTTCCGAATTAGATGCATGTTCCAACTATGATTCAGAACCCAACAAGGGGAATGAAAAAGGGAAGCAGATTATTGATGTGAAGCCTAGTGTTATCGTTTTTACCACCAAGATCCAAAAGAATGAGCCCGCAGATCCAGAGGATGGGGAGCGTGTCTTCCACTCATAGATGTGGGAGAAGGATTCTTCACTGTAGTTCATTGTCGAAAATGGGAACCAAAAGAACCTAATTTTAGTATAGGTCATGAAGTAGCTGGGCCTATTGAGCACATCACCCCCACAACCATACCCCATTGGGTGGCTTCAAAAATCACGAGATCTTCATGTGAACCATCAGTGTCGTCTTCCCTACAACATGAAGCACTTCATAGATGAGGTATTGTGTGATGTTTCTCCTCTTTAAGTTTGTGATGTATTATTAGGCCAGCCATACTTGGGGAAGCGACATGTTGTGTATGAGTATAGGTCCCACACTATTATTATTAATTTTGGAAATAAGTTGTACAATATACCAGTGGTAGCACCACCTAACATCATATCTTCTATCACTGCTACTCAATGCAATAAGATCATTTCCTAGACCATAAAATTTATTTTCCTAATGATTCATCCTCAAGGAAAGAAGAAGATTGTGGCCATGACCTCTAGATAGGGCTCCTCCACATAGAAACAATAGATGGACAAGGTCTTTGAGGAGTACAGGAACACCTTCACCTCACCCATAAGGGTACCTCTACACTGTCAGGTCAAGCACTCCATCGATGTAATCCCAGGCATGCTGCTACCCAATGGAACGATCTATCGACTCTATGTTCTAGATAATGATGAAATTAAGAGGAAGATTCATGAGTTGTTGAAAAATGGGAACATAAGGCCAAGTTCATCATTCTATGGGAGCCTGATCATGTTGGTATAGAAGAAATATGATACTTGGAGAATTTATATTGACTATTGAGCACTGAACAAGATCATTGTTCGGATAGGTATCCAATCCCATGGATTGATGACCTTCTAGACTAGATCAAGGGGGAAAAATATTTGAAGTAGATTGACTTGAAGTCTGGTTATCACTAGATACCAATCGAACCCTCTGATGTGTGGAAGACTACCTTCAAATCCAAGGAGGGCCTTTTTGAATGGTTGGTCATTCCTTTCGAGTAGATGAATGCCCCCACAACCATCATGATGTTGATGGATGACATCTTGTGACCCTTCACCAAGTCATTCGTGGTGGTGTATTTGGATGAAATCATGATATTTAGATATAGTTGTTTAGATCACCTCCACCATATTCGACGGGTCCTCAAAACCTTGCAACAACATAAGTTGTATGCCAATTTGGAGAAATTTACTTTTGGTATGACCCAAGTTCAATATCTCAGTTACATAATTGATGAGAAAGGTGTGCATGTGGACCCAACCAAGATATAAGGCATTCTGGATTGGCTATTCCCAACCACTCTATCAAAGCTCTGTAGCTTTCTGGGTCTTGCCAATTTCTACCGCAAGTTCGTGTTGTGGTTATCTCATATCACTTGGCCTTTAATTCAAGTCACCAAGGGTGGAGTGAAAGAAAAATTATTTTGGTTTTAATCCCAACATAAGGCGTTTGTTGAGTTGAAGCATCACCTCTGCTCTGCACGAGTGGTCACATTACCAGAACTGCAACAACCATTTGAGATTGAGACAGATGCCTCCAACTATGCTATTGGTGAAATTCTCACTCAACAGGGGAATCTAGTGGCATATCACAGTGAGATACTTTTAGACACAATATGAAACTATCCCACTTATGACAAAGAGATGTATTCCATTATGCAGGTCTACCGACAATGGAAGCATTACATTCTAGGGAAATAAACAATCATCCACACAAACCATTAGGGGAATTTTGAGGTCTAAAATGGGCCTCATAAGGAAATTATAAAATAATAGTGGAAAAAATCAAATAAGATTTGATGACATCATCAAATTTTAGAGGGAAAAATGAAAAAACTACTTTTTCAACTCATATTTTCAACTTATCTCCCAAATGTTTTACTCAAATTTCAAGTGGGAGTACTCATTGGATGCGAAATTTAATTCCTCATCCAAGGAGTACCCATGTTGCATACTTTCGATGGGTCCTACTACACGAAAAATGAGAAATACATGAAAAATGTGATTGTAATCACGTTTTTTTATGTATTTCTCATTTCTCATGTAGTATGGTTCATTGAAAGTATGCAACATGGGTACTCCTTGGATGAGGAATTAAATTTTTCATCCAACGAGTACTCCCACTCGAAATTTGAGTAAAATTTTTGGGAGTGTTACACAGTAATTTGTCACTGTCCCTACCATTACCCGTCCCGCACAATGGAGGACCCATTTTGTGACCTGTGAACATTGTCATGCCTTGAAAACATCATCAATGCATTCCTCTAAGCATGAGCTTCATTTTCCCCGAAGACATCTCCTTGAAAAAATCATGAAAAACATCCCTTTTTGCATTGGCGCGGGTAGACAGTTCAGTACTCGCGCCAATGGGGAAAATCCTGCAAAGAGGTCGCGCCAACTGGCGCTCTGTCCCAGAGCAGTAGTCATGCCACCCAATTTAAGGACTATTTTTTAAATAAATATGGCGGAAGTTGAGTTTCAACAAACTCGGAAACCACTGCCTATCTTGAGTTGGGAGGTTTGGCTGCGGAAGTTCTATGGAAGGGAAGTGGTTTTGCCACCTCCCATGGAACCTTCCTTGTTGATAGGGCCAATCCAAAAATAATAGGGATCCCAAATCCCTCCTTCCCCATCTATAAAAGCCTGCTCAATTCCATGGCAAGCTAGTCTTGAAGTGCCTAAGCTTTGAATCTCCGAATTCCCAAGAGCCTTTGTGCTGTGAGAGCCCTCTTTCCTCCCTTAAGGCCGACTCAAGTAAGGAGACTATTGTCGAGAGACTTAGGAGAGGTTTCCCCTTTCCCTGGCGAGCTTTGCGAGACGTGAACGACTGGAGACCCATCCGAAGGAGACCACGACGTTAGAACTTTGGTTGTAATCTCTTTCGATCGTTATTTAATGAATGATTACGATTATGGTTCCACTCTGTTTCCAATGATGTTAATATGAGTAGTATCCTTTCTGACTGATATTGAGTTACGTATGCCGGATTTTATGCTTGTATCTGTTTGTTTCTTGCATGTGCAGGTGTCCACCCACGGAGATCGTTGGAGGATCGTGATCTGCCGAGGCTGAGGAACGGGAACGCTCTCTTCTTCAGATTATAGCGTTGGAATCCAGGTAGGCTTCTATCTCTAGTCTTTTCATTCGTAACTAGGAACTTGCGTCGTAACATTTTTTATTGTTGCTAGACCCCTGCTGGGCTAGTAGGGATCGCCTCTGTCCGCAGAGGGGATTTACCTCCTCAACAGGGAGATAAGTTGAAAATACGAGTTGAAAAAGTAATTTTATTATTTTATTATTTTTTAATATTTTTACCTTGTTATTAAAAAAATGGTAAATCATCCCCCATGGTTGACATCATCATCTTGAATCCTATTGGTTGTTATAAAGTCTATTTTTGTTGTACATTTTTCTTAGGAGGCCCATTTTAGACCTCAAAATTCCCCTAATGCACTGACCCCTGCAATTCATACAGACACAAGGGATGTTGTATAATGATATCCATCAGAAATGGTCCACATATCTGCAACATATCCATTTTTACATTATTTATAAGAAGGACAACACCAATAATGTTGTATACTAACTCATTCGACCGCTAGTCATGACGCTGACCACTATGCTCGACTGTTGTGGGAACGATACTTCGGGGTGTCTGCATCTATAAAAGGGTGATTGATAATTTGACAATACATACAAGACGCTCCTGGAAGGCAAGAATTTTTCAATTTTTCACCTCCAAGATACACTTTTATGCCACCTGGAACACCTGTATGTTCCTTCAAGTGAGTGTGACAATATGATTTTTGAGGTTCACTACAATTGGGTCGCTGAACATTTCAGAGTAGAGAAAACAATGGAAGTGTTGTAGAAGTATTTTTTTGGCCAAACCTTCGATAGGATGTTGGGAAGTACATCAGATTGCAAAATTGATCATCAAGAATCAAGGCTGATATACTCCTCTTCCTACTCCTATTCAACCTTGAGAATCCATCTCCATGGATTACATGTCGGGCCTTCCTTCTACTGAGCATGGCAACACTGTGTTTTCATGGTCGTTGAAAAATTCTCTAAGATGGTCATTTTGGCGGCCTGCAAGAAGAGTATCACAACAAAAGCCATTACTAAGCTCTTATTTGAACGAGTATGGGTACACTTTGGGATCCCACAGTACATTATCTCAGATCGGGACAACGGGTTCCTAAGTACATTTTAGTCAAGTCTATAGTCGATGTTGGATACCAAGCTCACTAAGTCCATGGCTTTCCACCCCAAAACTAATGGCCAAACAAAGGTCGTCAACAAGATGATCGTACACATTCTATGCATGTACAACTCAAAACATCCATGCACATGGGGTGAAATTCTCCCCTATGTCTATCGCAGCTAAAAAAAATATATCCATAAATCAACTATCCATAGCCCCTTTCAGGTGGGGTTGGGATTCCAACCACAATGTCCAATTGATGTGGCCATACCATTTGCAGCTAATCGGGTTGGTTTGGCTCATGTCCAGTCTGAAGCTAATAGGGCTAAAAAATTCATTGAGCATATTCAACACATCCACCAACAGGTACATGACATATTGGAAAGAGCCAATGCTAAGTATAAGAAGCGGCATGATCAACATCAGGTGCCACATAAGTTCCAAGTGGGCGACAAAGTTTGTCTACATTTGCAGAAGGAGCACCTTGTTTGGCCCCACCATAAGCTTTATCCACTTCGATATGGGTTATACACCATCACCAAGACTTTAGGGGACAATGCCTTCGAGCTCATCATTCCACCATTCCTTGACCTACACCTAGTGTTCAATGTGGACTACCTTTGGCCATACTTGCCACCATTACCGGACACATCCGAAAATGTAGAACAATTCACGCCAATAGAGTTAAACCCATACTTCATGGAACATAACAAAAATAATTGGATCATGGACACATAAATCAAGAACACTCGCCAAAAAAGGATCCAACTATATCGAGTTGTCAAAGCAGGCCAACTCCTTCACTAGGCCAAGTGGTTCACCAGGGACCAGGTTCAACGAAAATTTCCTCACCGCATGGAGGATCTACAAAGAATGGGGATCATTTCTTCCTAAGGAGGGAGGACTAATCCAGGTGGATATTGATGGCCACCAACCTATTCCACCTAAACCTCAAGTTGGTTTCATAATTTTATAACAACATTTACTATTTTTAGCATTTTTCGGGTCCTAAACTTCTAGAGCAGTTTTGACTCCCTAAACGACGTTTTTTGACGTCTTCAATAGGCCCATGGCCATAGGTAAGGGTATATTTCAAATATTTTAGTAAATGGATATATCTTTCCAACGAGGTATCGTACGGTCCAATTGGAGAAAATATGACCAAGTTATGACCTCGAGAAGTTGGCCACCTAACTAACCCCAACGGGGCCCACAAACTCTTGATGTTCCATTTCCTGGGGTTATGGTTTTGGTTTTTTAGGGTTTTCCCTTTTTATTCAATAATAAAAATTCCCTTGAGCCTCATTGTAACATAGTTCAGAGACATGTATCTACCATATCTATTCTCAGAGATAAGCTACCAGCACTCGAGCTAGTTTATTTCCATTATGTATGTAAGCATATTTTAGTTCTTTGATATTAATGAAATGAAGTGTTATTTTTACCACAATTTTTTATTTATGGTTATATCTGTATTTTTTTGTGTTCCTATTTAAATTTGGATCAATGGATTTGTAATAATCCCATAAGTTGGAGTGATCCAGTGAACAAGGTGTTGATAGGACCGGGTATGTTGGCAGAGATGGAACAAGAAATGCAGGTAATCAAGAATAATTTAAAGGAAACATAGGATAAACATAAAATTTATGCAGATCAGAATAGGATGTCTAAGGAGTTTCATGTTGGGGAACATGTGTACTTTTGCATCAAGCCCAGGAAGAGCTCCTTTAGGATCAGATCATGTGCCAAGCTAACACCTTGGTTTTGTGGACCATTCAAGATTTTTGAAAGGATTGGAACAATAGCCTATCGAATTGCATTTCCTCTGACAATGAAATTCCATGATGTTTTCCATGTTTCATTACTTAAGTATTAAATATGTTGATCATGTGATTGACTGGTCTATATTGCAGGTGGAGCCAGAAGGATAATTCCAGCCAAAACCACAATGTATTTTGTAGAGAAAGATTCTCATGCTCTGGAACAGAGAAATTGAGCAAGTTAAAGTGCAGTGTAAGTACTTTGGGCCTAATGAAGCTACATGGGAGAAGGAAAATCATATGCGAGCTATGTATCCTTCTTTATTGGTTGGTTGAGCGATTTTTTTTGGTATATGTTTTGGAGTGATGTTTTGGTATATGCACATATGTATATGGATGTAATTACTGCCATGAGTTGTGTTATAAAGCTCCAATAAGCAGTATGGGTGTCATTTCATTATGGTGGTCATGTTGTTATGTTGTCACATTGGTTTTATTCTCAGCAGGTTGACCATTGTAAATATTGCATCGAGCTAAGTTATAAAGCTCCGTGTGAAGTATGTTTTCGTTTCAATATTCTTGTTGGTTGTAGGTTTCATTTACACTGAGGATGATGATCCCCCAAGGGGGAGGGTTATGTAACAAACCTGGTAAAAAACACACGTGAATAAAGTTAATGAAGGAAAAATAGTAACCAAGGTCATGGCACACGTACTCCAAGCTTAATGTTGGGCAAAGCATCCTAGTGTGGGTGTTCATTTGATTTATTATGGCTAAGGAAATTGGAAAAGGCAATTGCATTTTTAGAATTTTATTCATGAAAATAATAGAAATTAGGAGAAAAGTAAGGTGAAAGGTCACAGGTTTCATGAGAGGATTAAAGTGAAGGAAAGTAATGGAAAATTGAATAAAATAGAGACCTCATTAATAAAAATGATTTTGAGGATTAGTTGGTACCTTTTGTCAGTTCATTTTTGGAGCTCTTTCTCTCTCTCACTCACTCTTGGACACATAGAGTTTTCTTGGAGCACTATAGCATTGGATAAAGGAAAGAAAAGCAAGGACTAAGAAGGAGAAGAGAAGATATATCAAGCATGGAAGATCAGGATCAAGCGGATACATCGGGATTACTTGCAAGTATCGATTTGCATGTGTAATTTCCTTGCTATATATTGCATGCATGGTACATGCATTGGTGCATTTGGTTCACTTACTGTAGTTGGCATGGGATTTTCTCTCATGAAAATATCTGCAATATTCACCGTTTTGTAAGTGGACTGCACAGGTATAAAGTGGGTTGCCTTGCTCAATCTATCAACCACCACCATTATGGAATCATTATGCATTTTTTATTTTGGTAGAGCAGTAATAAAATCTAATGATATAACCTCCCATTTCCATTTAGGTACAGGTATGGGCTGCAAAAATCCTGTTGGATGTTGATGCTCCACCATAACCTATTGACATTTTAGACATTTTTTTAAATATTCAGCAATATTCTTCTGCATACCAGGCAAAAAATAAACTTTCCTGATTGCTGTCAGCATTTTCTAGTATCCCAGGTGTCCAAAATAATTACTGCGGTGATATTAATTCAAGATCAACTCTTTCAAACTAATATGATTCACAATATATAATCTTCCTTTAAAAATTAAAAGTCGGTCCTTGCTAATCCCATAATTTGATGATTTTTCTTGTTTTTCTGCTTCCTTTGCTTGCTTCCATAGGAACTGGTATTCAGGATCATTCTCAGATTCTTCTTTTATCTGATCCTGAAATTTAAATTCTACTTGATTAAAGTAGAGTTCATACACACAATGGAGTTTTCTTCTCAAGGCATCAACCACGCGATTTTATTTGCCTTTAACATGTTTAATGTCAAAATAAAATTCACTTAAAAACACATTCCACCTTGCCTGACGAGCATTTAAATCATCTTGTTTAAAATAATTGGTTAAACCACCATGATTTGTCTTCAACACATCTCTTTCCCAATAAGTAGTGTCTCTGCACCCTGAGTGCATGCACTACTGATGTCAGCTCCAAATCATAAGTTGAATATCGTTGTTCATGCTCCTTTAATTTTATTGACTCATAGGCAACAACCCTTCCCTCTTGGGATAATATTGCTCCTACTCCTTCCTTACAAGCATCAACATACTTCAAATTCCTTGTTGGGGTCAGCTACCCTCTACATCGGGGCAGTAGTTAGCAAGTGTTTTAACAATTCAAAACTAGCCCTACATTCGCTGGTCCATCTAAACACCTTTCCCTTCCTCTACAGAGATATAATAGGAAAGGAAATATTCGAGAATCCTTTGATGAAACGTCTATAATATCTAGCCAATCCCATAAAATAATGGATATCTGCCACGTTTTGGGGTATTCACCATTAAATGATAGTATTTTTTTTCTTGGGATCTACTGCTATACCTTCAGTGGAAATGACATGGCCTAAGTATTGTATTTGTTCTTTGAAAAAGTCAGATTTGCTGAACTTGGTGTACAACTGATGTCTCCTCAACATCTCCAGCACTTGCCTTAAGTGTTCCTTGTGCTCTTCCATGGTTCTTGAATATATCTATATGTCGTCAATAAATATAAGAATGAACTTCTCCAAAAGGGGTGAAATATGCCATGCATCAGTATCATGAATGTTACTAGTGTACTGGTTAAGCCAAATGGTAGTACCACGAACTCATAATGCCCATATCGGGTGTGAAAGGTTGTTTTATAAATGTTCTCATCTTTGGTTTAGATCTGGTGATATCCAGACCTTAAGTCTATCTTTGAAAATACATTTGCTCCCTTCACTTGATCGAATAGATCATCTATATGTGGCAGCAGATATTTATTCTTGACTGTCAATTTATTGAGTTGCCTATAATCCAAGCACATTCGCATGGTTCCATCCTTCTTCTTTATGAACACCGATAATCCCCAAGGAGATACACTTGGTCAAATATACCCCTTATCCAATAGTTCTTGTAGTTTCATTTTCAATTCTATTAACTCGGGTACACTCATCCGATATGGTGCTCTTGAAACTGGTGCTGTACTGGGCATTAATTTGATAGTGAAATCATTGTCTCTTTTTGGAGGTAAACCTGGTAAATTTTCTGGAAATACATCCATGAAGTCCTGTACCACTAGTATATTTTATAACATAGGGGTCTTTTCCTTAGAGTTAGAAAATACCATTTGGATGACATAAATTTGGCATCCTTTTCTAATGCATTTACTCAAATGAGATGCTATGATGGGACGTAATTGTAAAGGTTTCTTAATTCCTTGCAATTCTTGGCATGTCCCATCTTCCACTCTGAAGTATATGATATTTGCTTACAGTTTACCAGAGACCAATGTCTTTCTAACCATTCCATACCCAGTAGTATGTCATAGGATCCCAAAGGTAGAATATTCAATTCTACATTTAACTATTGTTTTCCAATTTCCAAAGAAAATTTTGAAACCTTGGGACAAACTCTTCTCTTTGCCTCAGTAGTTAGATGTACCATCCATGGGTTTTTTAATTTCTGGCTTTGTAAGTTATAATTTTCTACTATTCGGGGGTTTACATAACTTAAACTGGCACTAGGGTCAACCAAAATAGAAACAGTTCGTAAAAATAACTTAGCTTCTAGTTCTATCATTGTCGGCTAGTAGTTTGCTTGTCGGTCTTCTAGAGATGCATTAATTCTGGGTATATTTTGAGCCACATCCCCATGCACATTCACATGGTTCCATCCTTCTTCATTATGAACAACACTGGTGCTCCCAAAGGGGATACACTTGTTCGAATATACCCCTTATCCAATAGTTCTTTAGTTTCATTTTCAATTCTGTTAATTCAAGTACACTCATCCGATATGGTGCTCTTGAAACTGGTGTTATACTGGGCATTAATTCGATAGTGAATCAATGTCTCTTTTTAGAGGTAATTCTGGTAAATTTTCTAGAAATACATCCATGAAGTCTTGTACCACTAGTATATTTTCTAGCATAGGGGTCTTTTCCTTAGAGTTAGAAAATACCACTTGGATGACATAAATCTGGCATCATTAGGGAAATTTTGAGGTCTAAAATGGGTCTCCTAAGAAAAATGTATAAAAAAAATAAACTTTATAACAACCAATAGGATTCAAGATGATGATGTCAACCATGGGGGATGATTTACCATTTTTTAAATAAAATGGTAAAAATATTAAAAAATAATAAAATAATAAAACTATTTTTTCAACTCGTATTTTCAACTTATCTCCCAAAATTTTTACTCAAATTTTGAGTGGGAGTACTTGTTGGATGCAAAATTTAATTCCTCATCCCAAAAATTACCCATGTTGCATACTTTCGATGAACTCTACTACGAAAAATGAGAAATACATAAAAAACGTGATTTAACCAATCACGTTTTTTTATGTATTTCTCATTTTTCGTGTAGTAGGACCCATCGAAAGTATGCAACATGGGTACTCCTTGGATGGGGAATTAAATTTCGCATCCAACAAGTACTCCCGCTCGAAATTTGAGTAAAAACTTTGGGAGATAGGTTCGAAATATGAGTTGAAAAAGTAGTTTTTTCATTTTTCCCTCTAAAATTTGACGATGTCATCAAATCTTATTTGATTTTTTCCACTATTATTTTATAATTTCCTTAGGAGGCCCATTTTAGACCTCAAAATTCCCCTAATGCCTTTTCTGATGCATTTACTCAACTGAGATGATGTGATGGGACGTAATAATTCCTTGAAATTCTTAGTGTATCCCATCTTCTGCTCTGAAGTATATGATATTTTCCTTACATTCTACCAAAGACTAGTGTCTTTTTAACTAGTCCATGCCCAATAGTATATCATAGGATCCCAAAGGTAGAATATTCAATTCTACATTTAACTGTTGTTTTCCAATTTCCAAAGAACAATTTGAAACCTTGGCACAAATTTTTCTCTTTTCCCCAGTAGCTAGCTGTACCAGTCATGTGTTTTTGAATTTCTGGATTTGTAAATTACAATTTTCTACTATTCGGGGGTTTACATAACTTAAAATGGCACCAGGGTCAACCAAAATAGAAACAGTTCATGAAATTAACTTACCTTCTAGTTCTATCATTGTCGGCTGGTAGTCTGCTTGCTGGTCTTATAGAGCTGCATTAATTCTGGGTATATTTTGAGCCACATCCCCCACCGCAGACCATTCTTGTAGGTTAGTTGTTGTTTCATTTCTTCCACGTTGAGGGAAGTTATTGTAATAATGTGCCTCGCCGCACCCCCAACATTGTAGGGGAGGTTTCTAGGCTTGTCCATGTTCTGGCTTACTGGAAGCCTCTATGGGTCATTCTTCTGTAGGCCATTTTGTTCTCTGGTGATTTCTCCCAAACTTCTTACTTCAGTGAATTTCTTGCAGAATTTTTAAAATTACCAGTCTTGGTATTTTTATAATTTGAATTATTTTTTTGTCCTTTCTTTGGCGGCTAGTTTCTGCCTATTTCTCCTTTCTCCTTGGACTGTTGATAACACATTCATGATTTTCGAATTTCTGTCCTAGTCTTAAATCATGGAATTCCCGAGATTTTTCATCATAGAAACATTCTGTTAAATACTTATCCTTGAAATATTGCTGGAATTTGTCCCATGTCACGTTCTGGTCTTCGATACTTCGAACATTTTTTACTTCCTCCCACCAAAAAGTAGCTTTCTCCCTCAACTGATAAATAGCAAACGATCTTTGAGGTTACTGCTATATTCATAGACCTGAAAGTACTTGTTCATATTAATTAACCAAGCCTCAGCCACTTCTTCGGCTTCTCTATCAAAAGTGGGTGGTTTGATTTTTTGAAACTCACCTTGTAGTTCTGCTTTTTGTTTGTTTATTTATTTCTGATCGGACACATTACCAGAGTCAAATTCATTATAATTTTTGTTTTTCTTGCTTCATTTTGAATTAATCCCTTCTACTTTGTCATTAGTTTGTCGTTTTCGTTCATTTTCTCCCTGAGTGTCCCTTTCAGGACTGAGTTGCACTATTCCCTAATTCGGCCTGTTAGAAAGGATTTTTAGTATCCTCTCCTATTATTACATCAATCTTTCATTATCTCTCCTTACCCAGACCATTTATTCCTATAGCTTCTACAATGTACTCAATAGTATACTCTTTTGATGCTGCTGTTTCTCCAGTAATCTACTGGTCTATTGGTGCTGGTCTACACTTAGCTGTATCCACATTTACGGATTCATTTCAAATTGGTTTAGGGTGTTGGTTCCCCCACATTTTAGGGTACTTGATGCGTCAATCCCCTTCTCATTATGTCCTTTCTACTTTCTGTGCACAATTTACACACAACGGTTATTATTTAAGTGACCAATTTGGGTCCCAACGTATGAACACCACTTTGATACCATTTGTGACAACTATATACATAATTTTTATTTATTTATTTTAACCTTTATTACCATGATTTATGTTGATCTTAGAATTTGTTAAATACTAAACCCCAAAATAAACATTGTAATTATAACTTTACTACTATATGCCTAAATGACATAATCGAATTTTCATAAAAGAATTTCACATAATCCTTATGACCCTATGTATAACCATATACATATTACAAGGCTCGTCAGTCGATACATTAATTATTTGACCCTATGCTATGATTAGAATCATGTTCATTTTATATGGTAAGCCCACGGGTCTGTCAGCCCTGATCTATCGAATTATTACTTTGATCTTTATGGTACATTTGATTAGAGATTTGATTGGAATTATTAAGCAAACTTTGTCAAGTTTTAAATTATTTTGGATTGGGAAAAGATGCATTGTACCACACAGATCTTTCCCGCTCCACTTGTCTTGTTTTCATTACATTTATCGGACATCTGTCAACCCTTCTATCATATTTCATCATTCGAATTATTACTCTAATCTTTACTGTACATTTGATTAGAGACTTGATAGGAATTATGAACCAAACTTTGTCAGGTTTTAAATGATTTGGGATTGGGAAAAGGTGTGTTTTACCACGCAAATATTTCCTGCTCCACTTGTCTTGTTTACATTACATTTATCGGACATCTATTAACCATTCTCCTGTTGGATCTATGGTAAGGAATTGATAGTGGAGGTTGATTGGTACTAGGTTAGGGTATCGACCACCCTTCCAACCCTAACCATTTCGTTCATTCGGTCCTCACGAGGCAGTAGAAGCTTTCTCTGCAACACCTCTATCGCCATTGCTACTGTTACCTTGATTCTTGCTCGCGCCTTCAACAATCTTGTATTCACTACAACATATACTCAGGTAATTCGATGAATCCTTTGTTTTGTGACATTTAGAAGGTGAATGCACAGTGTGTCTACCAATTTACTCTATGTTTTCTTGTACCTATAACATTTTAAGCTCATTCCTCATCTTTGTCTTCCTAAGATGCCCTCCATTTGTTTGTTCAAGAAATATTTTCGGGTGTTTATGTTTGTAGCTTGGCTATGGTGTAAAGATGTTGATTAGGGTTCCAGGTTTCTATTCGTTGGAGACTTCCTCGAGTTCTCGGCTTCAGCAAACCCCAGGTGAGATAAATTAACACCCTGTCATGTTTTTAATAGGTATTAACTTGATCCTCGATCAACTCTGTGGTTTGATATTTTCATTTTCATTTTGTGTGAAGTTGTATAGAGTTATGATGTAGGACCTCCCTCTGATTTCATGGCTAAGGTAAAATATGCCAATCCACTGACTTAATTGTTAATCTTTTCTTGTTACTTGAAGGCTGAGGTTTTGTTAAATGTAAACCGTAATTTTCCTTATGGTTCTCTTTGCAGCTATGGCTTCGTTTCTTTCCATAGCTAATCTTGCATGTCGGTAGCTATTCTGTCTTCGTAACGCCAGTTATCATCACTGACACAGGTACAAGGGTCCTCGAGCTTGATTTTTGACTTTAAATGAAAAACCCCCTTTTCTTCTCTCTGGAACTAACTTCCGATATTTGCAGCACCATATCTCGTTAATGATTTAGTAGTTATATTCTATATTTCTCTTTTGGTGTAATTACATTGGGCTTCGACCTGTTTAAAGGATATGCTACTGTCATAAACTTGCCCATTTCAGAATTTATTTTGGTTATATGTAAAATAATCTCAGGCCAAACTTCGAGATGAAATTTCTTGTCTTGAAAAGCGTATTATTTTATATATCACAATATTCTTCCTGTTAAGAAGCTAGCCTGTAAATTTATTTTCGGCACAGAGCCTGGTCGCATCTAATGTAACTTCTTTATTTTTGGTTATATATATATATATATATATATATATATATATATATATATATATATATATATATATATATATATATATATATATATATATATATATATATTGAATACGAATCTTTGTAGAGACATTTATACTCATTTCTATTTTCTTAGTACATATGGAGACTTTTAGTCTATTAATTGTTATCTACAATTTTCTATGATTTCTCCTTCCTATATATATATATATATATATAATCTTTGTATAGACATTTATACTCATTTCTCTTTTCTTAGTACATATGAAGAGTTTTAGTCTATTAATTGTTATCTGCAATTTTCTATGGTTTTTCCTTCCTGCATGGTATGATTTTCCTTATTTTCAATAATATAATTCTGTACAAAGTTTATTTCTTCTATGGTTTTTACTCATAACGAGTAAGAAATAATTTTTTTTTTTTTCATATATCATTCTGTCAGAATTAGGAGTTGTAAACGTTATCAAAAACTAATATTGATTACTTTTTTCTTTTTCTGATGGTGAAATTTATATGCTCCAATTAACTATGTATGCTGATGTCCAAACCATCAAGTTTTCTGGGTTAATTCTGTAACTCTTTGTCCGTGTATAGCGTAAGATAGCGTAATGAAACAACCTGTTATGTCTAGAGTATCTAATTTGGAATAAACTAACATTTTTCACACTAATACAGATTCTGTAGTTTGTTTCTGTGTGTTTTTCCTCTATTTATATTTATAACCAGTCCTCTCTTATACACAAGGGTGTACCCTATTTCAGAGGATGAATTATAGAATTAAATATGTACTAACAGGTTACTAATAATTACATTCTCCACATATAAAAAAATATGTAAACCAACAGGCATAGTTTCCTATTATTATTTATATATAAATTCTTATAACAAGATAAGGAATTGATAAACACATTTACTTCTTCTAAATGTAATTTCATTTTCATTATTTACATAATCATCTATTTTTCTAACCAGAAAATCATAGACAGTTTCCTAGTCCTTACTTTCAAGAAGACTGGTTACTTATCTCACTTTGAAACTGCTGATGATGTCCTCCCTACTATGAGAGAGGCCATTCTGTCCTCGTCTCCCCCTGTGCTTTGCACCAGAGTAGGTATTATTTAGTAGTAATTTTGGTTGAGACCTCAGGACCTCCAGTCCAGTACACTTTTCATTCCAGAATTCAGGGTTGTTGAGTTTCCACTGGTTACCACCAGCTCTGGATTGACTCTCTCCCTTCAACCTTATGACTGATTTTCCTTCAGTAACAAAACCCCTTTTCCTCACTGGGATGTACCCTTTATCCTCAGAGGAAAGGTAACTGTTTTTTACTGCTTTTGCCCAAATACTCTGAGATCTCAGAATACTTTATCATCAATATTTATGGAAAACATTCCATAATTAATTTCTTATTCAAAACATAAATAACCATGTTGATTCATTTAATCTCATTAAAAAATAAATACATGTATAATTGTCTTTCAAACAAAATCAACAGAAATAGTCTTGGAAAACTAATCTAGATCACACAATAACCATGAATATCCACCCATCATTAATCTTTCTAAGCAAGTTATTACTTTTTGTTTGAGCACTTTGATGATTGACATGAGTATGTTGTAACAACTCTAAAAAATTCATGTTAATAAAGTTAATAAAGGCAAAATAATAATCAAGGTCATGGGATACGTATTCCAAGCTGAATGTTGGGCAAAATATCCTAGTGTGGGTGTTCATTTGATTTACTATGACCAAGGAAATTAGAAAAGACAATGATAAAGGCCTTGGAAAGGAAAAATGAAATTTTTGGAATTTTATTTATGAAAATAATAAAAATTAGGAGAAAATTAAGGTGAAATGTCACAGGTAGCATGTGAGGAGGAAAATGAAGGAAAATAATGGAAATTTGAAGAAAGTAGAGGCATCATTAATAAAAAGGATTCTAAGGATAAATTGGTACCTTTTGTCAGTTCGATTTTGGAGTTCTCTCTCTATTCTCTCTCACTTTTGGACACTTATAGTTTTCTTGGAGCACTGTAGCATTGGATCAAGGAAAGCAAAGGAAGTAACAAGAAGGAAAAGGGAAGAAAATATCAAACAAGGAAGAGCATGATCAAGCAGTTATAATGAGATTACTTGTAGGTGTGGATTGGCATGTGTGATTTCCTTGCTAGATTTGGAATGCATGGTACATGCATGCATGTATTTGGTTCTCTTACTGTCATTAACATGGGATTTTCCAGGTATGATAGTGTTCTTCAGCCTTGCCTTCCCATTTTCAGATAGCCATGGTGTGGTGGGTTCTCTTATATTTTTTTGAGATGGATTGTCAGATGGTTTTGAAACTAAATGAGGTGGTATCTGAAAGAAAGAACATAAGGCCTAGGAATCCCTAGACTGGAGAAGGAGATATTGCGGTAAATAGGGATTTTGTGTGCCTTGGTAGGCCTATTTTCAAATAGCCATGGTGTAGTGGGTTCTCTTATATTTGTGTGAGTTGGATTGTTAGATGGTTTTGAAACTGAATGAGGTGATATCTGAAAGAAATAATAGAAGGCCTAGGAATCCATGGACCAAAGAAGGTGGGATTGCGACAAATCAGGATTTTGTGTGCTTCGGAAGGCCTAGAAATCGTAGACTGGTGAATGGTGGGATATATGGTAAATCTTAGAGGTGTGTGCCCTCGATTAGGCCTCATAATCCTTTCTACCGATGAATGGTGGGATATATAGTAAAGCATAAAGGATGGATTATTGATTAGACCTAAGAACCCTCGACTGGTGAATGGTGGGATATATGGTAAAGCTTAGATACTAGGAGGTAGGAAAATTCCTTACAATGTAGGTGGAGAAATCCGGTGGCATAAATGCTTGTTGAGAACCAACTAATCCAGTGGGGATTGTAGTAAAGCCTAAGGAAACCTGGTTTGGTTTGGTTTTGAGTTCCACATTCATACTTGCAATATGGCATGGGGGTGATTGGTTGAAAGGAATATTTGGTTCAACCAATCTATGGTCGGGTGGTTCGTGGAAGTCCCAAACCTGGTTGGTTTTTGCATTCATTAATAGGAGTTATTCTCCTTAGTATTTCATGTGTAAATGTACTAGATTATATGTAGTTTTTATGGCCATTATATCCATGTTATTTCTATTGGTTATATGTTGGTTATGAGTACGTTTTATGGCAGATTTGATGTATGGTTTTCATCATGTTTTGATTAGCAAATGAATGTACTGTATATATATGTCCTAATAGATGATAATGCAACTATTATGATATGGCAACAATGCTTATTTACGAATCTAAGATAAGTATGAGACCCATATGCTCAGATATGTTGTTATGACCTGTAGATTATATATTGGGACATGTTTGACGAAATTTTTGTCATGGCTAGTAGGGATCAGATCAAGTACTTGTACTAGTGATTTCATTATTAGTTGTGTTCCATTGTTATTATTCATTTCTAAAGGTTTCTTGAAGTTATGGGCAATGGCTTGAGTCATGACCCTTAAAAAGTGGCATAGCATTTGGGGTCGTTGGCACATAAATCCCCTGGAAAAGTGCATAGTTGCTATCATCCCTTTTTGTGGGAGTGACTGGAAAGCCTTAGTCACATGCATGGCTTGTCATGGGAGTGGTTGAGGGGCCAAATTAGTGAAATTTCAATTTGTCTCAGGAGTTGATCACCTAGAAGGGTTGGTTAGCGTCTAGAGGTCTTGTGGCATGTGTGGAAGGTCAATTTGGTTTCGTTATGTTAATTCCACTTCCTTAACTATACATGGGGAGTTGAATCAAATCATAGTAGCCTCTCGTAACATGTGTACCCAAGTGGAATAGGTAGCTTGGGTAAATGTGGGAGGAGGGTGTTACATAGTGGTATCAGCGAATGGTTCACCCCTTGGACTGGATGGGATATGTGTTGGTCATACATACATGTAGATTGCATGTGTTATCTATGTTTGTGGTTTATGTGTTTGTTTTATATGCATGGTGCTATTCATGGTTGCAGTTGTGTCACCATGTGAAAGTTGATGGTGTTGATGTTGGATGTGTCTATCATTAGTATATGTCAGTTTTGCATTGGTTATATATGTTAATGGTTATATGTTGTTGTGTATACATTGACATGGTGATAGTTGTCATGCATGAGGTCACGGTAGGTGGTCGGTATGGTCACGTATCGATAAATGGATAATAGATTAAATCATGTTTATATGTTGTTATAATTATTACTATACATATATTGTGCTAATCTAGTTGATCTTGCTAAAGAGATAACCTCCCATGAACTATACTAAGGCATGTTGACTATGTTATGTTTTGGTTTAGCCGACATTGTATACTTGCAGGAAAGATATCAATTATCCATATTTATGCAGGAATTGAACAGAATATACATATAACAATAAATACAAAAATGCAGTGTAAATAACACTTCATTTCATTAATATCAAAGAACTAAAATTTGTTTACAGATAGAATGGAAATAAACTAGCTAGGGTGATGGTAGCTTATCTCTGAGAAGAGATGTGTTGGCTACAAGCCTATGAACTATGTTAAAATGAGGCTCGAGGGCCTATTTATTATTGAGAAAAAATGGAAAATCATAAACATCCACAAACCTAACCGTAGGAGATGAAGCGCCAAAACTATGGGCCTCGTTTGGGTAAATTAGTACATCAACTTCTCAGGAACGTAACTTTGGCATATGATCTCCTTTTGACGCAAACCATACCTCGTTAGAAATATCTATCGAAGGACTACAAATTTTGAGTGATCAACATCAATTTCTAACCCATTTTGCTCCTGGTTTTCCAAAAAAATGTGTTTAGGGCCTTAAAACGACTCTGGAAGTTCAGGACCCGAAAAACTGCTAAAAATAGTAAATTATGCTATAATTAAGGAAACTGAAAAACTGAAAGAAATAATGGTGGGGCTCCAAGTCGAATAGAAGGTTGGCCACCAATATCCACTTGGACAATCCCCCCCCCCCCCCCGAGGAAGCAATGGTCCCCATTGTGTTGAGTTCCTCCATGAGATGAGGAAAATTCTGCTAAACTAGTCCTTGGTGAACCACTTGCCTTGGTGCGGGAGTTGGCCAGCTTTGACAACCTGATACAATTGGATTTTCTGCTAGTGAGTGTTCTTGATTTGCATGTCCATGATACAATCTGTGGTGGCCCGTTCCATTCAGTCTGGGTTTAACTCTGTTAGTGTGAGTTTTTCTACAATGTCTTAGAATAATGTTACCAATGAAATAGGTAACCTGATCTCAAAACAGGAACTCTAGTCCAAAAAGATTCAAAAAACATGAAAAAACACCCCAAAAACAAAAAAAGTGTATTCCAGAACGCACTTGGTTTTTTTTGAAGATCAAATTTCAACATTTTATAAAATTATGCTAAAAACAAAATTGTTTCTTGAAAAAAGGATTGAAAAAACACCCTCAAAACAAAACTAGTTGATGCTGGAATAACAAAAAAAAAATATGTATCATATTTTTGACATTTTTAAAAATAGAGAAAACATTTTTTAATTTTTAAAATTCAAACATTGAAATAAACCTAAAATTTAAGAAAAAAAAAATTTAAAAAATAAAAACATTTTAAAGCTTAAAATTTAAAAATATATAGGAATAAAAAAATAAAATAAAAAACAAAATAAAAATTTTAATTCAAACATTAAAAAAAAAACCTAAAATTTAAGAAAAAAAAAATAAAAAAATTTAAAGATTAAAATTTCAAAATATATAGAAATAAAAAAATAAAAATTAAAACAAAATAAAAATATTAAATTAAAAAAAACAAGTTAAAAAAATAAAGAAATTATAAAAAATAAAATATAGAAATTAAATTTAAAAAGAAAAAGAAAATGTTTATTAAATAAAAAAAAAATAATAATAATAATTTTAAAATAAAAAATTAAATATAATGAAATATATTAAATTTTAATAAATTTAAAACTTAAAAAAAAAAAATTAAAAAAAAAAATGCATTATTGAAATTAAAAGTAAAAAAATGAAAAATTAATTAAAAATAAAAAATGAAAAATAAAATACAATAAAAATATTAAATTTAAAAAAATATATATTAAAAAAACAAATAAATTAAAAAAAAAAAAAAAAATTTAAATTATAAAATATATATATATATATATATATATATATATAACTTTAAAAATCAATTAAAATTGAAATTTTGAAAAAAATAAATTAAAAAAAATATATTAAATAAAAAATAAAATAAAAAAGCAAATTAATTTGAAAATATTAAGTTTAATTAAAAAAAAATCTAATTTTAAATACACAATTTTAATTGAAATAAAAAAATATATAATAATTTTATGTAATTAAAAAAATAATAATAAAAAACTAAAAAAAAAAAAAAAAAATATTAAATTCAAATAAATTAAAAAGAAAAAATACAAATTTATTAAATTTTAAAAAATTAAATGAAAAAACTAAACATAAAATTTAATAATAAAAAAAAATATGAAAAAAAATTTAATTAAATAATAAAAAAATACAAAATTTAATAAATTTTTTTAACAAAATTTAGAAAAAAAAAATAAAAAAAAAATAAAAAAAATAAAAAAATTAAAACAAATTAAATTTCAAATACAAAAATTAAATTTTAAAAAAATAATTTTCAATTTTTTAAATTTTAAAAAAAAAAAAAAAATTGAAAATTATTAAAAAAAAAAAAAAAAAAAGAATTTTTTTATCGTGGTGTGCCAACGGTCCAGCCTCTGCCCGGTGGCGGAGAGGTGATCCTTGAGCGAGGTCGGGCGGTGCACGCATACGACCCCGCCCACCGACGATCGACCCTCGGCTATGACACAGGCCTTGAGGCTGATTCCGGGAATCGCCCTCCCGCGGCGGGAGGCCGATTACGCGAGGCAGATTCCAGGAATTGCCCTCCCGCGGCGGGAGGCCAATTTCAGGAATCGCCCTCCCGCCGCGGGAGGCCGATTCTCAGAATTTCCCTCGCATCGCGGGAGGGCGATTCCCAGAATCGGCCTCCCGCCCAGGTGGCGGTGGAGGCTGGTTGCTGGGCGGGTAGGGGGTTGCATGCAGCCTCCCCGCCTGCCAAGCGGCTGGCCTCTGCCGCCACCTGGGCGGGAGGCCGATTGGCGGCGCCACCACGATCAAAAAATTCTTTTTTTTTTTAAATTTTTAATATATATATATATATATATATATATATTGATTTTTTTATTTTTAAATTCAAAAAATTTATTTATTTTATTTTTTATTTTTTAATTCAAATTTTTTATTTTAAATTTAATTTGTTTTTTTTTTTTAAATTTAATATTTAATATTAATTATTTTTTAAAATTTAAAATTTATTTATTAAATTTTGATTTAATTTAATTTTTTTTTTTAATCTTTTAGTTTATTTAATTTTTCATTTTTAAATTTTATAAATTGTTTCATTTAAAAAAAAAGAGTAAATTTATGGATATTTGTTTTTTAATTATTTGCATGTGGTTTTTTGTTTTTTGTTTTTCTTTGTTTTTGTTTTTGTTTTTGTTTTTTTTTTTTAATTTGTATTTTTTTCTTTCTTCTTCTTATTATTTTTTTAATTTAAAATTTAAAATTTAATTTTTTCTTTTTTTGTATTTTTTGTATTTTTTTTTAAATCTAAATTTTAATTTTGTAATTTAAATTATTTTTAAATTTTCTATTTTATTTTATTTATTTATTTATTTATTTTTTTAATTATATGGTTTTTTTTAATAACTTAGAAAAAAATGTTTTTGATGTTTTTTTTTCTTTAAATTATGTGTTTTTTTTTTCAAATTTTGTCATTTCTTTTGATATAATTTTCGAATATTTTTTGTTTTTTTTTGTTTTATTTATTTTTTTTTGTTTAAATTTTTTATTTTTACAAGTTAATTTTGTTTTTTTTTAACATTTTTATTGGTTTTTTTATTGTTTTTATATATATATTTTTTATCTAAGTTTTGTGTTTTATTACCAACATAAAAATCACTACTCTAAAAAAAAAAAGGTTGATGCTACATCAATACGTTTCAAAATTAGCATGAAAATCACTGCTCTAAAAAAAAAAATTGATGCTGCATCAATATGTTTCAAAATTAGCATGAAAATCACTAACATTTTAAGACAAATATTCATACTTCATAAATAAAAATATTAAAGTGTCAAAAATGTGCACAAAAAAAAGGGGGTGATTCTGCATCACCACTTTTCAAAAGCGGGTGCTTTTTATGCTACAAAAAAAAAGTAGGTAACAATGCGGTTACCTATTTCATCGGTAACAGTGTTTTAGGTGTCCAGTAGAGGTGGGAAGTAGGGTTGAAGGCAGTCCACATTGAATACTAGGTGTAGACCAAGGAATGGTAGAAGACTGAGCTCGAATGCATTGTTCCCTACAACCTTGGCGATGGTGTACAACCCATATCAGAGCAGGCGAAGTTTGGGGTGAGGTCCAGTGAGGCGCTCCTTCTGCAAATGTAGTCACACTTTGTCGCGCATTTGGAATTTGTGTGGCACCCAATGTTGATCATGTCATTGCTTGTACTTAGCATTGGCTCTGTCCAATATGTCATGAAGTTGTTGGAAGATGTGCTAAATGTGCTCAATCAAGTTGTTTGCTTTGTCATCTTTAGACTGGACATGAGACGAATAGGCCTGAGTAGCCGCAAATGACATGGCTACGTCAATGAGACGTAGTGGTTGGAACCCCAGGCCCACTTGAAAGGGGCTGTGGCCAGTTGAGCTGTGGAGAGCCCAGTTATAATTGTGTTACACATAGGGAAAGCTCTCATCCCATGTGCGTGGATGGTTTGAATTGTACATGTGCATAATGTGTACAATCATCTTGTTGACGACCTCTGTTTGGCCATCAATTTGGGGATGGAACGTTGTGGACTTGGTGAGCTCGGTATCTAGCATTGACCAGAGGATGGACCAAAATGTGTTGAGGAGCCTGCTGTCCCGATCTGAGATGATAGACTGTGGTATCCCAAAGTGAACCCACACTCATTCAAAGAAGTATTTAATAGTGGCTTCTGCTGTGATATTCTTCTTGTAGGTTGACATAATGGCAACCTTTGAGAATCTGTCGACGACCAAGAAAACACAGTAATTTACCTACTTAGTAGAAGGAAGGCCCGGCATATAATCCATGGAGATGGATTCCCAAGGTCGACTAGGGGTAGGTAGTAGAGTATAGAGGCCTTTCTTCTTGATGGTTGGTTTGGAAATGGCGCAAGCAGTGCAGGACCTGATGTACTTCCCAACATCCTATCTAAGGTTCGGCCAATAGAAATACTTTTGCAATACTGCCACTATTTTTTCGACCCCGAAATTCCCAACGACCCGGCTGTAGTGTTCTTCCAAAATCATCTTGGCACGCTCACTTGAAGGAACAGAAAGTTGTCCCAGGTGACATAGCAGTGGATCCTGAAGGTGAGAAATTGGAACTTGCGTACCCCCAAGAGTGTCTTGTATGTGTGGTCCAATTCCAGATCGCTCTTGTAGAGAAGCAGCCAATAATAATTCTCATTCCCACAAGAGTTGAAAACTGTGGTTAGCGCCACGATCGGTGGTATATTGAGGCAGTTTGCAACATTATTGATGCTACCCTTCTTGTACTTGATGTTCAAATGAAATTGTTGCAAATATGTGGACCACTTCTAATGGTGATCATTTAGCAACTTACCTTGTGTTTGTATGAAATTCATGGGTTGGTGGTCTGTGTGGATGACTTTTTCCTTCCCCAAAATGTAATGCTTCCATTGTCGGCAAGCCTAGAAAATGGAATACATTTCTTTTTCATAAGTGGGATACTTGTGGACCGTGTAAGATAGTGTCTCACTGTGATATGCCACTGGATGCCCCTGTTGAGTAAGAACTGCCCCAATGGCATAGTCAGAGGCATTTGTCTCAATATCAAATGGTTGTTGCAAGTATGGTAATGTGAGCACTGGGGCAGAGTAGAGGCAATGTTTCAATTCTACAAACGCCTTCTGTTGATATTCCGACCAAAAGAAATTTTCTTTCGCTCCTCCCTTGGTGACTTTTCTCAAGGGCCAAGTGATATGAGAGAATCCCAACATGAACCTGCAGTAGAAATCAGCAAGACCTAGAAAGATGCGAAGCTCTATTAGAGTGGTTGGGGTCGGCCAATCCCGAATTACTTGGATCTTGGTTGGATCCCAGATACTAAACCTGGGTCATGCCAAAAGTTCACATCTCCAAACTGGCACAAAACTTGTGTTTTTGCAATGTTTGGAGGACTTGTTGGATGTGGTGGAGGTGCTCTTCCCAAGTCTAGCTTAAGATCAGGATGTCATCCAAGTACACTACTAAAACAAAGTTGGTTAATGTCCACAAGATGTCTTCCATCAGCCTCATGAAGGTTGCAGGAGCATTCGTCAACCCGAAAGGCACGACCAACCATTCCAAAAGGCCCTCCTTGGATTTGAAGGTAGTCTTCCACACATCGGAGGGTTTTATTAGTACCTGGTGATACCCTGACTTCAAGTAGATCTTTCTAAAATATTTCTCCCCCTTGAGTTGATCCAGAAGGTTATCAATCTATGGGATCGGGTACCTATTCCGGACGGTGATCTTGTTCAGTGCTCAATAGTTAATACAGAGTCTCCAAGTCCCATCCTTCTTTTGCACCAACATGATCGAGCTCCTACGGGGCGATGAACTCGGCCAAGTGTGACCTTTCTACAACAACTCCTAAATTTGGCTCTTCATTTCATCGTTCTCAAGAACAGAGTGTCGATAGATCGGTCCATTGGGCAGCAACATACCTGGGGTCAGATCGATCGGGCGCTTGAATTGACAAGGCAGAGGCACCCCTGTGGGTGAGGTGAAGATGTCCCTGTACTCCTCCACGACCTTGTACATTTGTTGTTGTCATGCAGAGGAGCCCTGTCTGGAGGTCGTGGCCAAAATATTCTTCTTTCCATAGGGGCAGATCATGAGGAAAACAAATTTCCCAGTTTTTGAAATGATCTTACTGCAATGTTTTGCAGTAACCAAAGAGATAGCGGTAGGCGGTGGTACCTCTGGTATCATGTACAACTTATTTCCCAAAGTAAAAATAACAGTGCAAGGTCAGGACTCATAAAAATCATATCCCTTCCACAAGTATGGTTGGCCTAATAATACATCACACACATGAAGAGGATCAATGCCACATAATAACTCATCCGTGAAGAGCTTGATGTTGTAGGGAAGGCGACACTACTAGCTGACGCAAAGATCCTGCCCTTGGTGAAGCCACCCGATGGTGTACGATTGTGGGTATGATGTGGTCGGAAAGCCCAACCACTTCACGACCTATGCTAAAATGAGGTCCTTTTGGCTCCCACTGTCCACAATGAAATGTAGCGGGGAACCATTTACCCACATCTAGAAGTGGAAGAGACACTCCTCCTCCTCTGGATCTTCAGGTTCTAATTCAGAGTCAGAGCATGCATATGATTCAGAAGCCCTCATCTCGGCCACTAATGACTACTTGGCTCGACACTCACTTGTGTTGTGAGTGGAACTCTTATGGAACTCACACCACTTTCCCGTGTCCTTCTTCGGCTTAGCGATTTTTTTCTTTGCTTGCAGCTTTGGTAGGTTGTCTTAGGTTGCCATACCTTGGATTTTTCCTTTGTTTTGTAGTTTGGGGGAACATTTCCCTTGATTTTTATTTGTAGATCCAAAGTCTCTCTTCTCCTGTTTGAATTTATGCTCAATCTTGGAAGCATACCGGTATGCTGTACCAAGCGAGGAGATGTTGAGGAACTCCATTTCCTCTTGAATGTATATGTGCAGAAAAATACAGTACTTCAGCACCAAATGTTTCTCCGATTCTTTGATACCCAATTTTTTGCGCAGGGTATGGAACATATTTGTCAGCTCATGCACATCTTGATCCCTTTGATGCTGCAGTGTAGTCCATTATACTTGTCCTCATATCTCCCCAAGGGATAATATTGTTCCTCGATGGAATCTCAGAAATAATTCCAAGTGGGTACGAATGATAACAGAGAGGGTTCTCCCTCGTCCTTTTTCTCACAATAGGTTTCCCACTAGGGCCTTGACATGGGGGGTAGATTTTAGGAGTGAAAAATTAATCTTCTCCCGGTCGGAAAAGTTATGATCCGAGAAATATCCTTCTAATAGATTCAACCATATATCTACCACATTTGCATCTATTTAGCCCTAAAATATGGCAATGTCAAAGTTTACTTGTACCTTAAAAGGAGTTGCGCCTCCAGAGTGGCTGCTGGATGCATATGCGCCGCCGGTGGGCAGTCGTTGAAGGATCTGGGCAAAGTTATCCATCATTGCGTTCCTTTGTTTTTCGAGGGCCTCCTCGAGCAATATTTTGATAGGATTTCCTGCTCCCTCATCTTTCTTTTCATCCCCCATGGTCGGTCGTTGGGGTTTGCAAGGCTGATCTTGCAAAGGTTCAACCAGATCAAGCCCTAACTAATTATACACCGACCTCGTTGGGGACATGTAAAGAAGGATCGAGAAAGAGAAAACCACTATGATACCACTTATCCAGATTTATTCAAGAGCACAATAGAATACACATATAACCATAAATACAAAAATGTAGCGGAAATAACACTTCATTTCATTAATATCAAAAAATTGAAATTTGTTTACAGACATAATGGAAATAAACTAGCTAGGGTGCTGGTAGCTTATCTCTGAGAAGAGATGTGGTGGTTACAGGCATCTGAACTATGTTACAATGAGGCTCGAGGACCTATTTATTATTTAGAAACAATGGAAAACCCTAAACATCCAAAAACCTAACCCTAGGAGATGAAGCACCAAAAATGGGCCCCGTTTGGGTAAATTGGTACATCAAATTCCCGGGGATGTAACTTTGGCATACGATCTCCATTTGAAGATCACCATACCTCATTAGAAATATATATCTGAGGACTAAAAATTTTGATGGTAAAAAATGGCCTATAACCCATTTTTCTCTTAGTTTTCCCAAAAAACGCCTCAAAAATGCTCCAGAAGTTTAGGACCCAAAAAATTGCTAAAAATTGTAAACTATGATACAATTAAGGAAAATAAAAAATTGAAAGAAAAAATGGTGGGGACCCAAGTGGAATAGGCAGGTGGCCACCAATATCCACTTGTATCAATCAAATATGACTAGAAAGATAGTAGACTACAATTCACGAGACTCTCCCTATGGATCAAATGAGCATCATGGTGGTGGGAATTCTTCTAACTTAGTAGACACATTGAGAATATTGAAGGAAAAAATAAGGAGCTGCAAAGAATATAATGTCAGGATCATTCAAGCATAGGAGAAACAATCAGAAGCCAATGCATAGGAGAAACAATTAAAAGTCAATTGCAGATGTAAGAACCAATTTAGATCAACAATGGGTAGGAGGATAGGACTAATGGGGCATATGCCAACGAATCTCATGGTGGGCATAGGTCAGACAGAGATGCCATGATCAGGGATGGAAGTCTCTTGGATACACCAGATAGGAGAGGTGATGGACATAGGTTTTACTTTAGTTATGGTTATAATAAGCATTATGATCATCATCATTATTATCCTTACAGGAGGAGTGATAAGAGATATTTTCCCGAAAAGTTCAAGAAAGCAAAGCCACCTACCTTTGATGGGATTTGAAGAAGTTGGAAGATGCAGAGGCATGGTTACTTGGGATGAAGAAATTCTTTGAGTTGCATGAGTACACAGAGAACATGAAGGCCAGAATAACTATCTTCAGCCTCAAAGGGAAAGCAGATATCTGGTGGGAAGATGTGAAGCAGGTCAAAGACATCAAGGCAAAATAGTTGAGTTGGAATGGGTTGAAGAGACTTTTAGGAAGAAATACTTTTCAAAGAGGTACTGCGATAACAAGGCTAAGGAATTTTATGAGTTAAGGATGGGATCAATGAAAAATGATGAGTATATGACCAAGTTCCTGGAGTTATTTAGGTATGTATCGTATCTTAAGGATGAAAAAGATAAAGTTCATAGATTTGTCAGTGGATTTTAATTAGCATTTAGAGATTAGATTGAGTATGATGAGCCTAGGTCACTTGAGGAAGTCATCTAGAAATTGAAGCACTATTATGAGCAGTCAAATTGTAAGACAAAATATCAATAAGGGTGGAAAAGGAAAGATAAAACTAAAGGTAAATGGAAGACGAAAATAACAAGAACCCAGAATGTATAAGAGAAAGAAAATGTTGCACCTTACAAGAAGTCTAACGTAGTTAGACAGGGACATGGGTCACAGTCTAGAGGGAAGAAAAATATAGGTGATGGTAAAATATGTTTGCAGTGTTGTACATGTGGTAAGGAGCATCTTAAGAGATATTGTCTACAGAATCAGGGTGGTAGGCCTCAGATTTACATTGCATAAGAAGCATAGACTGTTGGGGATTTTGGAAAAAGCATTCCTCATATCTATGAAATGTTTGATAATAGGCAGGAATATCAACATGCGTCTATTATCGAGATGGATAGTAATCTTTTTGATTAAGTTGTTTCTATTTTTATTGACCCTAGATCTAATTATAGTTATGTTAACCCTGACTTGGGGGAGAAGTGTGGTTTGAATAAAGAAGTGCATGCAAAATCTTGGTTAGTGTAGTTGGCTACAAGTACAAAGAAGAGAGTTCATCATTGGGTAAGATCTTTTGCATTTGAATTGAATGGTATGCCTACCTCAACACATTTTAATATCCTGTCGTTGGGATCATATAGTATGTTATTGGGTATGGATTGGTTGTATCTTAACATGACTAATTAGACTGCTATGATAAATCTATTGAGTGTTTGGATGACAATGGAGAATAGAGAATCTTGCAAGGTAAGAAGAAGGCAACATTAGTTAGAATGGTGACAACTATGCAGGAAAAGCACGGTCGCAAAAAATGGTGTGTGTTATTTGCAATGCATATTTCTAGCAATAAAGGTAAGGAGGATGCAGATGTATATATAATAAATAGGTACCCAATCTTATAACAATTTCAGGATGTGTTTCTAGTGTATATTTCATAGTTTTCACCTCAGAGGGAAGTAAAATTTTCTATTGAGTTGGTACCAGGGGCATCACCAGTATTGAAGGCACCATACAAGATGATCACTCAAGAGGTAGTAGAGTTGAAGTTGCAGTTGAAGGAAATGCTTGACAAAGGATACATTAGGCTAAGTGTCTCACCATGGGGTGCACCAATGTTTTTTTTGAAGAAGAAGGATGTTACTCTCAGGATTTACATTGATTACAGACAATTGAACAAGGTAACCATCAAGAACAAGTATTCATTGTCGAGGATTGATGACTTATTTGATTGGTTGAAGGGAGCAACAATGCTCTCGAAGATTTATTTGAGATAAAGATATCATCATGTATGCATCAAAGAAGAGGACATTTACAAGATAGATTTATGGACCAGGTATGGGCATTATAAGTTTGTTTTAGTTTCTTTTGGTTTGACTAATGCTCCAACTACTTTTATGTGCTTGATGAATAGTCCGTTGTGTCCTTATATGGGCAAGTTTTTTATTGTATTCATTGGTGACAACTTGATATATTCTAAGAATAATGGAGAATATGAAAAAAACTTAGCAATAGTTTTGAGATGGTTGAGAGAGCATCATTTGTAATCTAACCATAGTAAATGCAATTTCTTTTAGATAAAAGTACATTACTTGGGACATGTTGTTTCCAAGGAAGGCATAATAGTGGATCTAGAAAATTTAAGGGTTATCATGGAGTGGGAAACTCCTAGAAATGTGGATGAGGTAAGATCATTTATGGGGATATTAGGTTACTATAGGAGGTTCATTAAGAAATTATCTCAGATTGCATATCCTATTACGTCATTGCAGAGGCAAGGTAAGAAATTTGAATGGAAAGAGGCAAGTGGAACAAGTTTTGAACAACTGAAGCAGTCGTTGACAAATTCCCTAGTGTTAAATATTATGGATCTAGACAAAGAGTTTGTGGTGTGTAAATATTCTTGTAAGAGAGGACTTGGTAGAGTCCTTACGCATGAAGGACATGGGAATTGAATGAGCACAAATAGAATTATCTGACAAGTGATCTTGTGTTGGCAACGATCATTCATGCATTAGAGATGTGGAGGAACTATATTATTGGAAGGAGGTTTGTATTGATGAGTGATTAAAGTGGATAGAGGTATCTATTTGACCAACTGAATTTGAATTCCAGACAAGATAGATAGTTGGCCATGATCAATGAGTTTGAATTTGAGATCAGGTACATAAAGGGTAAAGAGAACATGGTTACAGATGCTCTTAGCAGGAGGATACAAGTGAATCATATAGCAGCTATGAGTTCTTATGAGTCACACTTAAAACGTTAGATCTTTCAGGAAGGAAAATAATATGGCAAGTACATGGAGCTTATGCACATGTTATAGTAGGGTATAGGTGATAAGGATGTGGACTATCATCTTACAACAGATGGTTTGATCAGATTTAGGGACATGATATATGTGCCAGAAAACAATGAACTCAAGAAGACTATCTTGCTAGAGTTTCATGAAAAGCCATATTCAGGTCACCCAGGATACCATAAGACATTGATAGCAGTAAAAAATTCTTATCATTGGTCGAATCTAAAGAAAGACGTGGTAAAGTTTATGGCTAGATGTTTGGACTATTAATAGGTGAAACAAAGTGTAAGCATCCAGGTTGACTACTCACTACAAGGAAAATACCCTTTAGCAGAGGTTATAAAGGAGGTTTTTAGTGTTATAAATTGGCCAAAATTGTCAAAAAAACATTTTCTACAACATTCGTTTATGGTTACAGAGGTTTTGGTGGAGCTTTTAACGGAAATTCAACACAACTAAAAAACCTGGGCGGCCGGAGGTTGTTATAGATGTTTTTTTTATCAGTGTGTTACTAAGGTTTCAACACACTGGTGCATGTCATCTAGACGGTGGCCCCGTGGTGGTCGAAGGTTCCTACACCGGGCCGTCAAGGTATAAAACCGCACTAGGCGTAGTGTTGGTGATACAACGAATGAGTCCGTACCAATTGGTATTGGGATTTGTGAGGTGCCCATAGGTCGTCTCAATGCACCGGTATGTAGACTTATATAAATGCATCGGTGCAGCTTATCAGACAAACACACCGATATTTATAATTTCTATTGGTATTTGTGTGGTGCCCATACATCATACAAATGCATCGGTGCGTAGTCTCACATAAAAGCACCAGTGCATAGTATCGAACAAACACACCGAGATTTTTAATTGGTTTTGGTATTTGTGTGGTGCCCATAGGTCATAGAAACGCACCGGTATGTTGCAACATACAAACACATCGGTGTACAGTAACTGACATGCACCAGTGTTCATTTTGTATTTTTTAGAAACATCAACCTGTGACAGTGCAATTATTGCGATTTTTCTAAATTCATTATTCATCAAAATTCGACACATCTTATGACAATATTCATATTAATTAAATTTTTATTAATGAATTTGAATGTGATGTTTGGATTAATTTATTATATCATATCATAATTATTGTGGTTTTTTAAAATTCATTATTCATCAAAAGTCGAGACATATATATCTTATAACAATATTCATATGAATTAATTTTTTATTAGTGCATTTGAGAACGACAATGGAGAACGCAATAGAATAAATTAAAACATATATATATATATATATATATATATAAAATATATATATATATATATATATATATATAAGACGATCTTTGTCATACAAAATGGGACCATTATTAGTATCCCTTCAAAATTATTAGTATCCCTTCGTCTTTAAATTGGGACACTATGTACACATTACATTAAGCAAAATGTATGATTTCACAAAAAAATATTTCAAAAAAAATACAACACCTTGCTTTGATATCTAAACATATTGATCAGCATTCTTCCCTTGAATTATTGTCACTACTCAAGCTACTTCAATGACTTGGGTTATTTTGAGGAATGTTTTGTTCACGATGTTGATTGTTTTCTTCTTCTTCACCTTCCATCTACAAACATAAAAATAAATTGTAATGAGTGTATATACATTGGTGAGAATATTGAAAATTGCAATATTAAATAATATACCTCAATGTAAATCGAAAATAAATGATGTACCATAGCAAGAATTGACTCATGAACTATACACATTCTTTCAAAACCAAGTTTCATGCCATGTTTCAACATTTCATTTGTTGGCGTAGTTCCATACTTTATTTCCTACAAGTTTTATACCCCATAATAAATAATATATTTAATATAAAAGATTTTTTTATTCTATTAATTATAGACGAGGCTAAGTAAAACAAGATCGATAGATGCTTACAAATTCCACAATTAATTTCCGATATGCTAACATATACTGACAACCCATATTTAACCCAATGTCAATCAATTCGTCTGATGGTTCTTCTTTGTATGTTAGCACCTACTTGAAGACATTCAATGATGATTATTGTAAAACATCTTAAAATATACAAAAATGAAATCTATTTAAGTTGTTATAAGGAAGTAACAATTACTCACAAACTTAGATACCAACCCTTTTCTTCCTTGTCGTCCTGTTTTATGTGCTGAATGGGTTCCATTTTCTTTTCTTTTTTGCAAGAAAATACTTGAAAATTAATATTTAATGCTAAATTGTTTATTTATTTTACCTAATGATCAAAAAATTCAATGATTACATATTGCATTTGAAGCACGTTGTTGTTGAGATGGTTCCTCTCGCAATGCAATTTTGTCCATTTATTTGACCATCTCCTTGTACACCTTTTTGGAAATTCCTACTGGCATATTTCTGATATCAGCTCGTTCATCTTTTGAGACTTTCATAATCTTCCTGAAAATGTAACATGACAATAAACTATTTAATTTTTATATTGATATATTAAAAGTAAGTATAACAAAAGTGATATTTATAAATAATTATAGACAAACATCTAAAGGAATATTACTTTTTCATTCCTTCTTTTTGGTTGTTGTACATTTTTGCTATTAAAAGTATGACATGTCTCATTGACCAATTCTCTGGAAACTTTTCCTATAGTTTACATAAAATATGGTTCTTGGAATCATTGCATTGGTTTTTGTATTGTAAGTGGAAAGAACATCTATACATTCATTCCACTAGATCCCTCAAACATTTGTAAAAGTTCCCCCCCCTTTCATTAACCTCCAACACCACTCCAGACGAGCTAAGGAGCAATTCATTTTCATTTGCATGTTCTATTGTTTTTATTTTCTTAGAACAAAATTCCTTTTCTGAGTTGTTGGTCCCTGTATAACATTAAACAGAGGTCAATTAATAGACTTGTTCACACATGTTATCTAATAATTTAATTATATTATTAATGACAACTATAAAAAGAAACTCATATTGGATCAATAGTATTTTTTCATTCACCTGATTCATCCTTTTGCAATTTTCCCATCAAGCTTATATGTTCTTCTGGTCCTAGATCAAAAATAATCTTATCGAGCTTCGTCATTTTGTGGCTCTACATGATACACATTAAACAATACATATTATTTAAACTTACATATGGTTAAAAAAATAATATTTTTTGTAAAGAATTTACAAAGAACTTGCTTTTTTTTCTTTTCTTGATGTGTTATCAGTATTTTTGTTACTTGATCTCTTGTCAGTCATTTCTTTATGAATCTAAAACCTGTACCATATCATTCAATAATATATTTATAAATAAATTGTCAAATTTTCAGGTAAAAAATAAATCTCGAGAAACCGGTGCGCCTTTCATGATGTACGCACCAATGTCGATGTGTGGGGGTATTATAAACACACCGCACAAAAAATATAATAGACCGTATGGTGCTATCCTCGTAACATAGCACACCGGTGACCTATTTTAGATATGGTGCACTGATTAAAAAAAAATTGTTTTAAATATTTTATTACATAGTACTTGCGCGGTGCGTTGTATAATACATACTTATTTAAATTAACATTATCAATACCATGGTAACAGGTAAAAAAAATCCATTTTTTTCAAAAATTCACGCAATGGTTGACATGGATTGGGATCTGACTATGCAAGTCACCCCGTGGGTTGGATGTCAATCTAAAATGAAAAGCCCTAATTCTGAAATCACAGAATAAGGGAGAAAAAAGGGCAAAAACAAAAAAAAATGAAGGGTTTAGGGTAAAAATGGATAAAACTACAGAAAAATTAAAAAAACTGCAGAAAAAGTTAAAAAAAAATCAAATTTAATCACGAGATCATTTGAAATTATATGCTACAGGGTTTGAATCACTAGAGGTTGGAATTATGATTGTTTGAATAATTTTGTTTGAACGTATTTCACAGCTTCACAGTGCTCCCATGCTCTCTCGCTCCAGGTATGTCTCCTGCAAATCTCTGGCTGAAAATTTTAGTAAAAATAATGAAATAATGAAAGTGTTTAGTATTTAAAGAATTGTTTTATGAAATAAGATTTTTGAAAATATTTTTCCGCCCATTTTTCAATTTGCCGACTTTTTTTTCACTTAAAGAAAATAGAGTTTCATTTTTATTTTTTTTTCGTTTATTCATCACCGGTGCGTCACTTAATAGCACTGCACCAGTGCATCCATTGGTAACACAAAACCGGTACGTAGTAACTAAAAAGAACCATCGCACAGAAACTAGAACTCACCGGTGTGGTTATCTGTACATTGGCACTGATTTGCAGTTGAGGCACCAAAATTACTTTTAAGTGTGTACACCAAAATTAGACATGTTGGAAACGTACATTTTTCTGTGAAAATATTTGGGCCATTTCTTTTCAAAACTACACCTCTTCTTCTTTCAGAAAAAGAAACTTGAACCTTTCCATAACCTACAACAAGAAAAAGGTGCCCCATGATCTTCTTGCTGACCCATGATCTTCTCATTTGTAAGTTCCTCCTCCATCTTGGCATCCAATTTCCTCTTTTCTCCTTTGTGATTTCTATCTTGATCTTAACAAAATTTATACAATCTCTATTCTACAAGAAACTAACCTTGAATGTTCTAGGAGCAATGACAACGAGTCCTTCATTATGCATTTGTTAGCAGAAGAAGACCGATTTTCGAGTAGATGATGCAGTTATCACATGCATGAAGGTAATGGTTTCCCATAGAAAATTAGTAGAGGGTTGAGCATAGGAAATACATTGCGAAATAGGCTATTACATTAGATTTTCCCATGGGAAACTAGTTTTTAGGTGGAAATATGGTAGCTGCAGGTATCTATGCTTTTCTTCCCACAGAAATGGTCACTAGATTTCCATTTATAATACAAGCATAATTTTTACTGGTTTCATCCGGAGAGAGCATCATTTTCAATAACAAATGGAACCAGGGAATCCTTAAGTGTATCTCGTTCGCATTTTGTTCGGCATTTCGTTCTTTGATAAGTGCTAATTCACCTATACTTTCAAAAATTTGGATTTTTGGGTACCTTCCACGTGATATTCCTCATTATCCATAGGACCACAGCTCAAACAAGTTAGAGATGCCATTAAGGTTCAATTGAAATTCGAAGATGTGATTTTATGCGATGTCAGCTTTGTCGATAAAATTTTATGTAATCCAACCGAATCTCGGCCGATACTCCCAACTGCTTTTAAGCGCATTCTAGAGAATATTTCCCTTCATGGGACCTACCAGCCCGATCAGCAACATCAATTGATCTTTCTCTGCTGTCCTTAAGGGAATGAGAATCCTTCCAATCATGGTGCCTCTTTGCTTTATCGACTGCCTCGATTGATCTTTATCTACTATCTAATTTTTCCCTGCCATCCTTGTAAGAATGAGAATTTTTACCTTCATGTGATCTCTTAGCCCATTCAAGAGACTCAATTGATCTCTCTCTGACATCTCTTAGTGAATAGGACTCCTTTCTTTCGAAGGACCGTTTCACCTTGCTAGTCGCCAGAGCATCGACTGGAATTTCTCTGCCATCAACTCTGCTATCCCTTTCTCCATCATGGGACCTCTTAACCCTATCGCGAGCCTCAACTGAATGCTCTCTACTGGTCTCAACCGAGCTTTCTTAGCCGCCCTTCTCATATTTTTCATAAATATTTTCTCCTTTTGTAATCTATCGAGCTCTGTAGCCGTCTGCATCCCTGTAAGTGTCTTCGTCTGTCTTTCTGTTTCAATCACTCATTTTCTCTGCTATAAAATTCTTAACCGAAATTCGAACTTTTGTCTTTTCAAACCCTCATCTCCTTAGAAAAATTCTTTCCCACGATTTAAACCCTATGATGCTCCAATACTGCACTTTACAGAATAAATTTTCCTTCTTAGAAAATATATTTCAATCACATACCTGGTTCGCACGAGGTTTTATTTAACCCTGTTCCGGTGCGTGGGGTTTTTATAGGTGCACCGGTGTGGTTTCGTAAGACCGTGGTTTATGTTTTGGCGTGATGTTTTATGATGCACTGATGCAGAAGAGTTGTGAAGCACCGGTGCACTATAGTACTAAGACACACTGGTGTGGGTTATGATGATAAGTACACCGGACGAAAAACCAGGAATCTCCGCTAGAAATGGCATACTGTATAAAGTTCTTTTTTTTGTATGTAAGATCATAATAGAATAATGATAATTCTAAAGTACATGAATTTATTTTCATTATTTTCTAAACTTTATTATGTTACTAAAATTCATATTATTCTAGACTTATTATTTTACAATTATTTACAAATTTACAAATTTACAATTTTAAAATTTTTAATAAAATCATTTCACAATAATACAATTAAAATTTTACAAATATTTTACATACAATTAGAATTAGAATTAGAATTACATTTACAATTACAAGTACAATTTTACAATTTCACGTACAATTATGATTAGAATTACAATTACAATTTTAGAATTTTACATACAAATACAGTTAAAATTACAATTACAAATACAATCATTTCACGGTAATACAATTAAAATTTTAAAAATATTTTACATACAATTAGAATTACATTTACAATTACAATTTTAATTTTACAAATATTTTACATACAATTACAATTAAAATTACAATTACAAATACAATTACAATTTTAAATTTTACATACAATTAGAATTACAATTACAATTTTACAATTTGTCATATATACAATTACAATTAAAATTACAATTACAATCATTTCACAATAAATTAAATATTACAATTACAATTAAAATTTTACAAATATTTTACATACAATTACAGTTAAAATTACAATTACAAATATAAATACAATTTTACAATTTTACATACAATTAAAATTTCAATTTCAATTACAATCACGACATAATATTTAATAAATATCATGGTCATTTAATATTAAACTAATTAATAATCATCACGATCATGATAACCATCGTACAAACATCATATTTGACTAAAAAACACATTCAAATTCGCTAACATCATCGTGATCATGATCATCTAACAAAACACAATTAGTATTGTATAACATCATCACAACGCAAACATCAAATATACATCTCATGTCAAATAACTCGTGCTATCACATACACATCTATCTGCAAGTTGCACATTAAATGAACATATCTAACATGACTTAACAATATACACATCATGATGATCACCAACATGTAAATTAAGTACAACTGCAACATGAACATAAAATACATGGACCATATATATATATATATATATATATATATATATATATATATATATATATATATATATATATATATATATATATATATATATATATATAATTGAATAATGTTAAAAATATACAACTGTAATATAAATGTCATGGATCGGCTAGTGGTACAACATCAATAGCAGTACTAGTCGAGGCCTGCTCAATCAATGGTGCAGCCTCGACGGTCGATGGTCCAACCTACTCATGATCATGAGTACTTCTTGGATGCTGCAGGCTGCTGACTAGATGTGGTCGATGGTCCAACCTCATCTCCATGATGACTGCTGCTAGATGCTAGTGGAGGCTGCTTATCTGGCGTGGTGCAAGGTGAACGATCATGAGATGATGAGTCACTACTTGCTGAATTTCGATCACGTGTTGCATCTTGACCATGCCTATGACGTGCAACAGTCCTCCTCAGCTGCGTAAATAAGGTCATCGCTCCTAGGACATGCCGCATCAGCTTGTACATGTCACTTGACATGCCTCTCCACATATGTAACAAATTTCCATTGGCCTGTATGTCTCTTATATGAGCGGGCCTGATGCCCGCCTCCATAATCAATGTAGTGAGTTTGTCGTCCAACTCCATCCTATATCTAGTATCAAGTCAATCGTGCCTAGAAAAATGCGGTACCGGTGCACCAACCTCCTGATGATCCTCGGCTTCTAGCATGGCCTGGTCATCATCAGGATCCACACCTGGATCATGTGGTGGTGTCGGCATGTCCTCACCATCAAAAGACCCAATTTCTGCAAAATATATACAAGTACACAACAATAATTAGACAATTTTATTACACACTTTAATAAAAACAAGTTAAAGAACATGTTAGAATAAATTTAAATAAAACAGTAATATTACCTCTATCATCTGGTGGCTCATCATCTGTGAAGAGAATGTTGGCACACCCTTGCCAATCCAATCTAGCATAAGGATAGGGGACCATAATGAAGGGATGCAACTCTTCAACACTAGCTAGCAACTCCAGTGCATCATGTGATATTCTCGCTGGAAACACAATCTCACCCTTCTTGGGCATCATCTTCCCCCACATGTGCATCCGTGCCTCGAACATCGGCCTACGACGCTGCCAAACAAAATTAGGTCTCGTCTCTGGAAACCTCTCAAAAAATAAACAAAAAAGCTCTGAAGAAAAAGGGCAGTTGACCCTTCCTTGTGCATGAGTACGAAACCTATCTAAGGTTGTACAAAACTGCCGCAAAAAAATGGCAAACCACCTGAAAAGTCATGGCTCATGTACTAAAAAATAAACATAATATAGAAGCGAGCAACTAATGTGTTTCCCGTCACTGGTGTTGTGTGAAATGTTCAAAATCAGAAGTGAGAGGCACCTCACCTCCTCACTACCAAATGCACCAATATGTAGCTAACCTTTGACAACCTGAAAATATGAAGGAGAAAGTACATCTGCTCCAATGTATCTCTGGGAGTAAAATAACTAACTCCCTGCTACATAACCAGCTGGAACCTCTAGGAATGAGGGAAAATCCACCCCTCTCCTCGATAGCCCTGTAATGAAATATATGTCCTCTTTAGTGGGCGTGTACCACTAGTTAGGACCAACCTGGAAAGCCTATTGGTGGGCATTCCACCTTGGATAAGATGTCTCAAAAACACACCATGGTCCTTTAGGGAAGTAGCCTCCTCATATAACTTGAGGAGGCCTACCTGCCTTAGGAGCCTCTGGGTAGTTGCTATAATAGGGCGAGGGTACGCATATCTCTCCCTCTCCCATGCCTCCCACAGACGAACCATTTCATACTACTCCACATGTTGTTGATGTTGTTCCCCCTATTCTATCTGAATGATTGACATATTAAATATTTTATTATTATTAAATGAGATATGTATTTAGGAATATACATATATAATTTTTTTGAAAAAAAAAAACAAAACAGTTGGTGCGCCACAAAAAACAGTCATGCAACGGTACCAGTGCATATTTTTTTTTTCGCGCACCGGTGGTAGTGCCCTAGATGACATTAAACACACCGTAGGTAGGCACCTAAAATTTTTCAGAGGACCATTAACTATGTACAGTATTAGGAGTGCGGTGCGCTGACTAAAATCTATGCCCTAACGCGTATAGTTGGGTCAGTGCACTGACCTCCTGACTTCATTACATGGTCAATGGTACAGTCTTTTACTAGGCCACACCATTGACCCTGTCGACATGAAGAATGCGGTGTGTTGACAAAAAAACCTGCCCCAAGGCAGATATTTCCATAAATGCACCACGTTGCCGCTATTCCACATGGTCAGCGGTGCTACGGTCTAAATGACCGCACCACAATTTTTTTTAAATTTTAAAATAACATGGTGCACCTTTCAGTACTGCCCCGGAGACAGTGCGGATACCATTAGCACCGTTGTAGAATGACTTGTAAATTTTACAGGCAACACCGCTTACCGGTGTGAGCCGAACGGCTCGAGCACACCGCGCGACAATTTTTTTTCTTTTAAATGGTTAATTTTAAGGTTATTTGAGATTCTAATCCACTAAAAAGCCTAATTATGGAAAAAAAAAGAAAATACCTTTACATTTGGCCGTCGAGGAGGCATATTTGCTATAGAATTTGCAAAAGAAAATTTTCTAACCATTTTGCAAAATGCAAGCTGGAGATTGGTGGGAAATGCACAACAACAGTGCGTGCAATGGGTGCAATGGGAGCACCAATGTTAGGGTGGGTCAGACAAGGATAAATTTCACCGGTGCTTGAGAGCTTTAGAGCAATGAGAAAAGTAAAAAAAGTGGTATTTTGGCCATAATGTTTTTTTTATTTAACCTTGTTCCGGTGCGTGGGGTTTTATAGGCGCACCGGTGCAGTTTCTTAATATCGCACCGGGCGGTTTCTATTTTGGAGTGGTGTTTTATGACACACCGGTCCAGAAGAGTTGTAAAACATTGGTTCTCTACAGTAATACGACGTACCGGGCGGGTGTGTATGGAGAGTACGGTGTCTGGTGTGCCAATTTTTTGTGCACATCGGTGCTTTCTATTGTTGGGCACACCGGTGCGAGTTTGGATGATAAGTGCACCGAACAAAAAAAATCCACAAAAATCTCTGCCCGCCAACCTCCTCTAGTAACCTCTACTAGAAACGGATGTCTAGGGTATTTTTATAAGGGGTTACTCAAAAACATCTACTAGAGGGTATTTTCCTTGTAGTGACTACAATCGATTTCGATTCCAGAGTAGAAGTGGGAGGTCATTTCCAGAGACTTCATCACAAGGTTGTCGAGGACATATATACAACATGATTCTATCATGCTTGTTGTAGAGAGGTTGAAAAAGGTAGTGCACTTCATTCCAGTGAAATATACGTATTCAGCTAATGATGTAGCATAGGTATTCATCAAAGATGTGGTAATATTACATGGTGTTTCGTGGAATATTATGCCAGAAAGGGATGTTGAGTTCACTTACAATTTTTGGAAGGAGTTGTTTGCAAGTTTAGGGAAAAATTTGGATTTCAGGATAACTTATCATCCACAGAAAAATGGACAGACAGAGACGGTCAATAGGATTTTGAAGGGCATGTTGAGGATGTATGTGATGTATCAATAGAGGATATGGGAGGAGTACCTTTCGTTGGTTGAGTTTTCTTACAATAATGGTTACAAGGAGTCACTGAGGATGAGTCTGTTTGAGGAACTCTATGGGCGGTTGATCCAAGTGGATATTTTTGGCTACCAACCTATTCCACCTAGACCTCTAGTTGGTTCCATTAGTTTCCTTTTTTATGGAAACATTTACTATTTTTAGCATTTTTTTCAGGTCTTGAACTTCCAGAGCAGTTTTGACCCCCTAAACGACGTTTTTTAGGTCCATAGTAGGCCAATATTATGCCTATAGTACTCAAAGAGATATTTCCAATGACATATCATAAGTTCCAAGCAAAGATAATATGACCAAGTTACGACCCCGGGAATTTGGATACCTAACTAACCCCAACAGGGCCCACAAACTCTTGCCATTCCATCTCCCGAGGTTAGGGTTTTGGTTGATTAGGGTTTTCCCTTGTTGTTAAATAATAAAAAGACCCTTAAGTCTAATTGTAACACAGTTTAGAAGAATGTTTCCACAGCATCCCTTCTCAGAGATAGGCCACCATCACTCGAGCTAGTTTATTTCCATTCTGTATGTAAGCATATTTCAGTTCTTTGGTATTAATGAAATGAAGAGTTATTTTTGCTCCATCTCTGTATTTGTGGTTAAATATGTATTTTGTTGCATTCCTATTTAAGTTCGGATCAATGGTATCAAAGATGTATTCTCTTTCTCTATTTTTATTTCCACGTCCCCAACAAGGTCATGTTGTCATTATGATTCTTATTATTGCATATGTTGTCCTTGATGGAAAATATTTTGCAAAAGATGAAGTATATGGCTTCTAGAGAAGTAATGTGGTTTAGTAGAAGGTCTAACAGAAGGTCTAGCAGAAGATGGGATAATGTTCATATTTAAGGATCTATATGCGAGTTCGTGCAAGCAAAGTTTCATATACACACATAAAAGAAGAAGAAAAGTAGCATATGCATTTTGAGCTCTAGATTTATGATACCAGGGGTCCTCACCATGGTTTTAGCCCAGAGTATTGAGCACTGTGTCGTCTATTTGATTCTGTCCAAGAATACAATCAACACTTGTGTAGTTTTGGCTCATGGTATTGAGAAAGGACTCAAACTATATAAGGAGAAGAAGATCATAGTGAAATGTGTGCAAGTTTATGGGTTTTTATTGAATACTTCACTCTGAAGTATATCTACATGGAATGGGTTACAGTTTATGAATATATCTAGAATAATGATGCACCTATGAATACAATGATGGATCATGATCTCTACATCTAAAAATACTATGCATTTTCTTGATCCATTTGCGAGATGTTTATATATGTGATCTGGCACATGTTTTCTGAAGAGAAGGGTGTAATCTGATCAAGTATGTTGATATGAAACTTTATGCAGTCCTTAATATTTACAGATCTATATGTTCATTTATCATGGTGAAAGCGCGTATACACGCGGGTTCGTTTCAGAAAAAGCATGTATGGAAGTTAGGGTTTTCTGAAGCTTGCAGAAGTGGTTGTCTGATTATTTCTTCTATATGTCTAATATCTGTCAATGAAGTCTTCATGTAGATCATGGATGTTTGAATACTGTATATGCTGCTAGTTGATTATGTACAAATATGATCAATGACTGAGTGATTAAATATGATGGATGCTACCGATTGAATAAGGGTTCTGTAATTTTGAAAAATTTGACTAAATGCCTCAGATTTGTTCTGAGTCTGATCAAATTCTTAGAATTTAGTATAAAAAAATCTATATGCAGGTTGGTGTGTAGGAAAGTGCGTATATACCCATGTTGCAGTAAGTGAAGTAATGTATAATTTTTATTCTATGGATGATCAAGGTTGAAATTGATTCTGCATGTTAGTTTAGAAGTCTGGGTTTATTACTGTGTTATGATTACAGTGATATCACTGTTGTGTGTAAAGTTTGGGTTATGGATATTGGTGTTGATATACAAATTGAGTTTTGTTGAATTTGTTGGATCCATTGTGAAAATGTATGAAACGTGGTCTGCAATGGGTCTGAGTGTTAAAGCCTTCATTGTGGAAGTAGAAACTTCCTGCTAGTAGAAGTTGGTGTTCTGTTCAGGGGGTTGTAGCTCCCTTCCAATAGTGGCTGGTAAATGAGATTATGGGGTTGGAACTCCCTTCTAGTGGTAGCTGGAGAACGAGAGAAGGTTGTAGCGTTCTGTAGGTGGTTGCCTGCGTATTGATATGAGTCCGCAAAAATACAACATTATAAGCAGTTTTCTATATAATAAATATTGAAGACATAGACGACAACAATAGTGGTTTTCTCCCAATTTGGGTTTCCACCTTAAATCCTGGTGTTCATATGTGATGCTCTTGTGTGATGATTTATTATATTATTACTGCACATGTTTACTGCTTAACTATCTGATGCATAAATAATAATCTAGGCTAAGTAATGTCTCTGAATATTTATCTGAACAATAAATTTATTTGGGTATACGCAAGTTTCTTTTAGGATAACCGAGTACATACACTAGCTGGGCTAATCAAAGTCATGTATAGAAATCGGTAAAATGTTGTCATTCTTGTAAATACTGATTCACCCCCCACCCCCCCCCCCCCCTTCAGTATTTTTCCTAATAATTGGTATCAGAGAAGGTCCCTCTGAAAATCTTAATCGCTAGAAGTAAGATCATCTAAGATGAGCAATCAAGATGGGACAACATCTATCAGACCACCACTCTTCAGTGGAAACAATTTAATCTTCTGGAAGACAAGGAAAATATTCTATCTTCAGTATCTTGGAGCAGATGTTTGGTCTATTGTTGAAGGCGGTTACCAATATCTAGACGTAGTTCCAACAAATCCAGTAGCAAGGAAGAACTATGAAACCAATGCAAAGGCTGTCAATTCATGATTGGGGAGTCTTCCTGAATCAGAATTTGTCAAAGTTATGGAGTTAAATACAACAAAGGAGATATGGGACAAAATCATTCTAAGCTATGAAGGTGATTCCAAGGTAAAAAGTGCTAAACTCCAAACTCTCAGAATTCAACATGAAAATCTCAAAATTCATAATGATGAAAGTATTGCTAGTTTCTTTTTACATCTAGATGAGATCGTAAATCACATGAGAAAAAGTATTAAGATCTATGACACCTAAATTCGAGTCAAAAGTGTCTGCTATTGAAGAGAAGCAGTATCTATAGACTCTTACTATTGTTCAACTTCATGGGATTCTAACTGCGTGTGAAATGAGAAAATGAGGTCCATCTGAAGTCAAAGAAGCTTCTTTTAAAGCTACTTCAAAAGGCAAGGACAAGGAAGAACAACAAGAATCAGGGTATGTATAGGAAGAAGACGAAGTAAATTTTGTAAAGAAACTTCAACTTGGCACTGGAAGGTTTAGAGGTAAGCTTCCTTTCAAATGCTTTTCTTGTGGAAGAGTTGGTCATTATGGTGCTAAATGTCCTCAAAGAGATAATCATGAAAAGGGAAAGGATTTAGAAAAAGGTAATAAGAAACAATTTATCAATAGAAAAAGTTACTATACTCATTAAGATAGTGATGGTCTATCAAATAGTGAAGAAGGAGAATCTGATCAAGATATTAGACTGCCGATGGAATTTGAAAAAGACACTATTGAGGCTAAAGATACTTTTATAAATGCTTTAGGAGAAAATAATTTTCTTGAAGAAATAAATCAACTCAAAATATGTTTGGAAGAGAACAAAATAGCCATAGATACTCTAAAGAATCAACTCATAGAAAAGGAGAAGCACAATGAGAAATTAGATTGTGAAATAGTAAGTCTAAGAAAGGAAGTTGAGAAAGTAAATTTAAATCTTAGATTTGCTAAAGGATTTGAAACCTTAGATAAAATTATCAAGGTTCAACACTCTCCTCTTGTGAAGATAGGTCTTGGATATATCGGTGAATCTTCTCAGTCTTCAGATACAAGCTATCTAAATGCAACTAAAGCCAACTAGTAAAACTTCGTCACTCAGCAAAAGAACAAAGACAATGCCCAAGTAAAGCATGATTCAAGGATGAACAATAATAGAAATATCAGTCAAAAGGTAAACATCAATATAAGGTTCTATGATCACATAAATTTATTCTTTAATGATCAATGTTTCTCATGTCATAATTTTGGTCATAAAGCTGCTCAATGTCTTGCATACAAAACCATTATGACCAGAGAAGCAAGAAAGAAAAGAAATGAGAAACGAATAAGGAATATCACTTATAAATATTTTTCTCCTCTTCAAGGCGAAATTGAATGTTCATTTTGCAATAAATTTGGACATGAAGAATCTGAATGCAGGAGAAAAATTCATCCAAAAGAACAGATATCCACAAGTTCCAAGGGAGAAAGAAGGACTTACAGTTTGAAAGATGCAGTATAGCTTTATTTTCAGAAGGAGAAGAAAATAAATGGTACATTGGTAGCGGATGTTCAAAACACATGACAGGTGATAAAGATAAAATTCTTTCATACAATGCATTAGAGAAAGAAAAGAATAATACTTTTGGAAATGAGTCTCCTGCTATCATTAAGGGTAAAGATCTGTTTTTCTAAAAGAAAAGGTTAAAGATAATAATGTTATGTATGTTGATGGATTGAAGCATAACTTGTTGGGTGTGAGTCATATATGTGATCAAGGAAATGAGTTTTCTTTCATTCAACAGAGTGTGTAGTTCGTGAACTTGACACAGGAAAGATCGTAATAAAAGGAACAAGAACACCAATAAATTTTTATATATTGAAAGGTGGTGAAGAGCAATGCTATCTAGGTAAATCTATAGAAAAATGGTTATGGAATATAAGATTGAGACATTTAAGCTTTTTTCAATTAAGCAAATCAAGCAGGGTCAAAGCTGTTCGTGATCTACCCAACATCACTTTACCCAAAAGTACCATTTGCAAATCATTCCAATTTGGTAAGAAAACTAGGGTGAAATTTAATGCCAAAGAAGGATAAAAAAGTAAGCCTCTTGAATTGTCCTTGATGGCAAATATATTGCAAAAGATGAAGTATATGGCTTTTGGAGAAGCACTGTGGTTTAGTAGAAGGTCTAGTAGAAGATGGATAATGTTCATATTTAAGGATCTATATGCGATTTCATGCAGGAAAAGTCGCGTATACACGCAGAAAAGATGAAGAAAAGTAGTGTATGCCTTTTTCACTCTAAATTTATGATACCAAGGGTCCTCACCATGGTTTTATCCCACAGTATTGAGCACTGTGCCGTCTATTTGATTTCGTCCAAGAATACCATCGACACTTTTGTAGTTTTGGTTCATATTATTGAGAAAGGACTCAAACTATATAAGGAGAAGAAGATCATAGTGCAAGCTGTGCAAGTTTATGGGTTTTGATTGAATACTTCACTCTGAAGTATATCTGCATGGAATGGATTACAGTTTATGAATAGATCTGGAATAATTATGCACCTATGAATACAATGATGGATCAGGATATCTAGATCTAAAAATACCATGCATTTGCCTGATATATTTGTAATATGTTTAGATCTATGATCTGGCACATGTTTGCCGAAGAGAAGGGTATAATCTGATCAAGTCTATTGATATGAAACTTTATGCAGTCCTGAATATTTACAGTTCTATACACTGGTTCGTCAGGGTGAAAGCACGTATACATGTGGGTTCGTTTCAGAAAAAGCGCATATGGAAGTTGGGGTTTTCTGAAGTTTGCTGAAGAGGTTGTCTGATTATTTATTCTATATGTCTATTGTCTTTCAATGAAGTCTTCATATAGATGAGTGATGTTTTAATTTTTTTATATGATGCTATTCAATTATGTACAAATATGATCAATGATTGAGTGATTAAATATGATGAATGTTGCTAATTGAATAAGGGTTTTGTAATTCTAAAAAATTTTACTGAATGCCTAAGATATGTTTTGAGTATGATTATATTCTTAGAATTTAGTATAAAATATCTATAAGTAGGTTGGTGTGCAGGAAAGCGTGTATATATGCAGGTTGCAGTAAGTGAAGTAGTGTATACTTTTGATTCTATGAATGATCAAGGTTGAAATTTATTCTCCATGTTAGTTTAGAAGTCTAGGTTTATTATTGTGTTCTATTTACAGTGATCTCACTGTTGTGTGTAAATTTTGGGTTATGGCTATTGGTGTTGATTTGAAAATTGAGTTGTGTTGAAGCTATTGGATCTAGTGTGAAAATTTATGAAACATGATCTACAGTGGGTCTAAGGGTTGAAGCCTTTAGTGTGGAAGTAGCAGCTTCCTGCCAGTAGAAGCTGGTGTTATGTTCAGGGGGTTGTAGCTCCCTTCCAGTAGTGGCTGGTAAACGAGATCAGGGGGTTGGAGATCCCTTCCAGTATCATCTGGAGAATGAGAGAAGGTTTTAACTTTCTGCAGGTGTGTTCCTGCATACGGATATGAGTTTGCATCAATACAACATTGTAAGCAGTTTTATATATAATAAATATTGAAGACAAAGACAAAAACAACGGTGGTTTTCTACCGAATTGGGTTTCCACCTTAAATCCTGGTGCTCATGTGCGATGCTCTTGTGTGATTATTTATTATGTTATTACTGCACATGTTTACCACTTAACTATCTGATGCATAACTGATGATCTGTGCTAAGTAATGTCTCTGAATATTTATGAACAGTAAATTTATTTGGGTATATGCAAGTTTCTTTTAGGATAGCCACGTACATACGCTAGTTGGGCTAATCAAAGTCGCGTATAGAAATCAATAAAATACAAGTAAAATATTGTGATTCTTGTAAATACTGATTCACCAACCCCCCCTCTCAGTATTTTTCCCAACAGTTCATGGTATAAGGAGTTAGGGCTTGAACTGGTTGAACCTTTGCAAGACCAGCCTTGCAAACTACAACGACCTCCCACGGAAAAAGAAAATAAAGACAAGGGAGAAGGAGATCCTTTTAAAATATTACTCGAAGAATACCTCAAGTGACAGAGGAATGCGATTATGGACACATTTGCCTAGATCCTCCATAAACTACCCCTAGGCGAAACATCTTTTTCCAGTAGCCACTCTGGAAGCACCAACCCCTTTAAGGTACAAGTTAAATTTGACATTCCCATATTTTATGGTCATACAAATGCGGATGTCGTAGATAAATGGTTAAATCTGCTAGAAGGATATTTTTGGTTCATGATTTTTCCAACTGGTAAACTATTAATTTTTCACTCCTTAAATCTGCTCCCCATGTCAAGGACTGGTGAGAAACCTACCGTGAGAAGAGGGATTAGAGTTGACCCTCACTATTTTCTACCACACCCATTTGAAATTCTTTCTAGAACACCATCAAGGAGAAGGATTACCCTATCGGGAGCTATGGGGATAAATACATAAAGTGGACCACGCTACGATAGGGAAGGGACCAAGACGTGCGAGAGTTCACAAATATTTTTCATACCCTTCACACAAAGTTGGGTACCAAGAATTCTGAGGAACATTTGGTACTCAAGTACCACGACTATCTACACAAGTACATCTAAGATGATTTGGATTTCTTTAACATCTCCTCGCTTGGTGTTTCTTATCGATACACTTCCAATATCAAGAAAAAATTTAAACAAAAGAAGTGAGACTTTGGATTTTTGAATCCAAATGAAAGGGAAAGGCGCCTGCAAACCACAATACAAAGGACAAAGCCAAGGTGGGGAAACCTAGGACAACTCGCCTAAGCCACAAGAAAATAACAACACCACGAAGAAAAATAAGGACACGGGAAAATGGTGTGAGTTCCATAAGATCCCCACTCACAACACACATGAGTTTCGGGACAAGAGGGCACTGGTGGCGGAGCTGAAGGCTTTTGAATCAGATGCATGTTCCAACTATGATTAAAAACAAAACAAGGGGAATGAAAAAGGGAAGCAGATTATTGATGTGAAGCCTAGTGTTATCATTTTTACCACCAAGATCCAGAAGAATGAGCCCGCAGATTCGGAGGATGGGGAACATGTCTTCCACTCATAGATGTGGGTGAAGGATTCTCCACTGTAGTTCATTTTCAAAAATGGGAACCAAAAGAACCTCATTTTAGTAGAGGTCATGAAGAGGTTGCGCCTACTGAGCACATCACCCCCACAACCGTACCCCATCGGGTGGCTTCAACAAGGACGAGATCTCCGTGTCAACCAACAGTGTCATCTTCTCTACAAAATGAAGCACTTCATAGATGAGGTAATGTGTGATGTTTCTCCTCTTTAAGTTTGTGATGTATTATTAGGCCAACCATACTTGGGGAAGTGACATGTTGTGTATGAGTATAGGTCCCACACTATTATTATTAATTTTGGAAATAAGTTGTACAAGATACCGGTGGTAGCACCGCCTACCATCATATCTTCTATCACTGCTAATCAATGCAATAAGATCATTTCCTAGACTAGAAAATTTATTTTCCTAATGATTCATCCTTAGGGAAAGAAGAATATTGTGGCCATGACCTCTAGACAGGGCTCCTCCACATAGAAACAACAAATGGACAAGGTCTTTGAGGAGTACAGGAACACCTTCACCTCACCCACAAGGGTACCTCTACATTGTCAGGTCAAGCACTCCATCGATGTAACCCCAGACATGTTGCTACTCAATGGAACGATCTATCGAATCTCTGTTCTGGATAATGATTAAATTAAGAGGAATATTCATGATTTGTTGCAGAATGAGAACATAAGGCCAAGTTCATCATTCTATGGAAGCCTGATCGTGTTGGTATAGAAGAAATACGATACTTGGAGAATTTATATTGACTATCGAGCACTGAACAAGACCATTGTTCGGATAGGTATCCAATCCCATGGATTGATGACCTTATAGAATAGATCAAGGGGGAAAAATATTTCAAGTAGATTTACTTGAAGTCTGGTTATCACTAGATACCAATCGAACCCTATGATGTGTGGAAGACTTCCTTCAAATCCAAGGAGGGCCTTTTTGAATGGTTGGTCATGCCTTTCGAGTAGATGAATGCCCCCAAAACCATCATGATGTTGATGGATGACATCTTGTGACCCTTCACCAAGTCATTCGTGGTGTTGTATTTGGATGAAATCATGATATTTAGATAAAGTTGGTTAGATCACCTCCACCATATTCGACGGGTCCTCCAAACCTTGCAACAACACAAGTTGTATGTCAATTTGGAGAAATTTACTTTTGGTATGACCCAAGTTCAATATATTAGGTACATAATTGATGAGAAAGGTGTGCATGTGGACCCAACCAAGATATAAGGCATTCTGGATTAGCCATCCCCAACCACTCTAACAGAGCTCTGTAGCTTTTTGGGTCTTTCCAATTTCTACCACAAGTTCGTGTTGTGGTTATCTCATATCACTTGGCCTTTAAGTCAAGTCACCAAGGGTGGAGTGAAAGAAAAATTATTTTGGTTTTAATCCCAACATAAGGCATTTTTTGAGTTGAAGCAATGCCTCTGCTCTGCACAAGTGGTCACATTACCAGAACTACAACAACCATTTGAGATTGAGACATATGCCTTCGATTATGCTATTGGTGAAATTCTCACTCAACAGGGGAATCCAATGACATATCACAGTGAGATACTTTTAGACACAGTCTAAAACTATCCCACTTATGACAAAGATATGTATTCCATTATGCAGGTCTATCAAAAATGGAAACATTACATTCTAGGGAAATAAACAATCATCCACACAAACCACTGACCCCTGCAATTCATACAGACACAATGGATGTTGTAGAATGATATCCATAAGAAATGGTCCACATATTTGAAACATATCCATTTGAACATTATTTATAAGAAGGAAAACACCAATAATGTTGTATACTACCTCATCCAACCGCTAGTCATGAAGCTGACCACTGTGCTCGACTGTTGTGGGAATGATACTTCGGGGTGTCTGCATCTATAAAAGAGTGATTGATAATTTGACAACACATACTAGACGCTCCTGGAAGGCAAGAATGTTTCAATTTTTTACCTCCAAAATCACTTTTATGCCACCTGGATCACCTCTATGTTCCTTCAAGTGAGTGTGACAATATGATTTTGGAGGTGCACTACAATTGGGTCGCTGAACATTTCAAAGTAGAGAAAACAATGGAAGTGTTGTAGAAGTATTTTTTTGGCCAAACCTTTGATAGGATGTCGGGGAGTACATCATATTACAAAATTGACCATCAAGAATCAAGGCTGATATACTCCTCTTCCTACTCCTAGTCAACCTTGAGAATCCATCTCCATGGATTACATGTTGGGCCTTCCTTCTACTAAGCATGGCAACAGCTGTGTTTTCATGGTCGTTGACAAATTCTCTAAGATGGTCATTTTGGCGGCCTACAAGAAGAGTATCACAACAAAAGCCACTACTAAGCTCTTCTTTGAACGAGTATGGGTACACTTTGGGATCCCACAGTACATTATCTCAGATCGGGACAACGGGTTCCTAAGTACATTTTAGTCAAGTCTATAGTCGATTTTGGATACCAAGCTCATGAAGTCCATGGCTTTCCACCCCAAAACTGATGGCCAAACAAAGGTCGTCAACAAGATGATCATACACATTCTATGCATGTACAACTCAAAAAATCCATGCACATGGGGTGAAATTCTCCCCTATGTATATCGCAACTACAAAAAATCTATCCATAAATCAACTATCCATAGCCCCTTTCAGGTGGGGTTGGGATTCCAGCCACTATGTCCAATTGATGTGGCCATAACATTTGCAGCTACTCAGGCAAGTTTGGCTCATGTCTAGTCTGAAGCTAATAGGGCTAACAAATTCATTGAGCATATTCAACACATCCACCAACAGGTCCATGACATATTGGAAAGAGCTAATGCTAAGTATAAGAAGCGACATGATCAACATCAGGTGCCACATAAGTTCCAAGTGGGTGACAAAGTTTGTCTACATTTGCAGAAGGAGCACCTTGTTTGGCCCCACCACAAGATTTGTCCACTTCGATATGGGTTATACACCATCAACAAGACTGTAGGGGACAATGCCTTCAAGCTCATCATTCCACCATTCCTTGACCTACACCTAGTGTTCAATGTGGACTACCTTCGGCCATACTTTCCACCATTACTGGACACATCCAAAAATGTAGAACAATTCACGCCTATAGAGTTAAACCCATACTGCATGGAACATAAAAAAACTGATTGGATCATGAACACATAAATCAAGAACACTCGCCAAAAAAGGATCCAACTATATCGAGTTGTCAAAGCAGGCCAACTCCTTCACCAGGGCAAGTGGTTCACCAGGGACCAGGTTCAACAGAAATTTCCTCATCGCATGGAGGATCTACACAGAATGGGGATCATTTCTTCCTAAGGAGGGAGGACTAATCCAGGTGGATATTGATGGCCACTAGCCTATTCCACCTAAACCTTCAGCTGGTTTCATAATTTTATAACAAAATTTACTATTTTTAGCATTTTTCGGGTCCTAAACTTCTAGAGCAGTTTTGACTCCCTAAACGATGTTTTTTTGACGTCTTCAATAGGCCCATGGCCATAGGTAAGGGTCTATTTCAAATCTTGTAGTAAATGGAGATATCTTTCGAACAAGGTATCGTATGTTCCAATTGGAGATAATATGACCAAGTTATGACCTCGAGAAGTTGGCCACCCAACTAACCCCAACGGGGCCCACAAACTCTTGATGTTCCATCTCCTGGGGTTATGGTTTTGGTTTTTTAGGGTTTTCCATTTTTATTCAATAATAAAAATTCCCTTGAGCCTCATTGTAACATAGTTCAGAGACATGTATCTACCATATATATTCTCAAATATAAGCTACCATCACCCGAGCTAGTTTATTTCCATTATGTATGTAACCATATTTTAGTTATTTTATATTAATGAAATGAAGTGTTATTTTTACCACAATTTTGTATTTATGGTTATATCTGTATTTTTTTGTGTTCCTATTTAAATTTGGATTAATGGATTTGTAATAATCCCATAAGTTGGAGTGATCCAGTGAACAAGGTGTTGATAGGACCGGGTATGTTGGCAGAGATGGAACAAGAAATGTTGGTAATCAAGAATAATTTAAAGGAAACATAGGATAAACATAAAATTTATGCAGATCGGAATAGGATGTCTTTGAGTTTCATGTTGGGGAACATGTGTACTTTTGCATCAAGCCCAGGAAGAGCTCCTTTAGGATCAGATCATGTGCCAAGCTGACACCTCGGTTTTGTGGACCATTCAAGATTCTTGAAAGGATTGGAACAATAGCCTATCGAATTTCATTTCCTCTGACAATGAAATTCCATGATGTTTTCCATGTTCCATTACTTAATTATTAAATATGTTGATCATGTGATTGACTGGTCTATATTGTAGGTGGAGCCAGAAGGATAATTCCAGCCAGAACCACAATGTATTTTGTAGAGAAATATTCTCATGCTCTGGAAATGAGAAATCGAGCAAGTTAAAGTGAAGTGTAAGTACTTTGGGCCTAATGAAGCTACATGGGAGAAGGAAAATCATACGCGAGCTATGTATCCTTCTCTATTGGTTGGTTGAGTGAATGTTTTTGGTATATCTTTTGGAGTGATGTTTTGGTATATGCACATATGTATATGGATTTAATTACTGCCATGAGTTGTGTTATAAAGCTCCAATAAGAGGTATGGGTGTCATTTCATTATGGTGGTCATGTTGTTATGTTGTCACATTGGTTTTATTCTCAGTAGGCTGACCATTGTAAATATTACATCGAGCTAAGTTATAAAGCTCCGTGTGAAGTATGTTTTCATTTCAATATTCTTGTTGGTTGTAGGTTTCATTTATACTGAGGATGATGTTCCCCCAAGGGGGAGGGTTATGTAACAAACCTAGTAAAAAACACACATGAATAAAGTTAATAAAGGAAAAATAATAACCAAGGTCATGGCACATGTACTCCAAGCTTAATGTTGGGAAAAGCATCCTAGTGTGGGTGTTCATTTGATTTATTATGGCTAAGGAAATTGGAAAAGGAAATTTCATTTTTAGAATTTTATTCATGAAAATAATAGAAATTAGGAGAAAAGTAAGGTGAAAGGTCATAGGTTTCATGAGAGGATTAAAGTGAAGGAAAGTAATGGAAAATTGAATAAAATAGAGACCTCATTAATAAAAATGATTTTGAGGATTAGTTGGTACCTTTTGTCAGTTCATTTGTGGAGCTCTTTCTCTCTCTCACTCACTCTTGGACACATAGAGTTTTCTTGGAGCACTGTAGCATTGGATAAAGGAAATCAAAGGAAGGACTAAGAAGGATAAGGGAAGATATATCAAGCACGAAAGATCAAGATCAAGGGGATACATCGGGATTACTTGCAAGTATCGATTTGCATGTGTAATTTCCTTGCTATATATTGCATGCATGGTACATGAATTGGTGCATTTGGTTCACTTAATGTAGTTGGCATGGGATTTTCTAGGTATGATAGTGTTTTGTAGCATTTCCTTTCCATTTTTTGATAGCCATGGTGTGGTGGGTTTTCTTGTATTTGGTTGAGTTGGATTGTCGGATGGTTTCAAAACTCAATGAGGTGGTATCTAAAAGAAATAATAGAAGGCCTAGAAATCCCTGGACCGGAGAAGGTGGGATTGCAGTAAAGCCGATTTTGTGTGCCTCAATAGGCATAGGAATCCTCGACTAGTGAATGGTGGGATATAGGGTAAAACCTAGAGTTGTGTACCCTCGATCAGGACTTTGAATCCTTGACTGGTGAATGGCGAGATATAAAATAAATCATAGAGGTTGGAGTCTCTGTTAGGCCTAGGAATCCTCAATTGGCGATTGATGGAATATACAATAAATCCTAAAGACTAGGGAGTAGGAAAATTCCTCACGATGTAGATGGAGAAATCCGGTGGCATCTATTCTTGTTTAGGGCCTAGTGATCTAGGGGGATTGTGGTAAATCATGAGGAAACCTATTTTGGTTTGGTTTTGAGTCCCATATTCATGATTGGAATATAGCACGAGGGTGATTGGATGAAAGAAAGATTTGGTTCAACAATCTATGGTCGGGTGGTTCCTGGAAGTTCCATACCTGGTTGGATTTTTCATTTATTAATAATAGATTATTCTCCTTGGTATTTCATTTGTGAATGTACTAGCTTATATGTGGTTTTTATGGTGGTTATATCCTTCTTATTTTTGTTGGTTATATGTTGGTTATGAGTATATTTTATGGAAGAATTGATGTATGGTTTTCATCATGTTTTGATTTCAAAATGAATGTAATATATATATATATATATATATATATATATATATATATATATGTCCTAATAGATGATAACATAGCTATTTTGGTATGGAAACACTGCTTCTTTACGAATCTCAGATAAGTATGAGACCCCTATGCTCAGATCTATTGTTATGACCTATATATTACATATTTCTCACATGTTTGACGAAATTCATGTCATGGCTAGTAGGGGTCAAATCAAGTACTTGTACCATAGATTTCATTAGTAGCTTTGTTCCATTTTAATTATTTATTTATGAAGGTTTAATGAAGTTATGGGTAGTGTCCTTAGTCCTGGCCCTAAAAAAGTGGCACAAAATCTGGGGTCGCTAGCAGAGAACTACCTAGAAAATTCCACAGTAGTAGGAATAGATTGTTGTAGAAGAAACTATAAGGCCTAAGCCACATGCATGAATTTTCATGGGGGTGGTTTAGGGTCTAGATCAGTGAAATGTCAAGTTGTCTCAGGGGTTGATCACCTAGAAGGGCTAGTTGGCTCTTGAATGTCCTGCAACATGTGTGGAAGGCAAGTTTAGTTTCGTTATGTTAGTTCCACTTCCTTCACTACACATGGGGAGTTGAATCATATCATAGTATCTTGTTGTCACATGTTTACCTCAATGGATTAGGCAGCTTGGGAAAATTTGGGAGGAGGGTGTTACACATGCATTACAATTTTAGGACATATTCATTAACCACCCATTGTGTGACGAAATCAAAGGAATTTCACACTATTCAAATTTTTAATTATGTCACAGCTCCACCATTCAAACACTTTCCAATGGTAGTGACATCAAATGATGCTAGAGTTGATTTATATTTCAAGATTTCTCTAGAGAGTTTCAAATTTATTTCTTGCATTTTTGTTTTTCTTTGGCTCAATATTTTGTTATTTTTACTTGCAATTAGTATCTCTCTTTTCCTTTCTATTGTGTTTTCTTCTTAGACATGACATCAAATGATGCTAGAGTTGATTTATATTTCAAGATTTCTCTAGAGAGTTTCAAATTTATTTCTTGGATTTTTGTTTTTCTTTGGCTCAATATTTTGTTATTTTTACTTGCAATTAGTATCTCTCTTTTCCTTTCTATTGTGTTTTCTTCTTAGACAAGATTAATCCCCTTGTCATTCCCCTATTTTTTGTCTTCTGTCAATGAGCCCCATAAACCTTCATTCATTGTTGTCTTCCTTCTCCCCACTTTAACCATCCCTCATTGTCGCTTAGTTCTTTGTCACTTCACTAGTCCGTTATTCCTTCCCATGCCTTTGTTACCACTCCCCCAATATTCCTCTATCCCCTCCTCAAGTCACAATGTAGAGGTCTATCCCATCCTTAAATCATCAAGGACATAAGGAATGACACATTTGACTCGCTCCTAAACGTAGATGTGCTGAAAGGTTTGTAACCTCCTTTTGGGAGAATACTACCCAAGCCATCTAATAGGAAATACATATTGCTAAACATGAAGCTCATATTGAACTCATTTCATCACGAACATGGATGTAGAACCAGAGGTTTAACAATGGATTCTAGAGATTGGAAATACCCACACTGTGCACACTTGCTACCACCATACCATTGACATATACTTGAAAATTAAAACAATAATAAGAAAGGTATTAGTGAATAGGTCCGAGGCATAGCAAGATATTTTTTCATGCATAGATGAATTGCAAATCCAGCTCAAGAAATGAAATACTTGAGTTTCTCTAATGATGAATAAGTCAACTAATTTAGCCTTCTCCAGTTATGAGCAAAGCATAGAAAACCATCATCCTATCTAGGTGGATTTCAGCACCATATGAAGGTTCATGTTTTTATTTTTTTACTTTTTATATTTAGATGATCAATCAAAAAGGTGTCAAATATAGCAGTGAGCTCGATATCATTAATATTTCTTTAGACTCTAGTAAAAATTTTAATCTATACAATGCATTATCAATTTTGGACTTGCTTTTAAACCCAAAGACAAATTCTTATGATACTCATCTACTTTACCTAGTGGAAAACCAATAACCACAAGTAAGACATATTTTATATTTTTGTTGAAGAAAATTTAAATTGAAACTAACTTAAAAAATAAAATGTTTAATGATTTTCTTAAAGTTGTTGGGAATAATGATTCCCATCCTCTCTAAAATTTTTGATAAATTTATGTATTAATATTAATTTATTACTTTAAATCTATTTAATTAGTAAAATAAGATTTATCCTATAAATTTGAATTATGTGAAAAGGGATAGGATTTCACATTTTGATTAAAGAGAATAAAGATTAAAATAAAATAAAATACTAAAATTAATATATTAAAAACAATTTAACTAAAAGTTATTATTGATTTTTTAAACTTTAAATTAAATTATTTTTTCGATTAAAACTTTATTGTATATAATAATAAAATATATTTAATATTATATAATTTTTAATACATTCCTCAATTATTAAAAAGAATATTTTAAATAATATAATAAAATTATTATTAATAAGTTATAATATATATATATATATATATATATATATATATATATATATATATATATATGAAAAAATTATATTATTCATGAAAAACAGATTTAACATATATATATCTCAGCTACCATTTCCCCAATATAGTAGAGTTACTGTCTGAAGTTCCCCCACCACAAAGCCTAATGCTGAATGCTATGAAAATCACAAAATAGATTTCTCAAACTAGCATATGAAGCATAACACCTCTTTTTAAGAACAAATCCTATTCAACAAAAGAAAGAAGTAATACCAAAATTCACCCAAGCCTAACTTAGTTGTTGCTAACAAACCATATAGAAAATTGCATCGCTCCATGTACAAGATATATTGAAAAAAATAAACATAGATGTCTAATTGAACCCACACCAGACTTGACCGGTGCAAATGAACCATTAAGCATATGAACCATAGAGAATATCACCCCACCCTAAGTACAATAACCCTAAAAAAAAAAAAAAAGTATCTCCTCATGTAACTATTGCAAATAAGGAGCGTGCATAATTCACAAAGAGAGACTTCAGTTGTTACAAAACTCATATAAAGGCCAACTGGTCCACACTTGCATCGAAGATGAGACTGACAGAAGCTACAAATACAAGCATCAACACCAGGATATCCACCATAGCTAGTTAGATAATACAAACACTGGAACTAGGATATATACCATAGAGATCCAAAAAACCAATTCCAAATAAAATTATTCCCTTTTCAAGTTAGAAAACCATACAAGGAACACTGCCCAAAAACCGTACCTCATTGTTCAAGCTTGAGACCACCTAGAATGGACTACAAGAACATGGATTCACGCCAACACTAATCATTTTATGAAGATGAAATTGTGGTAGTGCATGAGCACTTGAACTCGAAGGACCATAAGGTATCCACTATCAAATTCACTCACTATGTAGCCATATACATGAGATAAAAAAGAATCAAGGATATTGAGGACAAACTTTGAATACAAAGAATTATTTTACTATTCTCCAATGAGGATAAGACATTATACTTCTCCTCCTACTTGTCTTTGAGGACCAATCTAAGCAAGGTTAACATTTGTTGATGCAAATCTAATGAATTCAAAAACGCTTTTTCCTACCTTTAGTATTCCCAAGGTTAGGAAACCACTTTAGACCTTCATCAAGAAACTATAAAATTGAATGGTATTTACAATCCATACCATATTGAATCTCTAACCCCTAGCTTTCCTTTCTCGTCTCTAGTGGGACAAAATTGAAGAAGGTGGAAAAAGAACCATAGGCAAAGGGTATGGTCCTCCTCTACCCCAGAGAGGCACTTCAATCTCCACCTTGTTTATTATTAATTCGATGTCTAGGAAGCATCCATAAAATAGAGAAGAAGCACTTTGGGTGGCTACTAAAAATCCCACGCTCGATAAAAAACAACACAAGGGACTATTCGCATCAGTTTGAGAACCTGATCAAAACCCACTAATTCATCACCAAATCCCAAAAGAAATGGTTCAAAATCCACCGAATTAATAGGTGGGATGAAAAAAACCACAAAACCTAGCACCATGAACCATAATACCCAAATATTCGTAGCATTAATGCAATACTCAACTATGCTTCGAAAGAATTAGGGAAATTTTGAGGTCTAAAATGGCCCTCCTAAGGAAATTGTAAAATAATAGTGGAAATAATAAAATAAGATTATATTACATCATCAAATTTTAGAGGGAAAAAAAGAAAAAAATATTTTTTCAACTTGTATTTTCAACTTATCTCCATATGGGTTTACTCAAATTTTGAGCGGGAATACTAATTGGATGCAAAATTTGATTCCTCATCCAAAGAGTACACATGTTGCATACTTTTGATGTACCCTACTACACGAAAAATGAGAAATACATGAAAAACATGATTGCAATCACGTTTTTTCATGTATTTCTCATTTTACATGTAGTAGGTTCCATCGAAAGTATCCAACATGACTACTCCTTGTATGAAGAATTAAATTTTACATCCAATGAGTAATCTCGCTCGAAATTTGAGTAAAACCTTAGGAATATAGGATGAAAATACAAGTTGAAAAAGTAGTTTTATTATTTTATTTTTTTTAATCTTTTTATTTTTTTACTCCAAAAATGGTGAATCACCCCCCATGGTTGACATAATCATATTGAATCTTATTAGTTCTTATAAATTTTATTTTGGTTATACATTTTGCTTATGAGGCCCATTGTAGACCATAAAATTCCCCTAATGGATATAATACTCTAGATATAATACATGGATAGCACAATTCCACTAGCTATGAGAAGATATAACACAATTTTAGTGTACCTACCAAAATAAAACTTTTCATTCTCTAAAAAATAAAAAACTCATGACTCAAGGAACCTCGAAGACGTAAAATTGGAAAACAAATACCCCAGGATATAGGAATAGCCCATTGAACTTTAAACACAGCTAAGGAAAAGACTATAAAAGATTGAAATACTAACCCCAACAACACAACCCAACATAGGTATGTAAAAGAAACATAAAGAAAATAACTTAAGATATGGAATTGAAAATTGATAGAAGAGAAAAGAAATATCACCCTCACTAGCCCAACAATGAACTTGAAACCTCACACTTGAAAGAAACCTCTAATAACATTGAAGCTCCTCTACGGTGAACTCAGATTCTAGAATATCAACCTCACTCTATCCACGGAATAGACTGATAGAAAACAAAGGGAGATGAGGGATTTCCCTTACCTCTACTCATAAATACTCCTACAAACCAAAAAACCTTTATAAGGAACCCAATTTAAAACACGAGATCCAAGTGTAACCCGACATGCAACTTCACATAGGCACCTCTCGCAAAGCTCTGTGCCTTTAATGTTTGCTACACTTGGGAGGTGGTAGGAACAACCCCCAACAATCCCATCACATCAACAATAACACCCACATTGTGGGGAAAATGAATGTTATGGTTAAAACCATGGTTAAAATAATTTTTCACATCATCATCATGATAAGTTTTCTTTTATTACAATTCTTGTGTATGTTTGTAGAAATAATAATTGAGTAAATTAATAAATTTTAAGTATATGTAATTTAAATATAAATATTAATAACTTTAATATATTTAAAATATTGAGCCCACGTGGTGTAGAGAATTCGGTGATGGGGTGCACTGTTAAGGCACTCCGTCTGCAAGCTCACCGGTTCAAAACTCGTGGGTGAATAGGATTAGTCTAAACTACAAAAAAAAAATTAAAATATTTGATTTTTGTTATTTTAAATGGTATATCTATAGGTTTTATCCCTCACATTGTAAGAGATATGATGAAATAAGGATTCAAAGAAAATAATAGAATAATTTAAGGGTTTAACAATAGGGATAAGTAGTTACAATATTTGAAAAAACTTAAAGGTAACAAGTTTAGTAGTGCTAGAAATTTATGAGTTCGCATAAGTTAAATTTAAATTTAAGATGGTGCCTTATTATACCTACCTCAGGCATGGTATTACACATTTGATTTTTCTCTTGACAAGGTATTAATTTTTAAAATCTAAGCTTATGTGATCCATCATATAAATTATAAAATCTCTTTCTATAATAATCACATGCAATGGAACATTGTTGACACGTTACGAACCAACCAGTGTGGTTCATCATCAGGACTAGGTGAGAGATCAGATCAGGACATTAAGTGTAAATAGATGTAGAGATGGCTAAACTAGCCGTTAGGATAACGACTAGTTTGACTTTTAAATTTATATATATATATATATATATATATATATATATATATATATTGTATATTTTAATTAATTACGATTGACCCTAGGGATGGGAAAGGTGTCTACATCATTCCTTGTTCTTGTGGGACTCCTTACATTGGTGAAATTGGTCGGTCTATAAATCAAAGGATTTGTGAGCCTATTGCTGACATTAAACATGGAAGATCCACTCGTCTACCCTAGCTGAGCATGCAGAAAAGACTAACCATCATATTTTCATCGAAGAGGCTAAGGTCATTCCTAGGATCGACCATTTCCATCATCGTAAGTTAAGAGAGGCCTTAGAAATTGAAAAAATACCTCTTAATCTCAATAGAGATGATGGCTGGATCATCAACAAGTGTTGGATACCGGCCTTATATTCATGACTGTCTTTTGTTTCTTCCCTACTTCTTGTTTCTTTTTTTTCCTTGGACCTCGCGCATTAAAAATAAATAAATATTTAAAATTAATAATTAAATCAACTTAATAAAATAAGAAATATATATATATATATATATATAGATATTAATTAAATAATTAATTAATTGAATAAATAAATTGAATATTTTAATAATAAAATGAAACTAGCTATTATTAATTAATTAAAAAATAATATATATATATATATATATATATATATATATATATATATATATATATAGATTTAAAAGTCAAACTAGTCGTTATCCTAATGGCTAGTTTAGCCATTTCTACATGTATTTAAACTTAATGTCCTGACCTGATTTCTCACCTAGTCCTGATGATGAACCATACTAGTTGGTTCAAAACACATAGACAATGTTCCATTGCATGTGATTATTACCGAAAAAGATTTTATAAGATATTACTTTATTTTTTACCAAAAAAAATTTATAACTTCTCCATATTTTAACATTATGGATTGAATTTTTTTATTTTTTTTATTAATATATAAGTTCATTTATTTGCAATATGATTGGTTCAAATCTTATTCTATAATGATGGTATTGGATACTCCTATAACAACATGTACAACTATAATGTCTTTTTCACACTGCCATAGATTATAGTTGGTGAGCATTTTGGAGTTTGCTTCAAATAAATGAATGGCTCCAAGAGGGCACAATGGCCAAAGACGCGTTGAATGAAATGGACGCAATGAGCCTTTTAATTTAATTCCCTTTCCGAACAACTGAGATAGAAAGCTAGCCATCCAATTCCTTCCATATACCAAATATGGGAAAATCACTAATTCAACATTACAGCTAGTGGATTTTTCTCACATTTTTCATCACCGATGCCACCAAACCACCATCACCACTCGACCATTTTGTCTTGGAAGATTTAGTTTTTGGGTCAGTTGAGGCCAACTATATGCATGGATCACATCCCATCATTAATTATTATTATGATTATGATTTCAAAACAACTTAATCATTTAATTTATCTATAGGTAGTTATTTGGTGGCTCCTTTCTAACCTCTGATGATCCACTTCCCCAATTTTTCAATATAAAACTCTCATCATTTTCATACACGAAGTATTGGTGATTGCATTATGTATCAAAGTATTAATAAAAAATACTTTCGGTCCATATCCCTTTTCTCCATTGTTTTCACAAACCCTAATAAATAGTTTTTCTTTTGAATTTGTAGATGTGTTGAGATTAGATTTGGCTACATAATGTAAAAATTTTAAATACAATTATATTGAGTGGAAAATATACAAACTATTAATATCAAAATATATAGTGCTACTATTTTTATTTCAATTGAATGAAGTTTAGGTAAGAGTAGATTCAATGTTGTTGCATATAGAGTATGGGTCAAAAATTCCATGGGGTCTGATATACTCAAGGTTGTGGCATGCTAGATATCTTGATGCATGCTAATCTAATGTTGTACTTCAATGTCATTAATAATTTCAAATTTCAATGCTGACTAGAAATGCTAATTTGAATGATAGATTAAAACAAACCAAAAAATGAATTTAATCCAGCTAACATATATTATTTGTGCTCCCTTTTGGAAAATTATACAAAAGCTTCAAAGTTAGTATGGAATCTGAAAAATTTCATCTCCCTGGTGTTTTTTCTATATTCGATTTTTATCCAATGCTCACTACCCTATGATTCCAGTAGAATTATCCCTAGGGTTAAATTGATTATTTCCATGAATTAAGGGAGTGAATGTGTCTTTCCTATACCTTTGCTTCTTCTCATGACGATTTACATCATGTGGCATTAAATTAGACAGGAAATTCGAAGGGAATTACATAGGACACGACTTGATAGGTTAGGTTTAAACCCATGACCTTTATCCCCTCATTTTTTATACATGTACATATAAACACCAAATGAATTTCTGTCTTCCTTTCTTTATTTCTTCCTTTTTACACAGGCAAGGTGCTAGAATGTTCTCCAATTTAAAATAAGTGAATTGTTTTGAACCTTCTCATTGTGTTCTTTGATTAATTTTAGTTCTTAACATCGTTTCAACTTCTTAGGCACTTTAATACATTTTCCATTTGTTTGTTTTTCTAAATATTTTGATAGATTTCAACAAAAATGTGTTTAATCCTAAATAATTTTTAAAATTGTTTGAAAATAAACGCTTTTGTGAAGCTTATATTAGAGCTGAGATTAATCCTATATAATTCACATGGTTTTAAAAATAAATGTTGCTACGAAGCTCAGAGCATAGTTGAATAGATAAACTTGGTTAATTTCCTGTGCAACATATTACTTATGTGAGAATATGATCACTAAAATAGTTTGTTTCACATCCTCATTCTCTTTTATAATATCTATATCTATATCTATATATATATATATATATATATATATATACACATTATTTTAGTTGAATTTCAAAAGAGGTCTAAATTGGCAAACAACGACCTATATGTTTTATGATAGATGCTCATTATTGTTGATTTTTTTTTTTCTTTAGTCAAATGGTGTAGAGGGTCCTTTTGAGGGCATGCAAACTCAAGTACATGAAAATATTAGTCAATAAATTTCTTGAATAGGATGAAAGTTACATTTTCCAAAAGCATATAATGATGAAACTACTTATCGTAAATTTATTACTCTATGAATAACTATTGTTTCTTATAATTTGTATAGATTTATTTTATAGAATATTGCCACCTGAAAAGGACTCTAATATCAGGGTTGCAAGTTTGAATTTGCAACATACTCAAAGAAATGCTACAAATGATTAATCAAATTCTACTAGTCTTGAACCTATGCAAAATTCCAACTATCTCTAGTTGAAACTGGTTGGTTCAAATCAACCAATTGAACTGACCCACTGGGCTTATCACAAATTTAACTTATACATATTTGTATTTAACACTTATAACCAATTATGTACCCTATATATTTTTCTTCAATGGAATAGCTACAAGAGTGTTATTACAAGGAAATAAAAATAATGAAAAGAAAAATAAGCAAAGCATAAAAATGAAATAAACTTGAAAATACAAGCAAAGGGGTTAGCATTTCTTCGTGAATGTTAGACATGTTTTCTTTCATGTGAAATTAAATATATTAATTTCCATGAACAAACTAGAAATTAAAATATTTTTGCAAGAGCGACATTCTTAAGTATAGACTGGTCATTTCTTAGACTTAAAGCTAGGATAATTATGATAAATTCCTACAACCCAACCAACAAATGTTAAAATGGGAAGCCTTAATTAGAGCATGGAGATGGGTTATGGTTTGTAACATTTGCATAATGGTTACAGTGGGATAAATTCAAATCCTACCACAGTGACCTCATCGATACTACTCAGAAAGTGCTTGAATGACCCATCAATGCTAAGTTCGATCCTTACCTTCGAGTGTCTGCATAGCTTCCTCAAGTACCTAAATGGAACACTCATGCCATAAGTTAAATCCTTACCTCTGGGTGCCTGCATAGCTACCTTAAGGTGTTGGGTCGCATGTGGAAAAATAATCAAAATACATAGTGAAGTCCCTGATATTTAAACCTTGGTTGTGTGAAACTCCTATATAAAAATGTTATGAAACCAACTCACAAAATAGAAGAAAATATAGATCAATGATTTAGAAATAAGCCTCTTCAAGGGGGAAACCTCATTTATATTACATAAAGAATAATTATTGGATGATACAAATGAAAAGACCTCCTTTCTATATATAGGAGTCCAAGGGGTCACAATATAATCCTAGCCGACATAGCAATAACAATGTAAGGGAACAACAACAACAATAGTGGGCTTCTATGGGCGGAAATAATAACAATATGGGGAATACATGGGCAAAATAATAAAAATAACAATAAGGGGATACAATAGTATTATAGGGACCTAGCATGTCCCTCTCCTTGAAAAAAGTGTTTTCCCCAATGCTTGAGTAGTTCTAGATGCTTTTGTATAAAATTCTTATCCTCCCATGTCGAATATTCAGTAGGTAAGTTCTTACACTTGATGAGATATTTTGAAATTGATCGATTTAGTAGTTTTTGAGTTATTGTTTCTGTGACTTCTTTAGGTTCCAAAATAATTTTTCCTTCTTTGTCAAGTTTTGGCAATATTGTTTGAACTGGGAGCTTGTCATATATAACCTTCTTTAAGAATGAAACATGGAAAAATAGGTACACTCGGGAAGATGCAGGAAGCTCCAATTTGTATTCCATAGTACCAATATTTTGCAACACTTTGTACGGACCATAATACTTTGGTGATAATTTATTATCCTTCTTAGCTTGTGTTAGCCCCCCATAAATTTTTGACAAGCAAACAGGGGGCTAAAATGTTCTTGAGTCTTCAAGGAATGCATTTCCCCTGAAAACACATCATCCTTGAAACCTCCTTGTGCCTTTTGTCCTTTGATAAAATCCCCTCTGCTGATTTCCATTATAAAGCCTCTCTGTTGTGAAGAGGAATGCCCGAAAGGCCCTTTTCCCTCTTATTTCACCCCCACTTAGCTTCTAATTTGTTCCCCTTTGTCTCCCCTTCTATTTCCCTTCTTACCTTTCAAATCCCCCCAAAACCCCCTTTAAATCCTTCCCCTACCCTTTGTTGGCCATTTTCCCTCCTTATTCCTCTATCGTTCCCCCTTCCTAACCTTTAAATCACATTAAAATGGGCATGTTGTTCATGTCAGCCCCCATTTAAAATATTTTGGCCATCGATTCCGTCCTGAATCCGTTTAAAACCCCTCTCGTAACCAAAAACCTCCCTGCCCTGCTTATCGTTACCCTTTCTGCCCAAAAATACATTAGACAAAGGCTTAAATTCGCAATTTAAATTATATCAGGCCTGGCCCTCGAAATCCCAGCCCCCTTGTTTTGATTCCCATGTGACTCGGGCGCAAGACTGTGTGCCAGACAGGCGGGAGCTTATTGCCTTATGTTTTCGGGTAAAGCCGTAGCTGTCCGATCCAATAAAAATCAAAGGCCCGCAATCAATTTAGCCGTGGTGGCCCCGACACCCACGATCACTGTGCAAAAACCAGCTGTTTCATTTCGCACCACCTCCGCTCGATGGGAGGTATTCTCCATGGAGCCAGCGATTCCATTCAATATGAGACGTGTGTCCTCTGTACGGGCCTGAAACCGCTTTCCTCCCGCGCATTATCCTTCGAACGAAATTCGGGTAGCGGAATTATCATTGGCTGTCCGATCCTGTGCCCTCCATCCAACGGTGGATATTCTCCGAAGCTGGAAGTGCTTTAACCCGTGTCTATCGCGTCCATGGCCCACCGTTCCATTGCCTCAATGAATTTGTAGCTGTGGGTCTTACTCTGGAATTGAACGGTCTAGATCCATTTGACCCCTGCAGAATTGACCAAACCCCGTAGCCTATATTCCATGTCACCATCCCACATGCACACCATATATTTCCTCTACCATGCATATATTACACTAATGCATTGTTTTTAGGATTTTAAGCTAAAAACCTCCGCCAGCGCTTTCTTTGCTATCCCACTATATTTTCTCCACCATCTTGTAATCCCTCCGCCACCCTGCATATTCCTCCCGCTTGGTCATGCCTTCATCTCCATTTCCATCGACCCCTCCACAATTCACCGTCCCTGTCTGGTTTTCCTTAACAGGTTTGTGGTTTTGTAGGTTTGCCGCGATGGAAAATTACCATGATGCACTGCTTTTATTACAGAGGTCAAGAGTGCCTTGATTGATAGTCTCCGAGGGAGAAATTTAAGATAGGAGCTGGAGGTAGTTGCTGTGATATGACCAAATTAATGGAGCAATAACAAATATCACGGAACAATTGAGAGACTTGGCCTTCGAGCATTTAAGATCTCAGATGTGGATTCAGAAGATGAAAGGAAAAAGTACAGAATGTTTCATATTTTATTCTTCATATTTTGTCTCCATAAAAATCTACTCCTATAGCATTTACTCCATAGAGCAGCAGCAGAGTACGTTCAGCACTACAGCGCCGTCAAGTAGTATTGGCAGGCATTTTTCCGCCATTTTTTTCAAATCAGTCAATTTAATGTTTTCACCTACCCCCCATTCTCTAGAGTTTTCCGTCTCTTCTATAAAACTGTAGAAAAAAGACATTGCAAGGGTTCCAGATTTCCATCAGCAAACTATGCAGTGAAAAGCTCTTGTATACATCTTGTAAAACTTCTGTAGGAAGGTTCAGAACTCGTAGGGTCTCAGTGAGGAGGGGTTATATCTGTAATGAGGATTCTGGTCTTTGGTATCCCACAGTATGTAATTTTCTCTTACATGTTAATTTAAAATCTCATTTCATCTCTTTTATCTTCCGGTATCATGTTTTGGAATGCAAGTGGCTCACTAGTTTGGTAAGGATTCATCCTAGTTGATGCCCATATTTAAATCAGTCAAGCGCTTTAAAGAGGCCCAGGCATGATATGCTGTTTCATATTCTCTTCATCCATATTTCTGCTATAGTAGTTGCTTGAGGAGGATGCTTTAAAAATACCATTGTCACATATGGATTCCTAGATTGATAAGCCCATATGTGGTTTTGTTGTGTATCTGGGTATCAGCCTCATGTTAGCTAGTATCCCCTTGATGTTCTCTTCGCTGCATACACCTTCTGATATTTGATTTCTGTGGTATATTACTCGAACCGGCCCTCTTTGCAGTAAATTGTCTCTTAACTGTCTAATGCTTTTATATTGGAGTCTTGCATGCTGTTCCTACATTATTCTTATCCCTGTATCAGCTTCTGAGAGAGTTTGGTCCCATCCAAAATCATTTCCTTTGTTTTACAAGAGATAACAGGAGAGCATTTGGACTGACACTCCAGATTTATTATATGCCTTCTTTCTATGATAAGATGTCCTAGGCACTGGTCTATGGAAACTCTAGACTATCTCTAGGAGTGACAGCAATTGTCTACAACATCTTTCTGGCGCCGTTGCCGGGGATCGAATTTAAGAAAATCAGTTTCCCTGGGCCTCGACAAATAATATTCACTCTCTAATAAGGTGAGCACAGAGAGTTGAAGAGTTGCATATCTCTCACCTTGGCGACTCCACACTATTGTTTATTTGATAAATCTATTGGTAGTCCTGGCTCCTCGCAAGCCACATTTAAGGTCAGATACATCCGAATCGAAGATACCCTTTGTTTCTGACCCAGAGAAGACTATACATAGAAGAGGTTGGAAAGAGAGAAAATCAGCTCGTGCTAAAATTCCTGAGTTTTTTGAAGAAGATTTTCCACCTTCCTCTTCTCAAGAAGTTCAAATAGAAAATCCTGTCTCCACTAAGGAAAATCCTGAAAACTACTCAGATAGCCCACTCAGGGGAAGCGCCAGAACTAAAGAGAGATTTTGTCCTACCCCTGAGGTTGAAGAAGTTACTGAGGTATCTGCTGTAAACCATGAATTATTTCCATAAACACCTCAGCCTGTTGTACAATACATTCCTATTGTTATTCATACTCCACTTCCACCTCCTCCTCTTCCTCCATTTGTAAATCAAACTATTGTACAACTCCCACCTCATCCAATGGCTAACGTTCCAGCCTTCCTGTTGAATAAATATGCTCCTTTAGCCTTACCTCAAGTGATGAATGATATGCCACAAGATTAATTGAAGATCTTGCCTAGATTTAATGGTGAAAATGAAACTGATGCTCAGAAACATCTTGAGACTTTCTGCTCTTTTGCAGAGAACTTTAACGTTGAACATTTAGACGTGGTCTTAAGATTATTTGTGCAATCTTTGGATGGTGAAGCCAGAAAATGGTTCAAGACATTGGGAAACCGTTCAGTAACCACCTAGGATGACATGGAGAATATTTTCCTCAGGAAATGGGGAGAAAATAAAGATCATGGACAGTGTCTTACTGAGTTCAATACCCTCAAGAAGAAACATAATGAAGGGGTGTCAAAATTTATCAAGAGATTCAATAAGTTATATCTAAATCTCCCTGCAGATATGAAGCCTCACCAGAACGCTGCCAAAGTTGTTTTTATAACAGCTTTTGACTCAGATTTCGGTTTCTCTCTCAGGGAAAGAAAGCTTGCCACCCTAGATGATGCTCAATCAGATGCTCTTGAATTGGAAGCTAACTTTGCTTCCACTGGAAAATTAAAATGGAAGGCTGAACAGGATGTTAGAAGGAGGGGGAAAGAGGAAGTATCCACTTCAAATTGAGACATGGATTCAGATAAGATGGACGAAATAAGCAAGATGATCAAGAATATGGTCAAGCTTGAATTAGAGGCAAAGAATCCAGCCCCCAAGAATTTTTATAATGCTCCAAATAGGGGTTATAATCCTCAGTACAGGAAACCACCCCTGCAGATATTGCCAAGAGATTCAAAGGAACAACAAGATCAAGTACCACATCCTCTGTATTTGGATGGTTCAGAAGATGACTCTACTGAAGATTTTGCCTATGAGGTAGAATGTCCATTGCAAGAAGATGAAGAATTTGAAGACACAGAAGAATCATAAATTGATCATTGTTGTAAACAGTTTGAGGACTTCATGCTGGTACAATTCAATAGAAAATATGATCTCAGATATTCAAGGAAGAGGGCCCGGACTCAAGATCAAGAAGAAGAGCCACCTCAGAAAGAAGCACCTGCTCAAAAAGAGATGACAATGCAGAAAGCTGCAAACAAAGGTAAGAGTCCTATAAGCAAGCCTTTACAGTCTAATGATCAAATTCCTTCTTCCTCAAAAATAGTCAGTCCTCCTAATGCTGAGTCGGTGTCAAAAGAAGTTAAGCCTTCAGTAGAGAATAAAGAGTCAAAGGAAGTTGTAATAGACAAAGCCTCCCCTGATTTCAATCTGCAAAAAGAACTTGAAAAGGTTAAAATCCCAGTTCCCTTGACTGAGTTATTGAAACAACCTGCCTATCAATCTCAAATTACTTCTTTTATGCTCCCTCCTGAAGCACCAATTATTCCAGATAGTTTAAACCTCCAAGAGGAAAGACCGATGGTATTATTTGGCCCACATGTTGAGGAGATAGATCCCTCTACTCCTCCTTTCTATGTGTCTCTAGTCATCCATGACCTGCTACTACACAATTGTATGTTAGATTCTGGGCCATCCCATAATCTCATGCCTCTATCTTTCATGGAACAACTAGGTTTACAAATCACACGTCCATATAAAGACCTATATTCATTTGATTCTAAAAGAGTTAAATGCTTGGGGATGATTAAAGATTTAGTGGTCAATTTGGCCCAAATTCCAGCGAAAAGTGTGGTCATGGACATTGTGGTGGCTGATATCCCAGCCCGCTTTGGCATGTTGCTGTCAAGGTCCTGGGGTACAAAGATTGGTGGGTCAATCAAGTTAGATTTAACATATGCTACTATCCCAGTTTTTGGTGGTCAGGAGAGGAGGTTATACAGAGAAACTAAATTTGTCAAGGTAGTTACCAAGGCTGATAACTCTGAAAATTCACCAGTTTATAGTAAAGAAGGATATTTTTCATGCTTTATGCTAGAAGAAGATCAAAATTATGTGCATGAACCCTCCTTCAAAATTAAGGATGAGCAGCCTTTAGAAAATTATGAAGTTGGAATCTGGACTTTACATTTTGACGGAGCAAATTCAAGAGAAGGAAATGGGGCCAGGGTATTATTAATTTCTCCTGCAGGAAAATGGATTCCCCTATCTTTCAAACTGGAATATGAGGCTACTAATAACGTGGGTGAATATGAAGCACTTCTATTGGGATTGCAGATAGTTAGAAACATAGGCATCCAAAGCTTAAAAGTAATGGGAGACTCTGAGCTGGTGGTAAGACAGGTCCGAAATCAATGCCAGACCAAACATCCTCAGCTCAGGGCATATAGAAATGAAGTTTGGGACATGGTGGAGAACTTCTTTTCAGCCTTCAACATACAGTTCATACCCCGGGAGCAGAATCGAATGGCAGATTCTCTTGTTGTGGCTGCTAGCACATTTCACCCTCCTTAGAACCCACTCTTGAGGTATGAAATTGAAGTACGATATAGACCATCCATCCCAGATAATATTAAGCACTGGCAGGTATTTGAAGATGATGAACAAATGAAGAGATTCCTTGAAACAATGGGTGAATTTTCTAATATGGAGATTGATGATTGTGGAGGAGAAGAAGCTGAAAATGTTGCAGGAAACAAATGGGAAGAAAAAATAGCAGGTAGTAAGGTGCTGCAGCTCAAAGGAAATGTCATACCTAGAGGGATAGTGCCTCTAGAAAGATTATTTGATAAAAATGATGTTCCATTGCAGCATAATAAAATAATAGAAGAAATTCAAGTGGAAGAATTGAATCTGGGTACTGATGCTGAGCCCAAAATTGTAAAATTATCTAAGAAGGTTTCAGAGGAATACAAAAGAAAATATCTGAAGTTATTTCAATCCTATAAAGATGTATTTGCATGGTCCTATCAGGACCTAAAAACTTTTGATATTAATATAATACAGCATAAAATTCCTCTGAGGGAAGATGCCAAGCCTTATAAGCAGAAGCTCAGACAGATAAATCCCTTGCTGCTTCCATCAATTGAAAAAGAAATCAAGAAGCTGCTGAAAGCTCAGATAATTGTGCCATTGAGGTACTCAGAATGGGTAGCAAACCTTGTTCCTGTTCGAAATAAAAATGGAGAAATAAGGCTGTGTGTGGATTTCAGAAATTTAAACAGAGCCTCATTAAAGGATAATTATCCATTGCCAAAGATGGACCACATGCTGCAAAAAGTAGTAGGAGCCTCAAGAATGTCAATGATGGATGGTTTTTCTGGCTATAACCAGGTGGATGTACTTCCAGAAGATCAGAAGAAAACTGCATTCACCACTCCATGGGGAAAATTTATGTATGCCAGTATGCCATTTGGTTTGATTAACGTAGGGGCCACATTTCAGAGGGCTGTGGACATAGCCTTTTTTGGGGAACAAGATAAATTTTTGGTGGTATATCTTGATGATATTACAGTGTTTTCGAAGAATGATACTGAACACATTCAACACTTGTAGAGAACCTTTGAAAAATGCAGAAGGTATGGTCTCTCCCTCAATCCTCAAAAGTCTTTATTTGCATTGGATGAGGGAAAGCTCTTAGGGCACATTGTAACTAAAGATGGCGTGAAAATAGACCCTAAAAGAGTTGAAGTTATAAATGGCATTTCTCTCCCTAGGAATAAAAAAGAAGTGCAGGTGTTTCTAGGCCGAATCAATTTTCTGAGAAGGTTTATTCCTAACTATGCTGAGATAGTTAGGCATATAACAGACATGTTGAAGAAGAGTAATGAGGTTAAATGGTCACAAGAATCACGAGAGGTCTTTTCTAGAATTAAAGCTACATTTGCTGAGGCCCCTGTGTTGGCTGGACCCGATTACAACAAGCGATTTATAATCTTTTCGTTTGCGTCACCTCATACAATAGATGGAGTGTTATTGCAGAAAAATGAAGATGGATATGAGCAGCCCATAGCCTTTTTCAGTCAGGTATTGCATGATGCAGAATTGAAGTACAATATACTAGAAAAGCAAGCATATGCCCTAGTGAAGTCCCTCAAAGCCTTTAGAACATATGTTTTGCAGTCTCACATTATTGCATATGTCCCTACAGCAGCAGTCAAAGACATTCTTATCCAGGGAGACAGTGAGGGAAAAAGAGGGAGGTGGATTGCAAAGATACAGGAATATGATTTGGATATAAGGCCTACTAAGCTGATTAAAGGACAGGGACTTGCAATGATGTTATCTGAATCTAATCATCAAGCTTTAGGCATAAATCTGTCTATGATAGCAACTGAAGAGTCTGAAAAAGAGAATAAGTTACAAAGGCTGGAGATGGCCATTCAGAGAATACATGTGAAGTATCATACCAGTCCTTGGTATAAACAAATAGTAGAGTATCTTCTATCACTCAGTTGTCCACCCAGCTGTGATAAATCAAAATATAGGGCTTTGAGGTTGAAATCACAGAAGTATGTAGTTGCCAATGGTCAGTTGTATTGGAGATATCCTTCAGGCATACTACTGTTGTGCCTCACAGAGAATGAAGTAGAGAATATAATGATAGAGTTTCATGAGGGAATTTGTGGAGGACATTACAGCTGGAGGGCCACAGCTCATAAAATTCTAAAAGCTGGTTTCTATTGGCCAAAATTATTTGGAGATGTTTTTGCCTAGGTTAGAGCATGTTATAAGTGCCAAATATTTGCTAAGAGACAGAAGTTGCCAGCTCTCCCTTTGATTCCAGTCCATGTAAATGAACCATTTCAGAAATGGGGATTAGATTTTATAGGTGATATACATCCTCCTTCCAGTGGCCAACATAGATGGATATTGACAGCCACATATTACTTTACAAAGTGGGTGGAAGCCATACCTGCCAGAAATGCTACAGATGCTGTAATCATCAAGTTCATGGAAGAAAACATCATATCCAGGTTTGGCTGTCCTGCAAGAATTGTAACTAATAATGCACAAGCCTTCAAATCAGCAAAATTTGTGAAATTCTGCCAACAGTATAATATTACATTAAATCATTCCACAACTTACTATCCACAGGGGAATGGCCTGGCAGAATCATCTAATAAAACTCTAGTGAGGGACTTGAAGAAGACAATCAATGAAAACCAAAAGAATTGGGACTCCCAATTGAAGTTTTCTATGTGGGCAAACAGAATCACCAGCAAAAGAGCAACTGGGAAATCTCCATATGAACTGGTGTATGGATGAGCAGCAGTTTTTCCTGTGCAGCTCGCTTTTCCAGTGGCACGTTTCATGCAGGAAAGCCAGGAAGAACCAGATGATATGGCCTGAAGAATTAATCAATTGGTGGAGTTGGAGGAAACACGAAATCAAGTGAATCAGAGGCTATCTGAATATCAGGAGAAAATGAAAAATATCTTTGATCAGCATGCAAAGGACAAAAAATTGTAGATTGGTAACCTGGTTCTCAGGTGGGATGCCCGGAGGGCTGAAAAGGGAAAGCACGGGAAATTTGATCCCCTCTGGTTCAGTCCTTTCAAAATTGTGGAACAATGAGGAAATAACACGTTTATATTGGAGAATTTACAGGGTGATCTGCTGGATGCCCCTGTAAACGGCCAATTTCTAAAACCCTACTTTCAATTTTGATGTAGGCAAAACGGCCTGGTGTACCATATTGTAAATTAATTTCTATTTTTTTGTTGTTTTTGTTGTTGATAATGGGGAAAATGGGGTGAACTACAAGTGAGAAGCAAGGAGTGCCGGAGAGCATAATCTACATATAGGATGATTAGACGGTCTACATGTTCTCGGCACGTCCAAGGATGAACGTACCGTCCCCAGATGGAGCCGATGTTGTTCATTTCAGCCCCCATATAAAATATTTTGGCCATCGATTCCGTCCTGAATCCATTTAAAACCCCTCTTGTAACCAAAAACCTCCCTGCCCTGCCTATCGTTACCCTTTCTGCCCAAAAATACATTAGACAAAGGCTTAAATTTGCAATTTAAATTATATCAGGCCTGGCCCTCGAAATCCCAGCCCCCTTGTTTTGATTCCCATGTGACTCGGGCGCAAGACCGTGTGCTAGACAGGCGGGAGCTTATCGCCTTATGTTTTCGGGTAAAGCCGTAGCTGTCCGATCCAATAAAAATCAAAGGCCCGCAATCAATTTAGCCGTGGTGGCCCCGACACCCACGATCACTATGCAAAAACCAGCTGTTTCATTCCGCACCACCTCCGCTCAACGGGCGGTATTCTCCATGGAGCCAGCGATTCCATTCAATATGAGCCGTGTGTCCTCTATACGGGCCTGAAACTGCTTTCCTCCCGTGCATTATCCTCCGGACGAAAGTCGGGTAGCGGAATTATCATTGGCCGTCCGATCCTGCGCCCTCCATCCAACGATGGATATTCTCCGAAGCTGCAAGCGCTTTAACCCGTGTCTATCGCGTCCATGGCCCACCGTTCCATTGCCTCAATGCATTTGTAGCTGTGGGTATTACTCTGGAATTGAACGGTCTAGACCCATTTGACCCCTGTAGAATTGACCAAACCCCGTAGCCTATATTCCATGTCACCATCCCACATGCACACCGTATATTTCCTCTACCATGCATATATTACACTAATGCGTTGTTTTTAGGATTTTAAGCTAAAAACCTCCGCCAGCTCTTTCTTTGCTATCCCACTATATTTTCTCCACCATCTTGTAATCCCTCGGCCACCCTGCATATTCCTCCCACTTGGTCATGCCTTCATCTCCATTTCCGTCGACCCCTCCACGATTCACCGTCCCTGTCTGGTTTTCCTTAACAGGTTTGTGGTTTTGTAGGTTTGCCGCGATGGAAAATTACCATGATGCACTGATTTTCTTACATAGGTCAAGAGCGCCTCGATTGACAGTCTCTGAGGGAGAAATTTAAGATGGGAGCTAGAGGTAGTTGCTGTGATATGACCAAATTAATGGAGCAATAACAAATATCACGGAACAATCGAGAGACTTAGCCTTCGAGCATTTAAGATCTCAGATGTGGATTCAGAAGATGAAAGGCAAAAGTACAGAATGTTTCACATTTTATTCCTCATATTTTGTCTCCAGAAAAATCTACTCCTATAGCATTTAATCCATAGAGCAGCAGCAGAGTACGTTCAGCACTACAGCGCCGTCAAGTAGTATTGGCAGGCATTTTTCCGCCATTTTGTTCGAATCAGGCAATTTAATGTTTTCACCTACCCCCCATTCTCTAGAGTTTTCCGTCTCTTCTATAAAACTGTAGAAAAAAGACATTGCAAGGGTTCCGGATTTCCATCAGCAAACTATGCAGTGAAAAGCTCTTGTATACATCTTGTAAAACTTCTGTAGGAAGGCTCAAAACCCATAGGGTCTCAGTGAGGAGGGGTTATATCTGTAATGAGGATTCTGGTCTTTGGTATCCCACAGTATGTAATTTTCTCTTACATGTTAATTTAAAATCTCATTTCATCTCTTTTATCTTCCGGTATCATGTTTTGGAATGTGAGTGGCTCACTGGTTTGGTAAGGATTCATCCTAGTTGATGCCCATATTTAAATCAGTCAAGCGCTTTAAAGAGGCCCAGGCATGATATGTTGTTTCGTATTCTCTTCATCCATATTTCTGCTATAGTAGTTGCTTGAGGAGGATGCTTTAAAAATTCCATTGTCACGTATGGATTCCTAGATTGATAAGCCCATATGTGGTTCTGTTGTGTATCTGGGTATCAGCCTCATGTTAGCTAGTATCCCCTTGATGTTCTCTTCACTGCATACACCTTCTGATATTTGATTTCTGTGGTATATTACTCAAACCGGCCCTCTTTGCAGTAAATTGTCTCTTAACTATCTGATGCTTTTATATTGGAGTCTTGCATGCTGTTCCTACATTATTCTTATCCCTGTATCAGCTTCTGAGAGAGTTTGGTCCCATCCAAAATCATTTCCTTTGTTTTACAAGAGATAACAGGAGAGCATTTGGACTGACACTCCAGATTTATTATATGCCTTCTTGCTATGATAAGATGTCCTAGGCACTTGTCTATGGCAACTCTAAACTGTCTCTAGGAGTGACAGCAATTGTCTACAACAGGGCAAAAAGCCCACTTTCCCACCTTATAATAAGGCCTAACCCCTTTTCCCTGCCCCCTTAACCACTTCCCCTTTCATACCCATAAAATTTATTATAAAGTTTATTATATATTAACCCCCACCACTGTTTAATCGCAATCAAAATATTTTCAATGGCATGTGTTAGGTTGACTGCTTGATCGCATCGCAAATATTTGCGATGCGATCGATCGCGCGACTCCTCTGATCATCGCATCGCAGCTCCGTTCCGATCTGCCCGGTCACACCATCCCCCGATCGCCTAATTGCAGTTCTTTATCCCAATTGCAATTACCTTCCCTCCGCCCCGCTCCGATTGAGATTTGCGATTCCATATGGGTCCCGCCTCGTACGATTCATTCCCATCCACCTCATCGCATTCCATTGCATTTCCTTTGTATTTCCTCCGCAATCCAAATTTTCGTATTTGCACTAAATTTTAATGTTTTATGTCCATTCCGCCAATTTTCATATATCATTCCACTGTTTAAACCGTTCACCGTCCCGATAGCGCCATTTTCATCCATTTACCTACAAATCCAATGGCTCGTACCTCATTTGCCTGTGGACCCTGCGCCCACGCACTGTGCCCAAACCGCCCGGTTTCTATCTCACCGCCTTTGGGCGGTGCACGGTATTTTCTGATTGAGGAGAGATTCCATATAGCATCCGACACGTGGCTCCGACACTGTTCAAAAACCACATGCTCATCGCACATTATCTTTCGATCGCAGATGCCGAGAAAAATTTTTGAATGCCGTTAGATCCCGAGCGGCTCATCCGACGGTTGTCGATCCACGAAGCCGCATGTGGGTTAAACAGAAACATCCGTACCCTCTAGGTCCTGCATCCGTGGCTCCGCTTCATGGTTTTTCAGTGATTCCCATGTGGTATCCGCCCAAGCGTTAATCTTTGGGCTTTCGCACTGATAACCATTTCCTCTGCCACTTTTTCATTGTTTCCGCTATTTTCGTTGTTCCGCCACCGTCCCTCCGGGCCTCCAAAGCATTCCTCCGCCACCACTGCTTGGGTTTATAACAGGTTTATTTATTTATGTAGATAGTGTAGAGAGGCCATTTCAGAATTCGCCAGTAGACCAGCAGAAGAGATTCAAAGGGGGGTTAACGCCCGTTATTGATAGAATTAATGTTTAACCCCACATTCAAAGGAAAATGCGCAGTTTGAAGATTTAAGCACACCGTCAAAGTCTTATCTATGTTTAATATCAGCATAACGTTTTCTCCAGACGTACATCTTCCTACAAGAAATCTCCATGCCTCCTCGAGCCCTTAAACAGATGAATACACTGACAGAAGTTCCTACGACTATCAAACAATAGTTATGGAGGTATGGAGCGGCCTGCAGACTCTTCTATCCAGTTCACTTATTTCAGAAGACTACCACAGAGTACCATTAGTCGGATTTATTCAGAAGAACACACTTGAAGTTATTAATGAGACTTCTGGACCACGCTCCAGAGTACTAACAGTTAATGAAGAGCCATTTTTGCAGAATGGGCATTCGACCTACCTCTCCTTTGTCTTAATGAAATTCATTTAATGAATATCAACTACCCCTGTTATTCTCATTCTCCTATAAGAATTCCCGAGAAAATATTGAAAAGGGTTGTTGGTTGTTGTTCGGCTGCTGCCGTTGTAGTTAGAGGGATTCATTCTGACTGTTAGAATAGTCTTGGGAGGGAGTAGCAGAGTAGTTGTATGTAACAGGCTAGAAGGAGAAAGTCTGGACTATAACAGCCATTGAGCTTAGTGTATGTGACTGGTTTTGCATCAATTAATCAAAGCACATTTCATAGGATCCTCGTCTATTACCATTGGTGATGTCTTCTAACTTTTTTTATTACATTTCATATTGTTTCATTTTCTGCTGGCTTGCATCAGAAATATGGCATTGGATTTACCCTTGTTAGGTACCCTATGCCTCTTCTCTCCTTGCCTTAAATGTTGTTCTGCTAAATGTGTCATCTGAGGATTTTATTTCAGTTAATTTAACCAGTGTAGTGGTTCCTTATGCTGCTAACTGATGTATGAATTGGATGGAATCAGTTCTTAGATGTTCTTGTTGGGTTTAAGCTAGAAGATTTGGGAACATTGGGGATTAGAGCTAGCCCTGTTCACTAGGATCCTTGTGCGACCAACTGACCTTTATAAGATCTCTTCGTTAAACTTATCTCTGTTTTCCCTTGGAGCATGCTAAAGCTGACCTGGAGTTAAATGACCTCTGGTCCGATCTATAAGCTGCCCCTTTATCCCTCTTTGAGAGTTGCCTATGAGTATGTCCAAGTAGGTCTGGAGTTAAATGACCTATGACCTAATCTATAGACAGAAATTGGGTTGCTTTCCTTCTTTCACTTTCTTTCCTTAATGTTCCATTCCATCATCTATCTGAAAAGATCCTTTAGTATAGATGACTTACCCTTTGGAAGCCTTGGCTAGTTGTTGCAAGTATTCCCTTTCATGACTCCATAGCCCAATGGATGGCACTTTCTTGACCTATCCCCTTTGCTGAAGCATCCTGCTGCTATGTTAATTTTCTCCCATTACTTCCTCAGTCCATGATCTCATGACCAACTCAACAACCAACCAACCAAATCATTTTAAACCCCCTTTTGTGCTTCATACCTAGCCTAACATCTCATTTAAGCTTTCAAAGATATATCATTTTTTGTTCTATTGGAGAGATCCCTCTCTGGGTCTAGGAGGGCTAGATCCTAGGGCCCCAAAGCAGTTTTGATGTTGTCTCATCTTTTGGTCTTGCCCATCTGGCCAAAACATGGTAACCCCAACAGCTTGCTTGAGGTACATTTGTTTGTATGGTTGTAGCTATAAAAATAACCAGTCACATAAATAAAAAATTCTTTCACTGCGATGTTGATATGCTTGTTGTTTCATTCGATTCTACGCCGAGGTGAGGTTATCCTTTAAGATTTGTAGAACTTGTTGTTGATGCTCGATGTGGTCTTCCACTACTTGAAACTTAGAATTTTCTCCTAAAGATGATGAGATGGAGGGTGGATGATATCCATAAAGTGCCATAAATGGGGTCATTTTTTCTCCAGTATGGAAGGAAGTGTTATACCACCATTCAGCCAGAGGTAACCACTTGACCCATTGTGTATGTTTATTAGATAGAAAGCAATGAAGACATCCTTTTAAACATTTGTTCACTATATTAGTTTTCCCATCAAATTGAGGATGATATGATGAGATATGAGCTAATTGAGTACCCAAACAAGAAAATAATTTTGTCCAAAAATATCCTATAAAAATGGGATCTCTGTCGCTTACAATAATCTTTGGGTTTCTATGTAGCTTTTGAATTGTTTCCATAAATGAAGTAACAACTTGTACTAGCTTTAAATGGATGAGATAATGCACAAAAGTGTGCATACTTGGTAAGTCTATCAACTACCACCATGATGACCGTATTTCCTTCGGACTTGGGTAAACATGTGATAAAATCCATTGAAACCTCCTCTCAACGTTTACTTGGAATGGATAAAGGCTGTAACACACCTGGGGTCTTAATTGTCTCAAATTTATTTTGTTGGAAAACCAAACATTCTGCCACAAAATTTTGAATATCGGATTTAAGGCCATCCCAAAAAAAATCCTTCTTGACCTTGTGGTAAGTTTTTAAAAAATCCCGAGTGCCCTCCTAAGGGAGAGGTGTGAAATTTCGAAAGGATTTTATTTGAGTTGGTAATTCTTACAAATATATAAGCGATATTTGTACCATAATGAAATTTTTTTCCAGCTAAATGTTTTAGATGTACTGGGATCTTGCTACAAATTTTGAAAGAGCGTTCACACCTCTTCATCATTCTTCCATTCATCTCTTGCTTCGGTTATCCACTCAGGTTGGATAATAGAAATGGCACAAATCAATGCTTCCACGTCCTCATTCTTTCTTGAGAGTGCATCTGCAACAACATTTTGCTTCCATTTTTGTAGATGATTTCAAAGTTATAACCCAACATCTTTGTGACCCATTTTTGTTGCTCTTCTGAAGATAATGTTTGTTCCAAAAATTATTTAAGACTATCATGACCTATTTTTACCTTAAAGTGTCTTCCCATTAGGTAAGGTATCCATTTCTTTAGTGCATGTAGTATTGCCAACATTTCCTTATTATAAATAGGTTTCAGTAAATACTTTCATGTTATTGGACAATTTTCAAAAGAAATGGGTCTTCCTTATTGCATTAAAACTGCACCAATTCCATTTCCTGAGGCATCACATTCCACAATAAAGGTTTTTGTGAAGTATGGCGAATCTAAGATTGGTGATTGGCCCATTACCTATTTAAGATGTTCAAAGGCCTTAGTTGCTTCTAGAGTCCAAGAAAATGCATCTTTCTTCATTAATGATGTTAAAGGTGTCGATATTCTCCCATAATTATTAACAAACTTGCGATAATACCATGTTAACCTGAGAAATCCTTGAAGATGCTTTATGGTTGTAGGGATTTTCCATTCCTTAATGGATTTAATTTTGTTAGGGTCTACCTTAACACCCTCATGAGATACAATATGAATCAAATATTCCACCTCTTGTACTCCAAAGAAACATTTGGAGGTTTTTGCATATAATTTTTTCTCCTTCAATAGTTTGAGAACCATGTCAATATGTTGAACACGATCCTTCCAAGACTTTCTATATATTAGTATATCATCAAAAAATACTAACACCAATTTTCTTAGGAAGGTTTGAAAATGGAATTCATCAAACCTTGAAATTTGGAAGGTGAATTAGTAAGGCTAAAAGGCATGACCAAAAATTAATAATGACCCTCATGAGTTTTAATGTTGTTTTCAGAATGTATTCAACCTTCATTCTAATTTTTTCATATCCAGAACGAAGATCTAGCTTGGTGAAGTAAATTGCTCCATGCAATTCATCCAATAATTCATTGATGAAAGGGATGGGAAATTTATCTTTAATAGTGAGATTGTTGAGTTCCATATAAGCTGGACACATATGCCATGGTCCATCCTTCTTGTGCGCCAATACTACTGGAGTAGAGAAATAAATTTGACTAGGTTGAATTATACCAACCTCTTTCATTTCTGCAACCATACGTTCAATTTCACTCTTTTGAGCATAAGGATATTTGTAAGGCTTGATGGTTGGAGGAACACTTCTTGGAATAAAATGAATAACATGATCATGATCATGAATAGGTGGGAGTCCTTTGGGAGTCTCAAATACCTTGGAATGATGATCTAAGACTCTTTGGAGATATGGAAAAATAGATTATTTTGATGTTTGAACTTGTAGTGAGAATAATTGTGAAATTAAGACTCGTTTTTCTTTTTTCAAAATATTTGTCATGAAATTAGAGCTTATTATCTTTCTTGGCTTCCCTGCGATACCCCGTAATTCAACTTCCTTTCCTTCTGAAAAAAATTCAAGAAATTTATTGAAAATTAAAAGCTACCGTCCCCAAATATTGTAACCAGTGTACTCCTATCACAACATCAACACCACCAATTGGGATGGAGATCATTGGAATATTCAATACATATTCCCCCATGGTTATTTTGATATTATGGCACTTTCTAGAGAAATTTATAGTTCCTCCATTTGCAACCATAAATTGACACTCTGGTGCTGGGTATAGGAAGAAATTCAATTCCTTGGCTACCTTACAACGAATAAAATTATGGGTACTACTCGAATCAATCAACACTATTACATTTTTCTTCTTGATATTTCCCTCTATCTTGAGATTTTTAGGAGTGGTAATTCCTGCCAATGCATTATAGGATATGGTCAGATTCATTTCTTCTTCCTTTAGTGATGGTTCCTAGTGTATATCCTCTTCTTTTGAAGTTTATTGTTTATTTTATTCCTCCTCTTCAAAATATATGTAAAATAATTTCTTCTCAACACACTTATGGCCTTTAGTGTATTTTCTATCACAAATATAGCAAAGCCCTTTTTCTCTTTTTTCTTCCAATTGTTGTGGTGTAAACCTTGTAGGTTGTGGAGGTCTAGGAGTAGCAACACTTCCATATTTATAGTTGTGAGTGGTAGGCTTGTCGCCATAATTTTTCTTTCAATTTTTCTTGCTAACCTGAATGACTTCTCCAATGAATCATGTTCCCAAAGGCGAACCTCATGTTGGATGTTATCCTTTAAATTCCCTATGAAGACATCAATCCTGTGTTCCTATGGAATACGAGTTACCCTTATATTAAATTTTTGGAATTCCTCAATGTGTTGCACCATCGAACCCTTTTATTTGAGATTTATCAATTGGCTAAAGAAGGTGTTGCTCTTTGTATCCTCATAATATGCTATGATTTCCACCATAAAAATTGACCAAGTGACAATTTTTTTACAAGAGCAAAGCCATCGATACCATAAAAATGTATTTTGTTCTAAATATCAAGTTTCAATGTGTCCCTTTTGTGTGTTTTGCACATTATGGAGATCAAAATATTGCTCCATATCTAGTATCCATGTTACCAGATCCTTGTCATCAAACTTCCTCATATCGATCTTTGGAATATGGTGGGTCTTAAATCCAACATTAGATTCTATGAAATCATGATTAACATTTTTTTTTCTCATCATGAGCTTCATCTACTACCATTTCACCATTAGGAATCATTTCTTGTAGCAACTTTGTCAAAACTTCCTTCAAACTTTCCATGTCTTCTTTTAGACCATTCTTCATGTCTTCCATGTTGCCTCTCAGTTTTTCTTCTATACCATCGATCTTAGCTTCCATGCCATCCATATTAGCTTCCATTCCATTCTTCAAACCATCCATCTTAGCTTCCACACCTTTCTTCAATACATCTATGTATTTATTCAAACCATCCATCTTAGCTTCCATTTCATTTTTTGTTGCTCTTTGCGAGAGCGAAATTTGTTGCACTTGGTCTTGTAATTTTGATATATCATGTTGAAATTATTCCTCTTCATGAGTCATAGTAGAGTATTCTAAGGGCTTAATGGGTGTGGAATTATTTTTTGTGGTATTTTAGAACCCAATACTGATATCTACTCTTAAATATTCCCTTGGAATCACTTCAAATTGATTTTTCAAGTAAGAATTATGTAATTTTTAAAAAACAAATACAAATTTTTCTTGCTTTTGAGGAGCTCGATATTGAAACTGATGTATCTATGTAATTTAGGATCCCAAATATTTTATCTTTAGTCCTATAGTAACCCTATGAGTATTATTTCCAATGCCATAGGTCAGACCTAATTTGGATTCTTCAAGATAAAGTTATGCCCGACACGCCACAATGACCTAATTATGGATTAGTTTAGTAGAGTGAACTTGTACGACGTGCCACATGTGATTGTTTCAACCTTCAGATCTGAAATTGATACACAAGAAACTAAAGTCCATGCACTTTCTTCCAATTTTACATAATTCCAATCCGATGTTTGAAATGAAAGTTATGATACTTTTCCCACGACCATATGTTTGAGATGAAATTATGGAGCCTGCAAAAACGCTAACTTCCTCAAATCATATCTCCGAAAATATAGTGAATCGAGATCTAAATTTTTTACACGAAGTTCCTCAGGACTTCGGTTCAAATGATTTTTCTTTTTAGCTTTTGAACCTTCGTAGAAAAAAATTATAGCGAAAATTCCAAGATGGTCGATTTGAAACATCGAAACCCTAGAATCTAAAGCTATGATACAAATTTTTTTGAAACTAGATCACAAAATAGAAGAAAAGAGAGATCAACGACTTAGAAATAAGCCTCTTCGAGAGATAAAAATCCTTTAAATTACATAAATGAACAATTCTTGGACGATAAAAATGAAAAAAACTCCTTTCTATATATAGGAGTCAAAGGGGTCACAATATAATCCTAGCCAACATAACAATAACAATGTAAGGGCACAACAATAACAATAATGGTCTTCTATGGGGCACAATAATAAAAATATGGGGACTACAAGGGCATAACAATAACAATAAGGGGGATAAAATAACAATAACAATAAGGGGATACACTAGTATTATAGGGACCTAGCAAAAAAATATAAGCCTTAATACTCTACTTTGTAGCTAACCATTGCTCATTATTTTTTAACATAGAAAATTCTACATCTTGTCAAATGAGGAGTGGTTTTCAAGCCTATATTTATGTACATATATTCTATCCATTTTTTTAGCTTGTAGGTGATTGTGAAGCATTTCAATACAACATTAATCCATTATGCACATATGTGGTAGAATTAAAATTATCAGTTATGAATTATGCATATATTAGAACTATAATTAACAGTTAATGGATGCTAGAAAATTATTTGAACATGGCTGATGAGCTCCATCATTAGGCACATTTGGAGGGGTTAAATGTCACCTTTTTGCCATATTAGGTCTCTTTTTCTTGCATTTTAATTATATTATGGTCTTACGTTGCTAGTGCGGATGATGATTGAGGCTTGTCATACTTCGAATGCCTAAGATGAGTTAAATGGGGGGAAATCACAAAGATATTGCATTTTTTATGAATATTTTGCCATTAAAACTCATAGTCGACAACAAGGAGATATTCTAGGGGTATTTTCCACCTCCTTCCCTCCAACAGCTCGAAATCAAAGGCAGCTAAGAAAACTCAAGATCAAGTGCACCAAAGCTACACTTCACTTGCATTCAAAGTGGACACATCACCTACTTTTTAGGGAGCTCTTGGTAGCTACCCTCTAGGTTAAATAGGTATGAGAAATAACTCATTAGGATTCAAACTTTGAAGGAAGATAATAGGCTCTTAGCTCTTGTAATAGTTTTTTGAGACTTTCATGTTGATGTAATGAGACTATCTTCTGCAATAAAATGAGTATTTAGATTGTGCTTCAATTATCTAGTTTCATAGGGCTGGGATTGTTAGGTCCCTATATTACTAATATAGTCCCTTATTATTGTTAGTGTAATCCAATTATTGTTATTATTGTACCCTTGTAACCCCCATATTGTTATTATTGTGCCCTTAAATTATTATTGTTAGGTCGGCTAGGATTACATTGTGGCCCACTAGGATTACATTATGGCCCCATGGACTCCTATATATAGAAAGGAGGTTTTGTAAATTGTATCATCCAAAAATTGTTCATTTATGTAATGTATTGGAGGTTTCCCCCTCGAAGTGGCTTATTTCTAAGGCGTTGATATCTTTTTTCTTCTATTTTTGGAGCTGGTTACACAACATTTGGTATCAGAGGTTTGGATTCTAGGGTTTCGCTGCTCCAAACAGGTCATCGTGGAATTTTCGCTATAAATTTTTTCTACGAAGTTTCAGAAGCTGAAATTTTTAGGGTGCGAAGCCGAAACTGGAGTAGAAACCTCTTCAAAATATTTTTCAGCTCTGGTTCTAATATTTTTCAAAGATATGATCCGTGGAAGAAAAAGCTGTGCTCCACCTGTACGATCAAAGAGGATCTAAGTTTCATAACTCTATGCATTCAAGAAGACATGCCGAAAACGTGGTCACAGTAAATGGCCTGAATTTCTTGGCTATCAATTTCAGAGCTGAAGGACGAAACAGTGACACGTGGCAAGTCGTACAAACTCGCTCTACTGAACTAGTCCATAATTAGGTCATTGTGGGATATTGGACATAACTTTGTCTTGGAGAATCTAAATCAGGTCAGAACTGTGGAATTCAAAAGATACTTCATGGTTACTTCGCGTTGCTGAATTTCAGATATCAAGAGCCACAATCGTCGGTAGATAATCCAATTTCAATATCGAGCTCCTCAAAAGCAAGAAAAAGGTGTGTATTTTTTTTTCCGAATTGCATAAGTCTTGTTTGAAGAATCAATTTGAATTGATTCCAAGGGCATATTGTAGAATATATATCAGTATCAGGTTCTAAAAAATGCCCCGTAAAAATAATTCAACACCCATTAAGCCTTCAGAATTCTCTACTATGACTCATGAAAATGAAGAATTGCAACATGATCTATCAAAATTAAAAGAGCAAGTGCATCAAATTTCGCTCTCGCAAAGAGCAGCAAAAAATGAAATGGAAGTTTTGAAGAAAGGTGTGGTGTTGTGTAACCAGCTCCAAAAATAGAAGAAAAGAGATATCAACGCCTTAGAAATGAGCCACTTCGAGGGGGCAACCTCCAATACATTACCTAAATGAACAATTCTTGGATGATACAAATGAACAAAACCTCCTTCTATAAATAGGAGTCCATGGGGCCACAATATAATCCTAGTGGGGCCACAATGTAATCCTAGCCGACCTAACAATAATAATGTAAGGGCACAATAATAACAATATGGGGGTTACAGGGGTACAATAATAACAATAAGGGGGGCTACACTAACATAATAAGGGGCTACACTATTAATATAGGGAATTAACATGCCCCTCTCCTTCAAACAAGTGTTGTCCTCAACGCTTGATTATTTCTCGATGCTTCTGTATAAAATTCTCATCCTCCCATGTGAAATCTTTTACAGGAAAGTTCTTCCACTTGTTGAGATACTCTGAAATTGATCGTACTTGTCGAGTTCTTGTTTCTATGACTGCTTCATAACTTATTTCGATGTGATGTTGATCTTCCTATTGTTTCATTAGATTCTGCACCAAAGTTGGGTTATCCTTTGAGAGTTGGAGAACTTGTTGTTGATGCTCAATGTGATATTCCACTAATTTATCATCCATATTTGCTATTATTTGATCCTTCAAACCATCCAAATTAGCCTCCATTTATGCTTTTAAATCATCTATTTCATCTTCAATTTCTCTTCGTAAGATTGAAACTTGTTGCACTTGGTACCGTAATTTTGATATCTCATACTGCAACTCTTCCTCTTCATGCATCATAGTATAGCTTTTTCTTGCTTTTGAGGAGCTCGATATTGAAATTGGATTATCTTTGCGATTGTAGCACTTCAATATTTGAATTTCGGTACCAATGTATTCCTCTGATTTATCTTTCGAATGCCATAGGTCTGACCTGATTTGGATTCTCCAAGGAAAAATTGTGTCCAATATCCCACAATGACCTAATTCTGGACTAGTTCAGTAGAGCGAACTTGTACGACTTGCCACGTGGCACTGTTTCGTCCTTCATCTCTGAAATTGATAGCCAAGAAACTAAAGTCCATTTAATTGCGACCAATTTTTACGGCACTCAAATCCGATGCCCAAAGAGAGAGTTATGGAACTTTTCCCATGATCACCTCTTTGAGATGAAATTCAGGGGCCTGAAAAAGCACTACATTCCACAGATCATATCTCCAAAAATATTGCGAACCAAGCTCTGAAATTTTTTGACGACTTTCCTCAGGATTTCAGCTTCGCACCATATGAATTTTAGATTCTGAACCTTCGTAGAACAAACTTTATAGTGCAAATTCCACAATGACCTGTTTAGGAGCCTGAAAAAAGACCTAACTTCCACAGATCATATCTCCGCAAATATTGTGAACCAAGATTTGAAAGTTTTAGACAAGCTTCCTCAAGATTTCAGCTTCTCACCCTAAAAATTTCAGCTTCTGAAACTTCGTAGAAAAAAAATTATAGTGAAAATTCCATGATGACCTGTTTGGAGCAGCGAAACCCTAGAATCCAAAGCTCTAATACCAAATGTTGTGTAACCAGCTCCAAAAATAGAAGAAAAGAGATATCAACGCCTTACAAATAAGCTACTGGGACAGGGAACCTCCAAGAAGACATTACAAATGAACAATTTTTGATGATACAAATAAACAAAACTCTCCTTCTACATATCGGAGTCCATGGGGCCACAACATAATCCTGGGTGGGGGCCACAATGTAATCCTAGCCGACCTAATAATAATAATTTAAGGGCACAATAATAAAAATATGGGGGTTACATGGGTACAATAATAACAATATAAATAATTTACATAATACAAGGGGTTTGGTTACCTATTAATATAGGGACTTAACATGTGGAAGCCAAGATGGATGGTGTGAAGAATATGGATGGTTTGAAGAAAGGCGGGAAGCTAAGATGGATGGCATGGAAGTTGGCATGGAATCTAGGATGGATGACATGGAAGCTAAGATGGAAAACATGAAGAATGATCTAAAAGCAGACATGGAAGGTTTGACAAAGTTGATACAAGAAATGTTTCCTAATGGTGAAAAGATAGTAGAGGAAACTCATGATGAGAACAAAATAAATGTTAATCATGATTTCATAAAATCTAATGTTGGCGGGAAGAACCACTATATTCCAAAAATGGATATGAGGAAGTTTGATGGAAAGGATCCTGTAACATGGATACTACAGATGGAGCAATATTTTGATCTCCATAACGTGCAAAACACACAAAAGGTACGCATTGCAACTTTACATTTAGAACAAAATACATTTGTATGGTATCGATGGCTTTGCTCCCGTAAAAAAATTGTCACTTAGTCAATTTTTATGGAGGAAATGATAGCACATTATGAGGATACAAAGAGCAACACCTTCTTTAGCCAATTGATAAATCTCAAACAAAAGGGTTTAGTGGGGCAGCACATTGAGGACTTCCAAAAATTGAATATAAGGGTAACTGATATTCCAGAGGAACACAGAATTGATCTCTTCATAGGCACTCTAAAGGATAACATCCAACATGAAGTTCGTGTTTTGGAACCTGATTCATTGGAGAAGGCATTCAGGTTGGCAAGAAAAGTTGAATGTAAAATTATGGCGACAAGGAAGCCTACCACTCAATTCTATAAAGAAGGAAGTGTTGCTATGGCTAGATTTCCACAACCTACAAGGTTGACACCACAACAATTGGAAGAAAAAAGAGCAAAAGGGCTTTGCTACAGTTGTGATAGCAAATACACTAAAGGTCATAAGTGTGCTGAGAAGAAATTATTTTACATAGATTGTGAAGAGGAAGAAGAAAATGAACAAGAAGAGGATATACACCAGGAACCAGCCGTAGAAGAGGAAGAAATGAGTCTGACCATATCGTGTAATGCACTGGCAGGAATCACCACTCCTCAAACTCTCAAGATAGAAGGACATATCAAGAAGAAAAAGGTAATAGTGTTGATTGATTCAGGTAGCACCCATAATTTTATTCATTGTAAGGTAGCCAAGGAATTAAATTGTTTCCTATACCCAGCACCAGAATGTCAAGTGATGGTTGCAAATGGAGAACTATAAATTGCTCTAGAAAATGCCATAATATCAAGCTAACCATGGGGGAATATGTATTGACTAGTCCAATGCTTTCCATTCCTATGGGAGGTGCTGATGTTGTACTAGGAGTACAATGGTTACAATCTTTGGGGACGGTAGCTTTTAATTTTCATGAACTTTTCTTGAAATTTTTTTCAGAAGGAAAGGAAGTTGAATTACGGGGTATTGCGGGGAAGCCAGGAAGGATAATAAGCTCTAATGTCATGACAAAGCTTCTAAAGAAAGAACAGCGAGGCGTAATTGCACAATTATGCTCACTAGAAGTTCCAATATCAAAATCATCTATTTCTGCAGATCTCCAACAAGTCTTGGACAATCATTCCAAGGTGTTTGAAACTCCCAAAGGACTCCCACCTATTCGTGATCATGATCATGCTATTCATTTGATTCCAGGAAGGGTTCCTCCAAACATCAGGCCTTATAGATATCCTTACTTCCAAAAGAGCGAAATTGAACGTATGATTGCAGAAATGTTAGAGGCAGGCATAATTCAACCTAGTCAAAGTTCTTTCTCTGCTCCTGTAGTATTGGTACACAAGAAGGATGGATCATGGCGAATGTGTCCAGATTATAGGGAGCTCAATAAGCTCACCATTAAAGACAAATTTCCCATTCCTGTGATTGATGAATTATTGAATGAATTACATGGAGCAATTTATTTTACCAAGTTGGATCTTCGTTCAGGATATCATCAAATTAGAATGAAGACTGAAGATATTCCAAAAATAGCATTTCAAACTCATAAGGGTCATTATGAATTTTTGGTCATGCCTTTTGGCCTTACCAATGCACCTTCTAAGGCCTTACTAATCTACAATAGGTCTTGGAAGGATCATGTTGAACATGTTGACAGGGTGCTCAAACTATTGCAGGAGAAAAAATTATATGAAAAAACATCCAAATGTTTATTTGGAGTACAAGAGGTGGAATATCTGGGTCATATTGTATCTCACAAGGGGGTTAAGGTAGACCCTAACAAAATTAAAGCCATTAAGGAATGGAAAGTCCCCACAACAATAAAGAAATTACGAGGATTTCTCAAGTTAATAGGGTATTATCGCAATTTTGTTAAGAATTATGGGAGAATAGAAGCTCCTCTAACAACATTATTGAATAAAAGATGTATTTTCATGTAATTTCTAAGCAACTAAGGTTCTTTGAACATCTTAAAGAGGAATGTGCTCATATAACTGTCTTAGCTATGCGTACTTCAAAAAAATTTTTATTGTGGAAAAAAATGTGATGCCTTGTGAAATGGAATCTGTGTTGTTTTTACTGCAAGAAGGAAGACCCATTGCTTTTGAAAAAAGTCGGGCTTCTGAATTCCAAGGAAAGTATTACAATAAACTTATTTATGAGAAGGAAATGTTAGCAATATTAAAGTATCAAAGAAATGGTGAACTTACCTAATGGGAAGACACTTCAAGGTAAAAAATGATCATGATAGTCTTAAACACTTTTTGGAACAAAGAATATATTCAGAAGAGAAGCAAAAATGGGTCACAGAGATGTTGGCTTATGACTTTGAAATAATCTACAAAAAATGGAATCTAAATGTTGTTGCAGATGCACACTCAAGAAAGAATGAAGAGGTGGAAGCATTGCTTTGTGCCATTTCTATTATCCAACCAGATTGGATAACCAAAGCAAGGGATGAATGGAAGAAGGATGAGGAAGTGTGGACACTCATTCAAAAGTTGCAGAAAGATCCTAGTACATCTGATACATTTAGTTGGAAAAATGATTCCTTATGGTACAAAGATCGCTTATATCTTTGGAAGAATTCCTAACTAAAACAAAATATTCTTCTGGAATTGCACACTTCTCCTTTAGGAGGACACCCAGGATTTTTAAAAACTTACCATAGGGTGAAGAAAGAATTTTTTTGGGATGGCCTTAAATCTGATATTCAAAAGTTTGTGGTGGAATTTTTGGTTTTCCAGCAGAATAAAGTTGAGACAATTGCTAACTTCAAGAATTCTACAACCTTTATCCATTCCAAGTCAACATTGGGAGGAGATTTCAATGGATTTTATCACAGGTTTACCTAAGTCTGAAGGAAAGAGTGTCATCATGGTGTTAGTTGATAGACTTACCAAGTATGCACACTTTTGTGCATTATCTCATCCATTTAAAGCAAGTACAGCTGCTACTGCATTTATGGAAACAATTCAAAAGCTACATGGAAACCCAAAGATTATTGTAAGTGACAGAGATCCCATTTTTACAGGAAATTTTTGGATGGAATTATTTTCTTGTTTGGTTACTCAACTAGCTCATAGCTCATCTTATCATCCTCAATCCGATGGTCAAACCCAGATAGTAAATAAATGTGTCTGAGGATATCTTCGTTGTTTTGTATCTCGATAAAACAAACAAAATGGGTCAAGGAGTTACTCTCTCGCCGATCGATGGTGTATAACTTTTTTCCATATCGCAACAAAAATGACTCCATTTATGGAACTTTGGTGATATCATCTACCATCTACCATCACCTTTATGAAAATCAAGGTCGTGCTGTAGCGGAATATCACATTTATATCAACAAGAAGTTTCAACTCTTAAAGGATAACTCGAATGGTACAAAAACTCAACAATATATCAACACTACAAAGGAGAGAAGTTTTGATGTAGAAGACTGAGTATTTTTACGGCTACAACCATACAAACAAATGTCCCTCAAGCAAGCTAAGAAGGATAATAAATTATTTCCAAAGTACTATGGTCCTTACAAGGTGTTGCAAAAGACTGGTACTATGGCATACAAATTGGAGCTTCCTACTTCTTCATGAGTGCATCCAATTTTCCATGTTTCATGCTTAAAGAAGGTTATAGGTGAAAATATTCTAGTTCAAACAATATTGCCAGAATTTTAAAAGGAAGGGAAAATCATATTGGAACTTGAAGTGGCCACGGAAAGAAGAAATCGACAACTATGAAATTGATCAATTTTAGAGTATCTCATCAAGTGGAAGAACTTACCACTGAAGATTCTACATGGGAGGATGCGAATTTTATACAGTAGCACCTAGAGCTACTCAAGTGTTGAGGACAACACTTTTTTAAGGAGAGGGGCATGTTAGGTTCATATATTACTAGTATAGTCCTTAATAATATTACAGAAAACTTTTATCACAATAGCGTATTAAATTTTAAACTCACATTGTTATTATTGTGCCCTTAAATTATTATTGTTAGGTCGGCTAGGATTACATTGTGGCCCCACTAGGATTACATTATGGCCCCATGGACTCCTATATATAGAAAGAATGTTTTGTAAATTGTATCATCCAAGAATTGTTCATTTATGTAATGTATTGGAGGTTTCCCCCTCAAAGTGGCTTATTTCTAAGGCGTTGATATCTCTTTTCTTCTATTTTTGGAGCTGGTTACACAACAGGGATTGTGGGTTAGGGCCTAATCCATTAGCCTTAGTCTCTCCTGTGTATTCATTCTTTACTTTTATGTCATTGTAGCTAGTTTTGCTTATGTGTTTTTAGCTAGTTTTCTTACTTTTGAATTCATTGTTTTTAGTTTGCTTCCATTTATCTTTGTTGTAGATTTAGCTTGCTTACCTGTTGGTAGAATAGGTTATAAAATTAGAAATTTGTGTGTCAAGCCTCCCTCTCTCATCTCTTTCATTGGATATTGAGGAGGGTAGACCTTCTCCACATGCCAACATTACTTTTTAGTTTATGATTTCTTGGAATGAATAAGTTAGGTTTTTATAGTTCCATGAATATGTTTAGAATTATATGTTAGATATATGTTTGTAGGCTAAAGTAGATTTTCTTTCCAAATTCAACTCAACTTTTCCATTTCCTTTATCATGAATTCGTTACTATTTATTTCATGAACATGTAGTTTGATTGCAGTTTCAAGTAGCACAACAAAGGAGGACTTAACCAACACCTTTAGCTTCATTTCTCACCCTTCATCAAGCTTTTTTTCATCAAAATCACCATCATCCCTGTTTTCAGATTTGTCATATCCACACTGTGAGAAAACCCGAGAGGTGAAAGACAGGCCTCTCAAGAGGTTCCGAGCTTGGAAAATGGGTTGGCCACCTTCTACTCATCCAAAAAAACCTTCATTCCACCTTCCCTACACTTTTATCACCCATTTTTTTCCTCATAATTTCCCTCAGATTGTTTCCTGTAGAAATTCAAGACTTTCCTATAGCACTACAGGAAACCTATAGAAACACTTGCATCAGCACCAGTAGGCCCCTTCCTAAGCCCATAAACCACCATCCACCTCATCCAAACCTTCCAAAACTACCCAAAAATCTTCAACCTTGCATCCATGAGTTCAAGCCTTACAGAAGCCACCTTAGAGATTTCTCCTCCTAGCTGCAAAACAATGCATTTACAAGCATAGGTCATGAGTAGCTGCATGATTAAAAGAATGATAGATAGAACATAGAGTAGACAAAGTTTTTTTAGCCATTTGGCCCAACAAAGTATGATTAGTTTAGTTTCCTTTATGCAATTTCAATTCAACAATTTACTTCATGCAAGATACCTAGTTTGATTCCATTTCTGATCATAGATTAATGTGTAGATTTATTTCAATGCAGATTAGTTATATATACTTTCTTGCTTTAGAATATTTATTTTCTTGCTAATAGAGTAATGGCTTTGAATCATTTGTAGCCCTAGGTATAAATTCATAAGTGTGACAGACTTCATTGCGAAGCCCTAGAAATAACACCCTTTCGTAGAGATCAAAAGAGGATGACATGAGTAGAATGCATCTGTTGTGTATATAGCACTGTCACCTCCAAGTTTGTACAAAACTTGTGTTGATAAAGTAAAGTAGGGCATCCTCTAGGAGTTGCAAAATTATTGGTGCAATACCATGGCTCACTAGTGGCATCAAGAAAAAATATATTTATATTATTTGTCATGTATCATGACAAAGATGCATACCTTGATTTAAGTTAATTCAATATAACTTGACATGGCTTTAAGGTTTTACGGTTATGCATCATGATGCATCATATGTGTTAGTGTCAGTATTTGCATCCTGCCATCATTGATCAAAAATCCTCTTTTCATATCATTTTAGGAGTCCCACTTAGATTTTTTTTTTTATCATTCCACTATGTCATGCAAAAAATTAGTCATTATGATAGCCCTAGTAAAAAAAAACATCACTCTTCCTCAAAACTTGCTAGCATAGTTTCATACCTTGTTGATTGTACACCATCCAAAAAGTCAATATCAGTCATTTCATCTTGAAATTCAGTCCTTCAATGTATCATTAGGTCTTTTAGGGTTTTTCAAGGTTTCATTAGCTCATTAGGTTTTCTAAGGTCCAATAAAAATCCATTCCATTGCATAAGACCATCAAGTAAAGTGTGATCCAATAACATCTCTTCACCATGTGAAGATGATTTGGAAAGAGAAATGATTATTTCATCATGTAATTTTAGTTATAATATGTAATATTGTTATTTTTCACTATGTAATTTTATGTCATTCAAATGTAATAATTTCATGATTCCCAAGCTGCTGACTTAGAATTCCCACATGCAAAAGTACTAAAAAGTCAAATTTAAAGACCTCTCAAAGGTCATCAAAAGATCAATTTGTCAAAGAAAGAGTGAAGTAAAGGGAAAAGTTTCAAAAGGTTAAGTGAATAAAAAATGAAGAAAGTGGGTCCTAAGGCCCAAATCATCAATTTCATGAAGTATAAATACCAGTAAAACATCCCATTCAAACCCATTTGCACATCCAAAGGTTGAGTTTTCACTCCCTCAGCTGAAAAAAGTCAAATTTCAGAGTTAGAGATGGAATTTTTCTTGGAGATGCACTTAGGAGGGTGGAGCTATGATTAGGCAACAAGCATCGCACTTATAGCGTTTGGCACTGCCTTTTTTACCTTAGGCGCTGCACTTCTGGGCAAGGCGCTGCGCTTTTTCCCAGTGAGCATTAGAAGCATCAAAATGCCTCCAATGTCTCTCGAATTTTCAGCATAAGCTTATTTCCTCCTTTATCAAGTAAGTGATACAAAATCATTGCCTCCTTTCTTTCGTAAATGTTATTTTTATGGTGTTTTTCTTCATGAGAAAAATTATCTAAGTGTCTAGTGGAAAACCCTAGTATCACTCCCTCACTATCAATTTACTACCCATAAACCCTACAATACCTTCCTAAATCACTATTCAACCCATATATACCCCTACACTACTCTTTCATAATCCCTAAACCCCTTCCCCTTAAAACCCTAAGTCTTAGGCTACTAAAATTCCTAGGTAGCCACTACCCCAAACCTATAATCCAATTATCATTTTCAACTCCCTAAGTATCTTGACCTCATATCACCCCCCAAAGTTCCCTAACCCCTTCCCTCATCTCCCTAAATTTTCCTACCCTAATCCCTACTCCCTAGACCTATCCCCATTCCCATTTCCTCCCCTAGGGTTTCTAGACCAAGAAACCATGGAAGAAGATAGAGACTATATGGAAGAAGAGGAAGATAGGCAAGAGGAGGAAGATAGATTGGAGGAGGAAGATAGACAACAGAGAAGGCCACACAAAGGAGGGAGAATCATAAGGCTGGAGCCCACCAACACTAAAGAACTGATAGTCTCACCAATGAAAGTTTCATGCTTTCAGTATGTTTCTTGCCTTGAGTTTTGTAACATGATTGAAAGGGTGCAACATCACCCTGTTTTGAGCAGACCCTTCGTTGTAAACCTAAAAGAAAATCAAGTAACCTTAGTAGGTGTGACTTTCACAGTGTCTACATCCATCATTGATACTACCACAAGGATTCCAAACATGGGTGAGAGGTGGTTCAAATCCGAATATTTGGAGGATTAGTAATATGATCCATTTATCAAACCAATGTACAAAAATGAGAGGAAGAGGGTATTTCCTTTCAAATATATTCTTAATAGGCATGCCCCCATGTTTAAGATCATCATGAAGTATTTATCTTGTGAAGAGAGCTTCTCTAGACTTTACACTTATCACATTAGACTGCTCATGCACTTCACAAGCATTAAATTGCTTAATATCCCATACTATATTTTCAGGAGCATAGGCAAAATGGCATACATGTGCAAAAGAGAGAGTTTGAACAGTAGATGAATAGTATTTTCCACCACTCCTTGATCAAAATCATTGTCCTCCATTAGCTTAAACAATTGAACATTTCATGGGACACATTCATATAAAATGACATCTTCACTACTCCACAAGTTCCACATGTTGAGGATGTGCCTTCTTCATCTCATCCTACTACATCTATGCCTCCACCTCAGCTGAAAATTCCTACCATATCGTCACCATCACCACCAACATCACCATTTTATGAGCAAGATGAGTCACCTAGCAGCGTTGAGGTTAGAAAACCTAAAGAGGCTGAAATGAGCACAATGGAAAAGATATATCAGAGAGGGCATAAGAAAGTGTTTTCCCCACAGATTGTGGGAGGGCCCCTGCCTTCTTCACCAGCAAAGCGGGTTTAGAAGGAAAAACAAAAGATAGCAGAGGAAGATGTACATGAGGCAACCATTCATGATGAGGATGACCTCCATGAGACAAAGACAGATTTTGACCTTGTTGATTTAGATGATGAGCATGATGATGAGGCTTCCAAAATTATTATCAAGCAAAAATATTCCCAAATCAAGGAGCTTCAGATCAACTTAGAGAGATCTAAGTTTGTCATTGCATACTACGAGCAAGAAAATGAACAACTCAAGACGAAACAGGCCATCATGGAGATTCAAATTCTCAAGGAAAAAAGATAAGAAAAAAATATAAGGCCTTGATTGATGAGGCTTATGAGAGGTATGGTGAAACTAATGAGGCAGAAGAACAAGCGCCAAGAAGAAGACCTAGGACTAGAGGGCTGAAAAGAGCTCTAGAACTAGAGAAGAGAAAGGAGGTTATAATTACATTGAATGAACAGTTTGGCATCATTGTAAATGTGAACTGGGATAAATGGCTTGATAGGGCCAACCAGTGTCTTGAGAAGCTCCTGGAGAAGGAAAAAAAATACAATGACATATTGAGAAAGAGGGCCAAGCACTACTTCAAGAAAAGCCAAATTGCAAGCTCAAAACTCCAAAAGGCAAAATCAAGACTTGAAACCATAGTCAAGAAAAATGAGGGGGAAAAAATTGAAACCCTTGCTAAGGAATAAATCATTGCCTAACATACATCATCAACCTCCAACAAAAGAAAATTTGAAGCAAATTAGGAAAATTTTGAAAATTTTGGAAATTTTTGCATTTTTGGCAATTCGACACAGTCAAACTGGGCTTTTCCTAGGGACCTCCAATGGAGAAAATAAAGCCACCATTGGATTCAGAAGGCCAAATAAAATTAGGAAAACCACTTTAAATGTTTTTTTTTGGGTCAACAAGGCAGTCAAAAGGTCAAAAAACACCCAAAAAATGACATTTCTACCATATTTTGGAGGTTGGCACTACGCTTTTGACCAGTCTTAGGAGAATGAAGTTTTGGAGGGTCAAAACTTGACCATTTTGGAAAATGAGAAAAAATCTGGAAACTAGACAGAAAAATATTTCCAATGAGCTATCCTGAGCTCAATTTGGACACCTGGTACACCCTCACAAATGGAGCTGAAGTTGGCGTTGCGCTTTTGACACTAGCACTACACTTTTGACAAATTTTCTGAGTTTGCTGATATTTTTCAATTTTCTCAGTTTTTCCAGTTTCAAAATGGTCAATGGGAGTTTTACCAATGTAAATCATGCATGTAAAATTAACTATGATGTGTTTGACTTACCTAGGGGTAAATACATTAGGTGAAAAGTTTTGATGACATGTAATGAATCAGTTTGAAAAAAGTGAGAATTGAGTTAGTTTGAACTCCCTACACACTAGCTATCGAGCTCAATTTTTGGTGAAACACCTCCTCACCTTAGGAATTAGAACCCTGAGGTTTGGAGAGGTTGTTTGAGGTCTATATCATGTAATTTTTGACGCATTTCACAGGTTGGATGTTGTTTTATTGATCAGAGACTCTAGTGTAATCAATATTTGGCAAGAAATTAATGAAGAGTTGCAACTGTTTCTTTGGGATAACCGTGGTATGGAAATTTAGCATTTTTATTCTTATGTCTCATTATGTATGAATGTTTTTTTTAATGATCCATTTCATTTCTATGATATTCTGTTTTTCAAGTTGATAAGTAGAATTCATCTCTCATGTTCTCTCTTTGGGAAAACCTTCATAGTTTGTTCATTATTCTTCAGTTTAGAAAAAATTCATGCTTATACTTGCTCTTTCTGGCTCCTCATCAGTCTAATACATCTCACCTTAAACCCTAAAGTGTTAGGTTTTCTACCTCCCTTGCCCCATTGAATCTCTGCAACCCTAATCTTATTTTCCTTGACCTAGCCTCTTTGACCTAATTCACCCATCTAGCAAACCAATTCAAAAAAAATGTGCATTCAGACCTAGCCTAAAACCCTAATTCATCCAACCCTCTTGGCTATGACTTTGTGGAGATATCCCTCTCCGGTTTGGTAGGGCTAGCTACAAAGCTAAAATATTGGTCTATGGTTACCTTTTTTTGGACTCTTTTTCATCCTTAGAGATCCGGTGGAATGATAGCAATATGCATATGAGTGAACATCATGATATGTATTATTTTTATGATAGGATCATTTTGTTGTTACTTATACATGTTTATTTAATATATTTTGATATTGCATGATTAAAATTTATGCATTGACATTACGATGAGCTAATGCACACTAATTTTTAATCATTTTCAAGAATTTACCTCAAGATTATTCAAAATATATTTCTATATTATCCTTGATGCTATTATATTCTTTTAACATTTAATTGACTCATGGAGTGGAAAAAACATATTAAGTTAATGATAAAGTATAAATCACATTAAATGTAGTGATTATATTAATGAATAGTGTCAAAATTGTGACTAAATAATGAAAATTATATGTCTTGGCTCCACAGAGAGGAAATAATAATTCATGAATTAATCAGAACATGATGATAAGTTAGGAAGGAAATCACGTTAAATGCAAGTGATTATATTAATGAATAGTGTCAAAATTGTGACTAAATAATTAAAATGATATGTCTTGGCTCCACAGAGAGGAAGTAATAATTCATGAATTAATCAGAACATGATGATAAATTAGGAAGGAAATTAGATATGATTCTAAACTCCCATAAGTAATGTGTATCTTGATTGATGTTAGGTCTATCAATTGCATTATAAAATTATTGAGAAAATAAATTGGTGTATTGTAATCTTGTCCTATAGGAGGATTATGACGATGCATTGTTTTGATTTTAGTTTTATTAATGTGGGTTAATAATCTAACTCATGATCATATGAATCATATAATTTATGTCTATTTTTGCATCTACTCCATATACAAATATGTCTAATGAATCATCTTGAATTTCAATGTTAACATGTGATAATTTTGAGGACTAGAAGGAGAAAATTATCCTTACATTAGGGTGCATGGACATAGGTTTAGTTTTACGTGAGAATGAACCAACCATCCCTATGAAATCTAGTACACCAACAAAGAGGGAATTATATGAGTGGTGGGAGAAATATATTCACTTAAGTTTAATGCTTATTGAGGATTTTCTTGAAAAATGTATTCGAGGTTCTATTCAAGAATGCTTTAAGGCAAAGGAATCCATTAATTTTGTTGAACACTAGTATTTAATTTTTGAAAAGGAACTATCCAACACCTTAATGAGAAAATTGTCATCAAGAAAACTCATTGGTAATAATGGAGTACATGAACACAATATGGAAATGAGATATATAGATACTTAGTTGAAAGATCTAGAGGTCACATTCTCGAAGTCTTTCCTTGTCAAATTTGTACTCCACTCCCCACCTAAAAAAAATCAGATATTTAATATTTCTTATAACACACATAAGGAGAAATGTTTAAAATTAATGAGCTATTGACCATGTGTGTTCAAAAGGAAGGGAGGTTGAAGAAAGAGAAACTATAATGTGCTCATCTAATTTCTCATGGAAAAGGATGTTTAGGAAAAGGAAAGGGTGCTCACTATAATAAAAAGCATAAGAAGGTAGAAAATGTCAAATTTGACAATAAGGATGTCATCAAAGGTTTTTTCTACAAGAAGAAAAGACACATCAAGAAAGAGTGATAAAAATATAAAGCTTGGCTTGAAAAGAAAGGTAATATTGTTTCTTTAGTGTGTTATGAATCTAATATTCTTGGTATTTTACATAATTCTAGGGAAACTAACTTTGGTTCCACGATTCATATTGTTGATACAATGTATGGTTTAATCAACCAAAGGAAACCAAGGAAAGTGAATGCTTCATCTATTCAGGAAACATGATTAGTGCATGTGTGGATCTAGTTGGGACCTTTAGGCTTATCCTGAAATATGGAATTATTTTAAATCTTGAAAGGATATTTTGTATTGCTTGTTTCTGTAGGAATATTATTTCAGTGTCGAAACTTGTTCCTTGTGGTTTCAATTTAAATGTTAATAATTCTACTTTTACTCTTACCAAAGACTCACTTGTGGTTGCTGATAGAATACTTGTTGATGGTTTTTATGGACTCTATTGAAACTTTGATTTTGATTTCAATTTTTAACCTTGTATGAGCATGTTGGTATTAAGCGTGGTATTATGAAAGAAAATTATTGCATGCTTTGGCACAGGAGATTGGGACAAATCCTTAAAGTGACTCAAAATATTAATAAGTGATGACATCCTTGAGACTCTTTATTTATTTTATTTTTGTTTTGGCATGAGTTTAATAAGGTAAACCATACCAAAAAAACCAATAAAGGTGCTAAGAGGAGATTAGAAATATTAGAAATTATACATATTCACATATGTGAACCAACACCATATCTAAAAGGTGAGAAATACTTCATCTCATTTATAGATGATCACATGTGATTTATGTATCTCTATCTATTATTTGAGAAACGTAAGGCACTAGATAATTTTAAATTTTATAAGGAAGAGAGAGAGAGAAAAAAATCGGAAAAGTAATTAAAATTGTGAGATTAGACAAGGTAAGAGAGGATTATATAAGGTACATGGGTACAGGAAAAAAAAACAGGTCTGTTTGAAAATTTTCTTAAGGAAAAAGTCATGGTTTCTCAATACACTGTGCTCGACTCACCACATCAAAATGGAGTAGATTAAAGGAAAAATGGTAACCTAATGGACATGGTGAGGAGTATGATTAGTAGCTTTACTCTCTCGTTATGTCTATGTAGTGAGGCTTTAAAAACCATTGTATATGTCCTAAAAAAGGTTTCCACTAAGGAAGTTCCTAAAAATACTTTCGAGTTATGGAATGGTTGGAAAACAAGTTTAGGACATGTATACATATGGGATTGTCTTGTTGAGGTTAGGATATATAATCCATCAGAGAAAAAAATGGACTTAAATAGAACCATGTTATTTTATTGGTTATGTAGAAAGGTCCAAGGTATTCAAGTTTTATTTTCCTTCCCATGCACATAATGATTTTGAAGAAAAAAATGCAAGGCTTGTTAAGGATATTGATATTAGTGGGAGTGAAAAACCTTGGAATTTAAATTTTGAGGAAACTCATGCTCCATTTATCATACTTGCAAATATAAAGTGATTAACTATACTTCAAGATAATACATAAGATGAAATTATGGAATAAAAAAAAACTAATGAAATTTTTCCCCGTGAGGATCAAGTTATAAATTAACCTATTATTCAAATACTAGAAAATGCAGATGAAGAAATGGGATGCCCTTTATTGCATGAAATCGCTTAATCTCTAGATCATATTCCTAAAAACCAATCATCTAGTTCGCTCTCATTTCACCCATCTCTTGTTGAACAAGAAATGATTTGAATGTTGGGTGTGGAAAAATATAATACAATTATTTTTCATTAGATAGGGTCAAAAGTGCTTCACCGCCTTGTATACCGCTTAAGCATGTTTGTCCATGACAGGGTATTTGAGTTCGGGTCCTTGCAGAATTACGCTCATGAAATAGATAGGTCGCTCGTTGTTCAAATCATCCTTTTGTGTGAGCACAACAGCAAGATATGTGTCAGAAGAAAATGTGTATAGAAAAATATATTTACTGAAATATGAGCTGTACAATGTGGGTGCTTTTGTGATAACTTGTTTAATATAGGAGAATGCATCGTTTTCCCTTTTGTCCCACTTGTAAATAACATCCTTCTTCACCATCTACTGTATTGGTTTAAAAATCTAAGCATGGTCGAATATGAAATTGTATAGGAAATTAATATATCCCAAGAAGGATTGCATGACCTTCTTGTTTACTGGGAAGGGAATCTACGTGATTGTTCAGACCTTCTCTGGGTCTACCTTAATCCCACTTTTGGCAATGATATGGCCTAAGAGATTACCCTCAAACACTGCAAAGATACTCTTCCTGGGATTGAGTGATATCCCATACTTGCAACGTCGCTCGAAAATATTCTTTAAATGGTGTATGTGGTCTGACCTCTATTTGGAAAACATTATTACATCATCAAGATAGACCACTACACTTTTCCAAATCAACCCGTAGAGTGTGATGTCCATAGTGCATTGGAATGTTACACTATAATTGATTAAACCAAATGGAATTCACCTGAACATGAACATGCCCCACTTCATACATAAAGTGGTTTTAAGTCTATCATGATCTAATACCAAAACCCAGTTGTATCCTTAGCATATGTCTAGAAAAGAAAACATTTCTGACCCTCATACTATTTGCAGTATTTGTTCCATATACAATATGAGGTAGTTGCCTTTATCTGAGTTGTGATTCAGATTTCAGAAATCAACACATAAGAGGATTTCCCCAGACTTCTTTCTCACAGGGACAAAATTTGATACCCAAGTTGAATGTCGAACTTTGTATATGATCTGAGCATCTAACAACTTTCTTAACTCTTTATGAATAAGAGGCTCAAGTTTCAGATGTACTTTTATCATTTTTTGTTGAAATGGCTTGGCCATTTCTTTTATCAGTATCACATGTTGGATAATTCACATGTCATAAGTCTAAAGCTCATCGTATGTCCATGCAAACACATCTCGGTACTACTTGAATAAGAAGATATAGGCTTGTCACACTAGTGGTGTATAAAAAGTACCAATATTGACATACTTCAGATTGTTCTCTGTTCCAAAATTAATCTTCTCATGTGACAATGTGGAACTGTGGGTTTTAGCATTGAAAGTCCCCCATAAATGATTCTGTGGATCATACAAATTTTCCAAAGATACCATGCCTTTCGGTATGATATTTCCTTTACTTGTGTTGGCTGCATCCTGCAATTTCTTCTCGTGCTTGTCTTCCTCGATCACTGCATCTTTGAATACATCAGTGTTCTCCATAAAGAAGGGTATTTGTTGGTCATCATTAAAAACACATAAATTAGTAATATTATCAGGGAAAAATGCTTTATAAATAATTTCTACGGAAAAACCATCCCTCAATGGTGATAACCTATTAGCAACATTTTCTAATGCATCTGCAACTGCGTTACACATTCTTGGAAAAGAAATAATATTAAAAACTTGGAAATGTGAAATTAAATTCCATACCTCTTCTTGATAAATTTTAAGATGAGGTTTTAGATCATTAACGCAAGCTAAGATTTGCTTCATCATTCCTTTTTTTTATAAATTATAAAAACAATCATTCATTTTTGCAGTTAGTTTTATTTTTAGAATTCGCTTAATTTGCAAGATAAAATTTTCAGTGTAAATCTAGAATGTCTGTCCAACCATTCATAATAAAAATTATGTTTTTGTTTTTTGTTTTTTGTTTTGTTTTTTTTTTTTTAAATTTAAAATATAAATATAAATAATATATATTTAACTCTAAAATTTAATTATAAAATTCAGATTTATATTTTAATATAAATGTTTAAATATCATAAATTTAAGATTATATTGATGATGATGATGATGATGGTCAACATCCACTAAGACCACTTTGGTCTATCGTACCTAAAGAAATGAATTATTTATTTTATTTTAAAATTGTACTCCTATGCTCAAATAGCTTGGAGAAAATCATCCCGAGATCACTATAATTTTGACATGTTAAAAAGCTAGGAAGGTCAGTATTGAAAAAAAGGTTATGAAACTGAGATATAATGTGGGTGTATGCAAGGCACTCTAATAGGAAGTGATTTTCATCCTTAATTTTCATATTCTCATATAGATGGCAGATCCCTTCCACCCATGGTGTTTTAGGAACTGCCTAATGACCTGTTTCACCATGGAGCTTATTAGAGTTCGTTCTTATCTTGGCTATATATTTTTCTTTTTCTTTGAGCTAGTTAAAACATAGAGATACTTTTGATCTTCTAGAGTAGGGTTGATGACCTCCTTATAATATCTTAATTTTCTTTTAGCCTCTAAATATTTCTCACACCGCATTTTCTCTTTAAACTTAGAAGTAAAAATATCTTTAATGTTATTAATATTTTTCAATGCAACATTTTCATCGATCTCCCAATGGTTTAACCAAGCTCTGGTATCTTTATACCAAACTCGTTTGAGACTTAGGTGGTTTTGGCTAGAATTTAAAGCTATCTTAGGAAGTCTATGGTCTCCCATGTTATTGATTTTTTCCTTGTACAATAGGAGTCTAATCATAGTTAGGCTCTCGATAGGAGAAATACCCACTTCTATAAGGATAATATGATAGGGTGTATTGCTTTTAATTTTGAGGTTATACATTATAAAAATATTCTGGATTTGCTCAATATTTCTTCAGGATTCTCTAGAGATGTTGCAACCCCAAACCTCACATCCATACAAGATAACAGGAGTGAATAAAGTTTCAAAGAGGAGATTATTTTTATCCCACATCACAAGGTTTGCTGCTTTACAATTATTTTTGAGACCAAAATAAGCTTTTCACCCTCCATTAATCCTTTTCTCAATTCTATAGTTCCAGTTGAGCTTGTGATGAATATCAATCCTAGGTACTTGTAAGAAGACACTTCCTCCAAGTTGCTATTGTCATACACAAAATTAGCGTAAGTGTCCTCCTTGGATTTGATAATCATAAATTTTGTTTTGTTAGTGTTAATAGTCATACCCATGGTAGAGAAAAAATACTTAAGAAGTCTTAGTTGCTTATCAAGACCGGAAGGGCACCTTTCCAGAAGAATAATATCATCAGCATAGAGAAGGATGATGACTATTCCAACTAAGATCATACCAACACAACCTACTTCCTGTAAAAAACGTTCTAGCTTGTCGATGTAAATGAAAAATAGAGTAGGAGAGAGGGGGAAACCTTGTTTAAATCCAATATTAAACTTAATATCTTTTGACCACCCCTCATTGCTCTTAAAATTGGAAATTACATTCTCGTATAACCTTATAGCAACAACTCTCAAATCGAAAGGAAACTTTAGCTCTTCTAATCTATTCCATAGGTTATTTCTAGGCACCGTATCAAAATCCTTTCTAAAGTCCACAAAGCAGCAAAACAGATTGGATTTTTCATTACGAAATTCCTCCATAATGATCCTAAGAATAACAAGGTGGTCCTTTGTTGAGTGCTTCCTTCTAAAACCCGCCTAGCCTTTAGCCCACTTACCTTCACTTTCAAGCCATATGATCATATTTTTTTCCAAAATAATACCATATAACTTGGCTAAGAGAGAGCTAATCATAATTGTACAATAATTAGAGGGGTTATTTGTATCCCCAAATTTAAAAATCGGAATAATGAGGCTCTGATTCCATGGTTTAGGGAACCCTTGCTTGACTTCTTGATTGAAAATCTTGTGGATGTGAGGGATGAGAAAAGACCTCCAATTTTTAATATTTCCACCTATTAACCTTCAATGTCCTTATATTTTCCATTTTCTAGGTGCTTAACCCCAAAATATATGTCTTCTAATGAGAAAAATTCTTCCGTTGTGAGCAGGGTTTCAAAGTTATCTATTACATTTGGAGATTCATAAAGCTTTTTAAGATAGGAATTTCAGTCGTCTAAAGAAATTATATTATTATATTTAGTTTTTCTAGTTAGAATCTGCCTCCATAATTTCTTAGGAGCTATGTTAGATAGGTCTAAGAGATTTTCTTTTATGAATATACTACATTTTTTTCCTTTTAGTTAGGGCTTTGTATATTTTATCTTGCCAATTTTAAGAGACTTATCAACAACTTCCTTAATTTCTCTCCTCGCACTTTTACAATCTTTATCATACGAAGGGTTGGTTTTCTATTTATTTTATTACTTGAAACTTCAATTGTGAACTTGTTAATAGAATATGAGAGGGTTGTAGTAAAATTATGATAGAGGTCTTCTATGTTGTCTATACTAGATAAAGGAAGAAAATTAATTTTTAATTCATTTAGAAAAAAGATCATTTTATTTCTATCAAAGATTAATTTATTTTGGCTATAAGGATTATCTTCTATGGGGTCTCTATGCATGACAATATTGAGAGTTACAATTAAAGGTCTATGATTTGATTCAGGCTCGTGGTCATTTAAAGTGTAAAAATTTATTATTTCGTTGTAAAGGGATATCGGAAATGACATAGTCTACCACATTGCTACCAAGCCCATGTATACATGTCATCTGTCTAGAATTGGGCCACTTCTTTAGACCATTGAAAATTATGAGATCTTGAGCATTTTAGAGCTCGACTAGCTCAGACCCAAACAAAATTTCCCCTAGTTCTTAAGAGATTCTTTTGTACTGGCTAGCTAGAGTAAGGTCTTCGTCTAACCAAAGAGGATTAGGGTTGGAATAATTTCTTAGAAGAATAGCTTGGTTGCTTGAAGTTAGAGCATTAAAGTCACCCATTAAGAGGATATTACCTTCATTCCTTAGGCTAGAAATATCATTCTCTAAACGATTGTAAGGACCATTTTTATCTAAATTTTTTTTCTTATAGAAGTTAGAATTGATAGGGGAAAAATAACAGATTTCTATCTAGGTTTTCTTATCATTAATGTCAGTAATATCTATCCAAATATACTATTTATAAGGGTATTTTTTATAAAGCCTAGCATGGGGGGAGATGTTCTTCACAATGTAACAAGCTATACCCCCAATGCCTTTACGATAGGATCTCTTGTTCCAGATTGACCATAGTACAAAGCCATCTATGTTAGGGACCTTAGATTCTTTGCTCTCCCAAGTTTCATCTAGCAATATAATATCAACTTCATTCAAGATCCAAATTAGTTTGGGGACTTTGTTCCATGGAAAGCCCCAAAAATTCCAAGAAAGAATCCAAAGCATGTTGAATTGCTATTTATTACTATCTTTATGGTTTCTATATCGAATAACGAATTTTCTATTTCTGATTATTGCCCATTTTCCTTCCTTCCTAGCTTCTTTTACCTTTTGAACCTCCTTTCTTAATTATGCTTGATCTTCTAGAATGAAATATTCATTTATAAATATTCCCATTCCTTTTAGACTTGAGGTTTTAATAAGTATGTCATACTTATGGTCAATAGAGCTCACGTTTATCCGGATCAACCTTCATTTATTCTCAGTTAATTTCCCCAGCCTTGTTGCTTCTATGAAACATGTTGTTTCAATTTGTAATCTATTATGTAATTCTGCCTAGGCTATTGCTAAAGTATCCTCATCTACCTCCTCTTTGAAATCGAATATTATAAGGTTAAAGGCCCTTTTGTTATGCTCATGGTCTAATTCTATCAATTTTTCCATTTCTTCTTTAATGGGTTTGATATCTAATTTACCTGCCACACTATTTAGGGTGAGATTGTTATTAACTTTTTCTTCTATTTCTTTAATCATGTCCTTCATTTTAAGAATTTCTAAAGTATCAACATCTCCTTGTTGGGTTGTTTGGTTCATATCTTGGCGTTGTTTTTCTATTACCTGTAATCTAATCTCCATTGTCTCTATTCTATTCTCCAATAATTTTATTTATTTTCTATTTGTTTTTGGATCTTGTCTTTAAGAGATGTAACTCTATTTTCCATCATGGCTTCTAACTCTGTTTGTATCTTGACTTCTCTTTCTTCTCTACATTTCTCTAAAGACTCTATATACTCATAAAGACTCTGTAGAGTAACAGTGCTAGGTCTACCTTTGACAATCTTTGGTAGATGTGGTGAATTATTCATACTTGTGAACAAATATATGAGCAATAGATATGTATTAGAAAAAAATATAAGGAATTTGTGCACCTGATATAACCATTTCAGATCGCTTTCCAGCTACAGAAACAAGGAGCCTCTGTCCAGTCAACAAACCTGGATATTTCCCTAGCTGCAATATAGCCAAAACAACCTTCGTGACCTAGCTTGTCGTTGAGATATTGATGCAGTAATCAAAGATTACCTAGATTTTATTTGCTTATCAATATTTCAGAATGAGACTTGATATCCATTGTATATATGATAACTCTTGATGGTGCCGAATTCACTAAACGATGGGGGAAACTTGAAATCCTTCTACACGAAGTGCTAGTTTTGTGCTCAATCACTGCCTCAGATTCCCTAGCCCTGTTAAAAGAAATTTATCAAAGCCTATGGACTTCAGGAATGTAACTGAGCCACCACTGGATGATAGACGAACTATTGGAGGGAATGATCACACTGCCTTTAATGCACACTTTGAGATGCCTTAGGAAACAACTTCTACACTGATCAATCTCGATCTGGCCTCGAGAGGTTCTTTGACCTGTGTCAAGGGTTTTGCTTATCTGTTATAAGGAAAATCTTGATGCCTCAGAATAAGTATGTGTCTTGCCTCATTGAAACTCGATATTTCATATATATGAGAAACTTGTATTCCTCTAAAAATTAGTGTCCTACATCCGTCAGCTACAGGAAAACCCTCAGGTGCCACAGAGTTTTGCCACAATGAAAATTTATGGTATATATAAAAATTTTAATTTTAAATAATACATATATTATATATATATAAACTTTAAAAAACACACACACTTTATTTAAAACTTTTAAAACAAAAGTTCGAGGAAAGAGCAAGGCTAATGAAAATAGATCCAATATGATCTATCGGTGGAGGTACATTGCATCTGACAATAAATTAACATGGTTATTATTAATCATTTAAATAAGAATACATATTAATAAGATAATATAAATAATTCTTTGTTTTATTAATATTTATTTATAAGTGAATATTAATTAAATAAATAGTTATTATTAAATATATTTAACTATAAATATTTTAGATAAATAAAATTTAATAATTAATAATTGATTTAACTAATTTGTCTAGATTGTTTGTAATTAATATTTAAATTTAAATTTAAATGTAATAATTATTATTATTACTAAATAAATATTAATTAATAGAAATCATTATTAATAATTATTATAGTTAAGTTTATTAATATTAATTAATAAAAATATTACTATTAATTATTATTAATAATTATTAACATTAATGATAATCATTATTAATAATTTATGTCTTAAAATAATTTACTAATAGAAATAAATAAAAATTAAAAAATATTAGAATTATTTAATATTTAATTAAAAATCTATGGCCGGTATTTTTTGGAATAATTTTTTTTTCTATCACTATTTATCACCGGTTTAATCCCTCTCCCAAGCTTCATTCAAAATCTATCCTGAAGATGGATCCTTGTTGTTCAAAACGTCGACAAATTTATGTTAACGATGTGGATAATCCGAATCACTCTTCTTCAAGGGATATGACTATCAAATATAGTTAGGGAAATGAAATTGATACACCCACATATTGCTAGATAGTTGAGTACTACAAGTTACAAAAACATCAGATTATGTTCTTGGTGGCTTGGTATAACAAGTTTAATTTGAATGGAAAGTGCACCCTAAGAAGTTGGTGGAAAGACCCTAAAAATTTCAAAGGTAAGTCATAAAAGAGATATAAAATGAAGTTAGTCAAGAGAGCATATTAGATGGTTGAAACTATGTGTTGTAGGCTATATGGAAAAGCAACAACAAAATTATTTGAGGAAAGTTGGATCCCACTCATGTACATGTGCACTCATGATGGGGTTATTTTTAATTGGGCTAAAATTATTGTTGCATCTGTTTAATCCAATGTGAAATATGCTCAAATTCCATCATAAGGGAAGTAACACAAATTTTATGTGGCTTCTTACTTTCTTGATTGAATATTTTTTATATGTGAGTATGAGATGATGGGGTGGAGGTGGAATCTAAATCCAAACAGACAAGCCATGCATATTTACTACAAGGAGTTGTGTGAGAGACAATATACAACATCACATATAAAGACAGTCGAAGGCTTCATTTCAACACTCTTGCATATATTATTTTATCATGATTCACTGTGTATGTTTGATCATGCTAAGGAAGTGGTTCATAGAGGTGTTGACCGGTTCAACCCACCATATTCAACATATATCTCAGTATATGGCTTGTGGAAACCACCATAAAAACTACCACCTTTTGTAATTGATAAGATAATTTTATAGTAAATTACATATCAGGTGACCACATGTGTCAGTGTCATTCTAGCATGACTGAAGAAGGAACCATGGCCTATATACCTCTTTTATGTAGGTATTTATGGTGTAAATAACTATAAATAAGAACCAAAAAAAATTGGTGACAAATATCATATTAAATTTGGAGAATTGGGCTTCCATAGGTACAACCCAAGGGGTGTAGTCTCAGTAGATTGTCAAAAATGTAAGTGCAAGTGGTCGTACTTGTTGAAAATAAAAAAAGATGAAAAAATAATTAAAAACTATTGCAATGCTATAGAAACCTTGGAAATAATGAATGTCTTTGATTTGGTAGTAGGAGAGGTTTCCAAATGCATGAATTCTAAAGACAAGGAAAATGCACGGAAAACGAAAACAAAAAAGGAGGTTGCAAAGAAAGAAAAAGAGAATAAATTAAAATAAGATCTCAAGTTAAAGAAGGAGAAAGAGAAAAGATAAAAGGAGGTATAAAAAAGGGAAAAGGAAGCAAGAGAAATACTGCAAAAGGAGGAGAAAGAGAGAAAACAATAAGAATAAAATAAAATCCTTGAATAATAATGTCTTGAAAGAAAATGCTTGGAAAAAAAAACCCAAGGGGAATCAAGGTTGAAAGAAAATAAATAATAAGAAGCCCAAAATGCAGGAAATTGTGGTTGTACTAGCATGGAAATTGATCCAACGACCTTGAATTAACATCGTTGAAAGGAGGCCACTTTTTGATTGGAGATATGGGAATCATTGTAAGTGATGAAAATTGGGTTATGAACTTGGAAAAAATCCACTTTGATAGGGACAATATTTGGATTGTCCAGGAGAGGAGGAAATGTTTGGACCAATAACTCACAAATCCAATATTAGTGACAACATAAATAAATATGGTGTCTAACACTTTAGATAATCCAGTGGCCATAGCCTCAGAAAAGACTACCTTTTCCTTGAATACAGAAAGTAATATTGAGCAATAATGGAAAAGGTGGAAAAGAAATATAGGAGCTTGAAGAAAGAATTCCAAGAAATCAAAGTAAAATATGTTGTAAATAAGAGCTTCGAGATATATTCATATTATAAATATGCTGTAAAATTCCTTATATGGATTCATTTAAATTATTTTCATTGAGGATGATTTTACTTGCATTCCATCAAGGACTTAATTTAGGTTTCCCTTTCATTTAACATTTGTAAAAGGATAAGATGACATATGGGTTGAAAACATATATGGGACTCTCATCCCAAACACTATGAAGTGTAGTTGGATCTTCATACTAGGTAGATCCCCTTAAGGCTGTAAACAGTGCATTCAACCTCGTCAACAGAACCTGAAGGAGATCTACATTAAAGATTCAAAGTGAGGCTTTTGAGGGAGAATTCAAAGAAACAAGTATATTGTTAAGTATGTGTTAGTCAATATTAAGGAATGATATTTTTATTTGAATATATATGTAACGATGAGGTTTGTTAAGTTCTATTGGGGTTGATTGGATTTGATTTCCATATAGTCAGTTCCCATTAATTATAAAATGCCCCGTGGAGATGACTAAATCGTTTATTTTATTTTATTTTAGAGACGACAACCTCAGTAGTGCTCACATGTGCTCCTATATGAACCACATAAATGGTGAAGTCGTATTGAGAAAATCTGATTTTAGCAATTGAATTTCTTTGATGTTAGTTCCATCCATTAGTCAGTGTTATGTATTTTTCGTTAGAAAGTCACAAGTCCAGTGTGAGGGTTTATCCATGATGGGTAAGGAGGTGGAGAAAATTTCATCAAAAAACTATTGGAATTTATGGGAGGTGCCTTCATCATGGGTTCATAACCATTCCCTATGATTTTTTGTACCATCTCTTTAAAGCATGATTTTTCCAAATGTAAAATTGACAAAAATACCTCAACCCATAACTAGGGACCAATGGGAATCACTAAATGGTAAATACATCACCTCCATCTCACAATTTATAAATGATGCATAAGGATTTTGGTTATTGCAATAGTGTTAGCTTAAGTACTTGTGAAGGATTTTGTCTTTCATGGTAGCTTTCCTAGTAAATCTATCTGAGTTGTTTCTCAATCTACTTCTTAAATGAAGCATCAATGGATTTTACTAAAATGCATAGATCAAGAAGTTATGGTCTGTAAAAGAAGATTTTCATTAGATACAAAAGATATAGGCTGAAAAATAAGGTTTATTTTAATAGGAAAATAAGGAGTGGCATAATAAAGCAATAGTATTATTTGGCTTTAAATTTTGTGTATTATTTTACATTTGGCTGGTGATTTATGGGGAGAACTATATAAGAGTGTGGTGACTAGTATAATTGTAGAAAATATTCCAGCGAGAAATTGTTTTTAGTGTCCTCTAGTTTCCTAAATGAAATCGTGATGGATATGAACCAGTTGGAAATGATAGGTAGGTGAAGATGGGGATATTTTTTAAGAGAAGAGTGAACCCCTAATCACTAATAACAATTCCATTCTCTTGGACTATTTTAGTGGCGAGGAGGATACATAGTGATACATTTTCAATAGATTTTTTTTTCTTTATTCTCCACACAATAACAAGGTGATAAAGTAGTATGAATGACCATCGTAATCATATTTTATTTCAGAAACAATGTTATCGAGTGGTAGTAGCTAGTATATCTCTGATGAGTGGGACATGGCGTTGTGGTAATATCTATTGGAAAAGAATTGGTGTGTAAATTTGGATAAATTCCCATCAATTTATGAGTAGCCTTGGATGCCATGTCGAATGCATAGGAGGACAATAAGGATAGATACCTATGGAACTTGTGGGAATACTAAATGGCTAATGGACTCGAAAAATAAATATATTTTTGTTCTAACATCACAAATGCCTGAATGTCCATGACTTCCATCTAAGATTGGAATATGTGGTGAAAACTATATGTTTTTCATGCTTCATTATTTTATGATATAACATTTATTCACATCAAGAGGAAAAATATAAGAGGGTTTTAGTGCATTGGGTGGTTGAGGGAGTTATTATAGAATTTTAAAGGTTTTTTATTGGGTTGTGTTGATTTATTTATTTTGAGAAATTGTAAAAATCTGTGGTTGATTTTATATGTAAATTAAATAACACCAAGCTCATGGGACACATATTCCAAGCTGAATGATGGGAAAAACATATTAATGGATATCACTTGTGATTAATTTGTGCCTATGGAAATTGACAAAGGAATTATCTAAGGCAAAGTGGCATTAATTGGAATTTAATTTATGAAAATAAGGGAAAATAGGAGAAAAGGAAGGCGAAGAGACAATTTTTTTCATGAGAGGGAAAACAAATGAAAATGAAGAAAATAGAGGCCTCAATGATAAAAAGGCTTATGAGGATCAATTCACATCTTTTTTCAATTCAGTTTTGGAGCTCTCATTTCATTCTCTCATTCCCTGATACTCTTACACACTTAGAGTATTCTTGGAGCATTCGTGGAGCACTTTTCCATACATTGGATTTGGAGAAAGAAGTCAAAGGAAAGCAGGAAAGCACAAGGTAAAAATTGGATCAACGACTATAACTTGATTTTTTTGCAGGTAAAATGTTCCATGTGTGATTTCCTTACTAATTTGTAAAGGCGTGGTATATGCATGTGAATTTTTTGGTTATGTGTTTTCATTGGCATGGATATTTTCCTGGATTGAAAAAGGTTTTATCCTTTCCTTTCCATTTCTTGGATAACCATGGTGTTGTGGCTTTCTTCACTTGATTTTTTTTTTCTGATTGGTGCTCATGTTTCTTATGGTTGTGGGTTGGAAAAAAGGCTATGGAAGCCCTGGAACATCTTGGGTTGAGCTACTAGTCTTGGATACTAGGTTGAGACAAATGCTTTGCAGCCCTTGGTGGGTTGAGTTACTAGTCCCTGGATCCAGGTTGGACAAATGCTCTGGAACCCTAGAAGAATGTAGGTTGAGTTACTAGTTCCTGGAGCTTTGGATTTCTTGGGTAGAGACCGATCTAGTTGGTTTTATTGAAGTTCGAACGTGGGGGTGGAATCACTGTGGTTGAGGGTTGAGGTGGTTTGGCATCTAGAAGCCATAGTTTTCTTTTGTTTTGGTTTATGCCATGAGATACCACATTCATGCTTGGAATATGGCACGAGGGAAATTAACTGAAAGAGATATTTGGTTCAGCCCAATATATGGTTGGGTGGTACATGGAAGTAGTTTACTTGGTTGGAATTTTCATATGTTGATATGCATATTTTTCCTATTGTGATCTATGTGTTGAAAAATGCAGCAAGAAAATCTCACTTTGAATTTTCCTTGGTCAAACTAGAGAAATTCGAATTTCTATTTCAGCAGAAATATTGGAGGCAGTTAACTGAGATGACATGGATTTTATTACTCATTTAACTCAGTGAATTCAAGTTGGAGGCCTTAATTTCAGATAAGCATGGATGATTTCTAATTTGTAGCAATCTATTTTAGTTGAATTGATTTATTTCTAGTTAAAATAGTTCTAATTGTTGGAGGAACTAGTGGAAGGTCAAGTTGTGAAGTGAGACTTCAGTCAAACTTAGTGATCATCCAGATAACTAATCAATTAGCCCAAAATAATCATTGCATGCAGAGAATTTGAATTACCCAGTTGAGATGGATATTCCAAGGAAATGTAATATGAATTGTAGACTATTCCAATGTGTACAAATGATGAATGCAATCAGAGACAAAACCTTATGGATTACACAATAAATTGAGGGAAAAATAAATAAATAATAGGGGCCTAATTCCATTTGATTTGCAGAAGGAAATAGGGGCTTGGAGGGCTTGAACTTTTTCTAAGTGTTGGTCAGGGTTAGTTATTCAGGTAGAGAGATAGACTATGCAGTTGCAGGTTATGCTCAGGCTTGAGAAATCATATGTAATACATCTCTATTCCGTGATTAATGCAATATATATAGGAGGGGTTTTTATTAGTTTCTTTCCCCTAGATAAATAAATTTTCATGTGTGTTAATTCTTATTTCATGTCTATGATCTATGTTCTATATTGTGAATTTAATTTCTCAGAGAAATAGTGTAGGTTTGTGTCTTGTGATTTAGAAAGTTTCATAAGAAATTGATAATCTACATCATAAATTCTACATGGTATCAAAGAAGCATTCACAGTAGAGAAGGAATTTTGAAGTTTTTTCTAAGGAGGTTCAAATTTAGAGTTCAGTGTAGCAGTTCTCTTTAGAGCTGAGAAGATGGCTTTCAATGGAATAGGGTTAGAGTATTCGTTGGAAGGAACCTCTAATTTTGTTGCATGGAAGGATCGCATGGAGGCGATATTGGATGACAATGGATTGCTAGAATACATCAAGATAGATGTTGCAAAACTTCCAAAAGTTGATTCCCAAAAGCAGGATTAGTGGAAGAAAGATGTAGCCAAGGTGAGGAGAATAATATTGGAGGGAGTACGAGATAACATTATGTTATGTAGGTGAATCCTCTCTACGGACATAGATGATCCCTCTAGCCCTAGGGTGGGTCTAGTAACAAGGAATCATGCTAGAGTGTAGGTTCCTAGACATTTGAATGAAAGAGGATGCGAATAAGATGGCCTACCTGTGGTCCAAAGCTGTCGTCGGCACTCGTAGTGATGATGAGAAATTCCCGCTCCTGATCAAAGGCAAGTCACAACCCTTCCACTTATCATGTTTGGACACCTGCACAAAGATCAGAAAAATATAATCACATACCACATACTAATTTCATCCAAAAGCTACTAATCAGTCAGAGAAGATTATCATATTGCATTCGATACAAAACACAAGATGGGAACCAAACAATAGTCACTTATATTAATAGGTAGAAAGAAGAGATACAACCATGCTCTGACATTGCAGTCTCCTCCAGTGGGACTCGGGTGAAGCACATCTCAAAGCTCGTTGAGGAATTCGGACGGGATAAGGGACCTCTCAATGGATTTCTCCTTGTTCTACCTTCTCAATAACTCAGTTATTCATGTATGATGTGCTCAGCTCTTCAGCTGTATAATTCTCTTTGTTTAGCTAGTTTTCATAAAGGGAGAAGGCTTGTTTATATAGAGGGAAAAGAGGAGGTTGGGATCCCTAAAAAGGTGGAAGGGAGACCTATCCTTTAGGAGTGTTCCAAGGGAGGTGGAAACTACTAACTAAAGGAGGAGGCTCGTGGTTGTTTCAGTTCAACCACTCCCAATGACTCATCCTGAAGGTGGTTGGAATGGAACCTACACCTCTATTTTTTTTTAAAACTTCATAAATAGCTTGGTGTGGGAATTACACTGGGACAGAGTGGCAAGTGGCGTGGGCCCTAGTGTTAATCTTCCACTTCGATGCGAGGGAAGAACTGGCTACTCGCGCCAAGGAAAAAATAGAGATTTTTACTACTCTGCTCAAGGAAATGTCAATAGGAAGAATGTTTCCTTCATCAAAAGGGATGCAATGATGTTATTTGTAAGGCATGACACTATTCAGAAGTCATAGAAATGACCCTCCAATGTGAGGGATGGGGATTGCAGGGATAGTGACAAAATGTTGTGTAACAAATGCCCCCGAAAGCATGAAGTCCGAGGGAGAGGGAGGGGTGAAATTATTTATGAGAACATGTTCGAACCAAACACCACTGTCGAAAAACCTACAATTACAAATACAACTAATATTTCTAATACATGATCGTGTGGCATGGGCGCAACCATCCATAAAAGAGTATATAAAAACTGAGATCTAGGTATGGACGCATCCATCCAGTAGCAAAGATCAAAAAATAGACTCAGGTATGGTCACATCCATCCAAACAAAGAGTCATGCAGTAAGTCATGATAATCCACAAAGAATCCACAACCCGGATTTTATCAGAAAAAACCCAGGTTCTTGCGCTCCATCTCGATCTGAACAAGTACAAATTTAGGCATGTGAATATGTGAGCTGAAGTCGAACATGCAAGAAAATCATATGATTGCCAGCCAATAATGAAAGTTGTTAACAGACGCGAGAGGAACCACCAATAATGACAATGGCTCTCAAGGTACGAAAGGTACAATCCACGAAATGTGAACAGTGATCTGGCATCGAACACCTGCAGAGTCAATCGATCGAAGGCCAATGATGTGGATCTTACGTCGAATGCGAAGAACCTGCTATTGAGGCATGTAGGCTCCAAGGTACCAAAAAGGAGTCTCTAGATCAGATTCCTGGATAATGAGAAGAAGTCGACAGGAAGTGACCTGAGCGAAGGTGGGCCATAATGTTTCCCACATCATCGACACAAGACAGAGGAATATGATGTTTGTGAATCATGTTGCGAATTTACCAGAGAACATAAATAATTACCGCAGGAATAAATAAAGAATTCACTGAGAGAAATAAACATAAAGAACCCAGCAACAAATCACATAAAATAAACACGTATGTTTATCTGGGAAAACCCCAAATCCAGGGAAAAACCCAACCAATGAAATTTCATTAACCATTGGCCAAAACCCTGGCTAATCCGGCCAAGTGAGCCTTCACCGCTCACCTCCAGGCCTACCTTACAATGAAGTATTCTCAGCCTCTTATAGGCTCCATTACATGCAATACCATGGGCCAAAAGCCATGGGTGCACAAAACCATGTGCCCCAAAACCACTACTATTTACCCTAGTCAACTTTGACTCTATCCGGAGTCAAGTTTACCTAAAAAATCAAGACCAACAGAGAATCATAGGGAGGTTGAAATCTTTAGAGGCAAACTTCTCTTGAACATATCAGCAGCATGACACTAGATTTGGCAGTATTTGACATCAAAGGATTTGAGGTCATGATGACGTGGCAAAGGGAAAATGAGAGGTCAAAAAGGATTACGCAAACCCATGGAGGCAAAAATGACAAAATGAGGTATCCCCAACCCGACACGAATGCAGACAAGTGCCATGTTCAAGAGTGACATACTGCCAACACGACTACAATTTGGTTCCATTTTCCCCCACCATTTCTGGCGAGTACCCCAATTATTTTTGAAAACAAGCTTGAAGGGGATAGCATATGCTTGCACTGTAAGTTTTTCCTTTGGACAAATCCATTCTAGTACATTTTACGATCCTTAGGAAGGAGGAACTCGAATAACGTCATGGTGACGAAGCCCAATGTCATCAGAGTTTAACGAGTCTGACAAAGGAAGAACTCGACATCTTTTCATGTTTAGAGAGTTTGAAAAGAAAACTCCAGCAGTCCCTTTTCGTAGGTAGTCTCACAGATCCGAAAAGGTAGAAAACTATGTCTGAGAGAACCTCTTATTCGCGATAGTCTAAGGTATTCCTTTTTCGTAAATAATCTATCCCAGCTCGAAAAAGGGTTAAACGTATACTAGGTAGATATCGTTTCGTAGCCATTTAATGAGTTCAAAATGACAAGCGTCTTGAAAATATTTTTAGTTTAAGAGAGTCAGAAAAGAGCTGAAAGATGACTCCAGTAGTGACTTTTTCATGTTTTTACCGAGTCCGAAAAAGTATAAAATCTAACTCGTTACTTCATCATTGTCGCATGAAAAACCTGTTGCTGCACAAGAGACATATGTAAAACCTATTTTTCGAAAATAATACAATAAAATAATCAAAAGACATGCCTTAAAACCTAATTAGGGTTGTTAAAAATTTATAAAATGCCAAAAATGGTAAAAAATTAATTACTTTTCACTTTTACCTCTTGTGGAGCAATTTTCATCCATTTTACTGTGCAATCTTGCATTGACGATAGCGGCCAATACAGTACACCAATCTCAAATTCATCAACTCCAGGTAAGAGCTAAGATCCCTCTTGTCATTTTAAGTTATTCCTTGCTTCATGCATTTGTCAATTTTGAATTTGGGGGAATAAATTGCAAAATCTAGGGCTGCGTAGTTGGCACAGGTTTCGGGCACGGAGTCACGCCAACTGCCATTTTTTAATACTGGGGCACGCCCATTGGCATGATTGTTTTAGAAACAGTCACGCAAATGGTGCAAACCAATTTCAAACAAATATAGATATGAAATGTCCCAATTTTCACAATTTGAATGATAAATATTGACTAATACCACTTGAATGTGTGTGTTTGTAGGTAGATAAGAGTAAAAATGGTTATAGAATAGAAAGAAAGGGAGCATAGTGAAGAAGATGAGTTGGCCATGGAAAATGAGGGAGTCATGGCAGCGCTCAAAAACTGTGGTTTGCTCAAATTCTTTCTAACACCATGCCTTCGAGCCCAACCAGAATTGCTACAATATCTAGTCAGTATATGGGATGAAAACCAAGAGAATTCCATCCTATGCGATCAAGAGCTTGAGATTGATGTTTCCGATGTATATTTCATCACAGGATTATTGCGGAGGGGTGCAACACCACTCCTAATCGGCACTTGGCCATTTATGGAAAACATGACCATGGTAATCGATAGGGTATGTCGAGGAGTGCGGAAAGGTTCAGGTAGTGGGAAAGTTGATGTTCAAACTATCTCTGAATTGACACTACGTGTGGTATTGCATACCATCACATAGGCTGTTGGATCACAAGCACTGCATGAAGCAACCAAGACATAGTTGCTTCTTGCTGTGGACTACGTGGCACCAACTCTCTACAACTGGGTAGAGGCCATAACCATCAACATGAAGCGCCAAATAACCAAATGCAAGAAGACCAAACTGAAACAATTTGCATGGAAAATTTTAGGGGCTAATATTCGTAGGTGGGCTAATTTTCCATGGTTTTTCCAAAAAAAAGATTCGCCAATTTCCATTTTTTTGTAAAAATGATTCGCCCAAATTTTAAAATATAAAATTATTTTACCTTTAAAATAGCCAACATTATATAGAGACTATATATAAAATCATTATAAATTTGTATAATTTTAAAAACATATCAATAAAATTTTATAGTTCACATATTAGGGACTAGTGAAATTCGCCAACGTTTTAAACTTCAAAATGATTTTCCATCCTTAAAATTATCCCTGACAATTTGGTTATGGATCCATTCTGGTATCGTTCTTCTTGGAACAATTACCAAATTTTCACCGATAGGAGGTTATAGTTCTGAACCCACCAGCGAGAGAACCATGGATGGCCCGATGGGCAACATTGATGCCAAAGGCAAGGGGCGGCCAACAGATGTCTTGGAGGCCGGAATTTTTTTATTGGCTCCGTCGACAACTTATTGTCATGGAGGATTGGCCCTACACTGGCACAAATTTCACTGATGATCCAGACCTCCCAGTCCCAGAGGGAGAAGATTGGGATGAAGATTTGGGTAAGACTCAATTTTTTAATTTTTATGAGTATTATGATTTTTTTTGTTTATTTATGTATGTTCTGACATTGAATCCATGTGATGTAGAAGTTGGCCTAGAGAGACCTGCCAGTATGTCACCAATAGTGAGGCAAATCCCTCACAATTTCGATCCTCAGGGTGAGGGCGGCGAGGAAGACGAGATAGTGTGCAACCTGGAGGGGATCACCCGAGGAGTTCCAGATTATGCACGTTTTGATGATGTTCCTCGTGCCTACTAGAGGCATACTGTAGGGGTGCCCAGCCGAATTCATCGCTTTCTCAGGCGGCTAGTATGGGATGTGACATGTTATCATGAGCACCATGCAGATTATACAACTAGTTTTATTTTATCTGCATATTTTGTGAGACATGTTGTCTCGGGATGTAAGAGAAACATACATATATTTTTTGACGTTATGATGCACACAGTTGCAAACATGAGATATATATATACATCTATTTCTCTACACAGATCTTTTTACATATGATGATGCTTTTAAAAATTATGCAAATGCCTATCTAATACAATGTTAGCCACTGTATCAGTTAATGTGTTCATTTGTCTAGGAATATGTTGATAAGTAATGCAATAAAAATGTCTTTCCAGTAAAAAAATACATAAATACAATCTCAGAATGTGTCGATGTCTAATTGAATAATGATTATTGAGTTGTAGAACAACAAGCTGTGAATCTAGATTTACAAGCAATGCGCATATACCGAGGTTGATTGCCTCAGTTAATAACTCAATGACAGTGCTATATTCAAGAACATTGTTTGTAGTTCATCCTAGACAAATACCTTGCAGATCTATCAACTCACCAACAGGATTATAAATTACCCAGGCTGCCAAAGTCAAATTCCTGGTACTGCGGGAAGCACCATCAGCGAAACTGACATAAGGGGTAATAGACATCTGCATAACAAGAAAGACCCAATAAGCAGGAAAACGCTCACAAAGCACACCAAACCCAAAAGATGTACAAAAACGAAGAAAACACCTATGTACACCTGTTATGCATGAATGACTCAGGCATAATATTTTTTGAGATACAACCCATTTCTGGGTTGTTCAAGTGGATGACCTTCGTAGTCAATTAACTCATAGGCCCCATTTTGTAATACACGTTTGACGATGTATGGCCCATGTAACATAGGTTGAAATTTACCTGCCCCCAACTTATCATGAGCTTGGTCATATAGGAGGACGAAATTTCCTTCAACGAAGGAACAAGGAGAAACTGATTGGTCAAAATGAGCTTTGACTCGCTTCTTTTGTGCTTCGATGACCAAAGCGGCTAAGCGAAGAGTTTCATCCAACCTCTTTAAGTAAAGGAGATGCTCTTCTTCTGGTGAATTATTTGACAGTAATTCCACAACTAACTTGAGTGAAGGTATTTCACACTCAATCGAGAGAGTAGCTTCCAGACTGTAAACCAACTGAAACGGGGTGAATCCGGTTGCACTCTTCACTGAGTTTTGGTATCCCCAAAGAGTCAAAAATAACATGAGATGCCAGTTTTATTTGTGGATCCCAATCATACGCTGAAGCATTGTGACAAGAACTTTGTTCACAGCTTCAACCTAGCCATTGGCTTGAGGGTAGTACAGTGTTGAGCTGTCATGACGCAGACCCAACTTGGAAGTCAACTCCGCCACCATATAATGCTAAAAATGGGAACCATGATCGGTAAAAATGGATTAAGGGACACCAAACCTAACAATAATATGACTAAATATGAACTGAGTAGTTGTCTTACCGTTAGCGACAAGTGTAGGCATTGCTTGGGCCCATTTGGTGAAGTAGTCCACGGCTACGATGATATAAGCATGCCCCCCGGCCGAGTGAGGGTTACACGTCATAAAATCGATGCCCCATTTGGAAAAGTGACCAACGATAATGACAGGGTGAAGAGGAATAGGTGGCGCACACATATTGCATTGATAAATTTGGCAATCATGGCATTTACGAACTGTGACAATACAGTCTTTGAAAATAGAAGGCCAAAAATAACCATCACGAAGTATCTTTTGTGTTGTAGCATAACCAGACATGTGACCACCACAGCTGCCACTGTGACAATCATTCAATACTTTCTCAGCTTCCTTGAGGGTCAAACATCGGCGAAGTACAGAATCAACTCCAACACAATAGAGCGTATCTCCGACTATACGATAAGGTTGCGAATGATGCCAGATACAGTGGCGGGAATCCTATGTCAACTCAGATCAGAATGTGGAAGTCTGGAGATAGACGATGATATCACCATACCATGGGTCGAGGGTGATAATCAAGAAAAGTGTATCGTCCGGAATACAGTCCTTAGAATGAGACGGAGCGGAGTAGGAAGGGAGGGAACAAATCAAATCAGCGAAAACTAGTGATTTCTTAGATTTGGCAGTAGAAAATTCCAAATCAAACTTTTGAAGGATAACGATCCATTTGGAGTATTTTCCCCCCAGCAATTGTTGAGACAAAATATAGGTCATGGGGTTACAACCAGAAATCACAGTCATTGTACGCAAAATGATATAATGACGAAAGCGTTGAATGACCTAGACTACAGCTAGTGCAAACTTCTCGACATGAGCATAACATGTTTCAGGATCGAGAAGGTTACGAGACAAGTAATAAATAACATGCTCATGACAATCATCATCGTCTTGGACCAAAACCATGGCAATTGTACTAAAAGAGGCAACAAAATAGAGGGAAAAATCATGGTGATAATCCGGAGGACGTAGTAAAGGAGCATTGACCAACAACGTCTTGAGTGCATCAAAATATTGTTGAGCAATCTCATCCCAGTGGAAAGGGACGTCTTGTTTCATAAGTCGCATGTATCCTTTAGCTACTTCAGCATAGTTTGGTATAAAACGACGTAGAAAATTTGCCTTACCTTGCAGACTCTGCAATTGATGTAATGAGGATGGAGAGGGGAGATTGATAACAGCCTCAACTTTAAGTGGATCGAGGTGAATTCCATCTTTAGACAAGATAAACCCTAAAAGTCTACCAGAATCAACGCAGAGGACACATTTATGAAGATTGAGCCGAATGTTATAATTTCGACAACGAAGAAAGATCTGACAAAGATGATCCGGATGGTCCTTATGCTTAGTTGAATGAGATGGAAGGTCATCCACGTAAGGCTGAATGATGTGATGAATGTCATGAAAATTGTAGGACATCGCTCGCTAAAAAGTGGCTCGACGTTCTTTAAGCCAAAAGGTAGTTTCTTGTATGTGAAGGTACCCCAAGGACAGATAAAATCCGTCTTGTGCTGATCAGCTGGGAGAATGTTAATCTGATTATATCCAGAAAAACCGTCCATAAGGGAAAAAATCTCACTCTCGGCACAGTCATCAATGATCTGATTGATGATGGGAGTAGGATAATTATCCTTAGGACATGCCCGATTGATGTCACAGTAATCAACACAAACACAGATAGTTCCTTGTTTCTTATTGACAGGAACGATATTCGAAACCCAATCTGTCAAGTGAATTGGATAAATGAAACCAGCTTTGAGAAGTTTTTCAACTTCACCTTTAATGGCTACAACCTTTCTAGGGTGCACCGGACGAAGACGCTGGCGAACAAGCTTTGAACCGGGATAAGTTGGAATTTCATGCACCACTATACTAGTATCAATGTCGGGCATTTCTTCGTAAGACCAAGCGAAGACGTAACAGAATTCGCGGAAAAGGCTAGTATAAACTTGGACTTCATCTAAAGAACAAATAACTCCCACATGGATGTTCTTGACAATTCCCGGCTTTACGGAAATTTCAATAGGCATCATTTGTGTGATATTTCTCAAGTTCCCTTCTGTAAAGAATTCATGTGTCAGGATTGGTGTCTGAAGTGGAGGAGAAGGAGCTTGAGACGAAAAACGCTCAAGACATGTAGACATAGCCTCGAGGCTAGGCATAAACGAAGAACGATGATGACCATCGTCCCATGGCAAGTCTTCGAGAGACATGGTTTCCATGATGGATTCATCAGAAGGAAACACTTCTATCAAAGGATCAAGCGAATCTGAATTGCCGATTCAGGGGGATTGAGAATACACGTCAAGAGACAAGATCAAAGGAGCACCATCAGATGATGGAGTATCGTATGCAACAACGAGTTCACAATAATTGATTTCAATCAGACTCAAAGGCATGGAATCACCAAATGAATTGGCTTGTTCAGGAGAAGGAATAATCCATGGGTCATCAGACCGAGAGATCATATGAACTTGAACAGTCATAGGTGGTGGAATGGGAAAAATACCCATGAGGGCTGGATCTTTGAAGAGACCCGACCCAACACTCTCAAAGGGAGTTGGGATCTTATCCACATATGGAGCATTTTTCTCTGAAGAAGAGGTGAAGAAGGACAACTGATCGACAGTAACAATTTTTCCCTCGTTTGGAAATTTCAAAACACAGAAGAGGGTGGACGGAACGCAAAGCATAGCGTGAGTTCAACTGTGACTGAGTAGAATATTATAATTGAGTTTAGCGTCAAATAATTCTACTTCAACATTTATTTTCTTCCCCTTTAAGGTAATCGGTAAACTTGCGAGAACACCCAAAGGTTTAGATTCCCTTCCATCAAATGCTTCAAGGGCATTCGGTGAGGAATTCAGGGCGAGAGAGCAGATGGCCTTCCAGTACAAATTGGACATGATACAGGTTGAGGCAGCTTCGTCCACAATGGCTCGATGGATTTCAAGACCATTAATGACGACTTTTATAATAAGCGCAATCCAGTGCGGAAGTCGTGGGATGAAATTCTCTAGATCAAAATCGAGAAGGCTAGTATTAGCAGGATCAACCCCGCCAATCGCAGATAATAAAGCTTTCCGTTGAGATGGAAAACTCTAAAGTACTTCTAACGTGGACATCACGGATGGCACCTGTGCAAAATCTTCAACAATACTGTAATGTTGAGCAGCATGGGCATTGGGATTATAAGAAGACTTTCGGAGAACACCTTTGGAAGGTGGTCGCACAATGGGTTCAGCACTGGGCCTTTCAATCTCAAGAGGGAAAAAAACAGGTGGGGGAGGAGGACCATCATCGATCTCCTTCCCCATTGCCTGACACGATCCAGTATAATATTTTAATCGAGTTGCGATGGAAAAAGATGTAGAACCGTTCATCATGAACACTTGAGAACCAAATGGAGCAGAGGATTGAGGCTTCTCGACCATCTGGGTCTGCTGAGACGGAAAATGTTCTTTAAGAACAACAGGAGTACCTTGAGTTCCCTTGAGCAATCGACTCACTTCGGCCTGTCGAGGATAGTCCTTGGTGTAGTGCTCTTCGTCACAAATCAGACAGGGATACTTCGGCTTACACTGCAAACCATCATCAACACGAGGTTTGGACGAATCTGGTTTCGGGGCATCGGCCTTGGGTTTTCCTTTACCATTATTTTTTCCTTTAGAAGTCTTATTCACAGGATTGGCCTGAATGGAATTGAACTTCGAGGTTTACCAAGATTTGGACTAGACTGAGGAGCAATATCATTGGAAGAATTATATTGTTGCTTCCCAGAGTTGGAAGAAGAAGACTTACATGAATTCTGAGTCACAGAACCAATAATATCGTCGACGGATGGGGTTGCTGGTGCGGTAGAAGTTCTAGGTCGAGGGGCATCAGTCAAAATATCATACAATATGCCCGATTGAGAGTACACGAGATCAAGGTACTGGGCACGAGAAATGGCATGTTCCTCGGTTACACATGCCCCCATAGCTATGTCTTTCGCAATCTGATTGACAAAGGAGGTAGTGAACCAATGAGTAATAAGCTGATCAGGAATTTCAAATTTGATCAAGTAATGACGACGCCTCCATTCATGAATATGGTCTGAGATATGAGTAGCTCAGTCCTGTTTCAAAGAGGTAAGGAGAGGTGTCCCGGCTTCATAAGGAACCGACAACTGAAAATGAGTAAGGAAAGCTCGATATTCCACTTAGCAGTAGCACCAGTAAGAGTCCGTTGGAAAATACGAAGCTGAATAGAATTGTCAACCCAAGAGTTAGAAGAACACCACAAGTGGTAAGTCATAACATGTGCTTGGGGATCTTCTCTAGACTTGCCCTCAAATTTGGGACAATCACCAGGAATCTTAGTCGGAACCGGAGGCCAATAATGGTTGTAAAGAATAGGATCATTCGTTAAATTTGACACATCCAGTAACTCTAATGTAGTGAGAAATGGAAATTGAGGGTTAAAAGGCATAACAGGTCCTTGATAAGAACCTGAACTCACATTCCATCCTCTTTGAGAAAAATTCTGCCCCCATGGGTTCTATCCCGAAGGATTCGGACGATATGGGGAGAAGGTGAATACTTTTGTTGATATTGAGGATACTAATTCTAAGTATACCATTGAGGTCCTTGATAAGGATTTTGCGATGGAATGTAAGTATGGCCTTGCGGTTGATTATATGGAAACTGAGATTGAGGTTGATAAGTAAAAGAAGTAAAACCTTGAGGCGTACTATATACTGATCGATACTGACCATGAGGATAATAAACGCGTTGGGTTCGAACTGGCTGTTGATAAGTGGGGCCCTGTTGAGCTGAATAAACAAGGTAAATCAGTTTTTGAGTAGACTGAACAGGCTGTTGAAAGGTAGGACCCTGCTGCGAAGCAGAGTAAAATTGTTGTTGAGCAGATTGAGCAGGTTGTTGAATCAGTTGAGCAGGTTGCCCCTATGGAGCAGGTTGGCCTAGATACTAAGAGCCACCAGGTTGCCCTTACTGAGAAGGTTGACCTGAAGGTTACGATGAACCAGGTTGTCCCAGAGGAGGACCAAAGGGTTGTCCTTGTTGTGCAACGATCGAACCAGTTTGAGTATACGATCTGGGCTGTTGTACAAAAGCTTGTCCTTGCGACGAATATACTTGCCCCCCAGGACCATATGAAGGTCCTGGTTGATGTAAAGGTTGAAAAGAAGGCCCTTGGGGTTGTCCTTGTTGGACCATAGGCTGAACTTGTAAAGGTTGGCCTTGTGGACCGTAAGGTTGTCCCTAAGGACCAAATGCAAGCCCTGACTGAATTGAAGGTTGTCCCTGCAAGGTTTGTCCTTGTGGTCCAGGAGGTTGCACCTGATAAGTCATTCCAATTTCAGAAACGATTTCATAAAGGTCATAAATAGGAACACCATGCTCATCATAATGATGGGGAGTAGGAAACGCATAGATGGGTGTACCGACAACATCATAGTGATGAGGAGTAAGATAGGGAAAATAAACAGGATTACCATATTCGTTATAATGGTGTGGCGGATTAACAGGAGCATGAGGCTGCTGAGAAACCTGAGAGTTCTATTGATGAATGGCCAATAGATACTCTTCAAAAGTGAGGCCACCAGGTATCTCAGTTGAGGCTACTGGTGATTGAGTGACTAGCGCAGACGCAACCACACAGACAGTAGGTTGAACTGGGACAGATGTAACTACAAGCGACGAAGCAGGTGTCATCGGTGAAAGTCCTAATGATGGAAGGATTAGACTCTTGGACAGAGTAGATGTTTCCATAGATGCAACACTAGCAATAATATGACCTAAAGACCTAGATCTGGCTAGAAGTGACACCGATGGTGAAGATTGAGCAGATACATGAGGGATGTTTTCAGGAAAAAGTTGATACTCTTCTGTAGAAATGGGAATTCCATCACTGCCAATAGGACTTGATGTGTCCATGTCTGACTCCTTCGTAATTTATTCGAAAATACTACCAGGACTACGAGGTATAACAATAGCTAAGAATGGTGATCTCAACGTAAGAGGAGGGAATTCTTCCTCGTCCCCAAAACCAGACCAAGCGCCCGAGGGAGACCAATTGAACTCAACTGGCTCGTTAGCGGGAGATTGGGTAGCAAGGGGTAAGATCGACGTGAGAATAGGCTACTGAAGCTCGACAGACCTAGAGGATTGAGGAGTTTCAAATGAACTTTCCGGTAAAAAACTACTTCTAGAAGGGAGCGAGGACGACGAAACTGGTGGTTCTGCCACCGTGACTGCTTCACAACAAGAAGGAAAAAGAGAGATCCGAGAAAAGACTCAAAAAACCAAGACAAAGAAAACAATCCGAGTAATGAAACTATAAAATGGGCGTGTAATCATGGGTAGTTTATTTTACGATACTGAAACCAAACTTCATTGTTTCACGTTTTAAGAGTCAAGAAACAGGAAAAAGATGACTCTAGTCACTTTCAATTTTGAACGAGCGCAAAAGGACAAGTGCTCGATGAACTTTTCAAATTTAAAGAGTCAGTAAAGATAAAAAATTACTAATTAGGTAATCTAAGAAAGAGGGTATACCAAGTTTCCATGAACTGCCATATACACCTTGGTGATCAAATGAAAGAGAAATGACCAAGGACTTGACGTACGTGCAGGTAGTCTCCTCGAATGCTGTGTTCAGTGTATCACGGTTATAGGGTGGTAGACTCAACTTCCTATGGATAAAAGGATTGCAACCTAGAGGGGTCTGCCTTTATATACTCGACGATACAGGGAGCACAAGTCCGTACTAGCGCTGTCTGAAGCCAGATGGTGAACAATAACTACTAGGTTTTAAGAAGCCGGAACACATCTCTAACTTAGAACACTAGAATATTTCGTTAGGTTCCAATGTTGCCTTAAGTTAATTGAAATAAATTTTAATTTTGATCTTGGATTAAGTTTCAATTTCCAGGCCTTAATGTATATCAGATCTGAAATATTCCTAAATGCAAAAACTACATGCAGAAGGATACCATTTTCGTTCAATGAAAGTTATCCACGAGAAGGAAAGAAAACTTCCAAGCAGTATAAAATAATGAAATCAGGAGAAAACATCCACTAATGCATCTAACGTAATCTTGCAGAAAACAAAACTATTTCCTAGCCTATACAATGCAAACTAAGAGAAGAAAAGTTTCATTTTCAAAGCAAAGCGAATGCAATTTTTTTTGTTTTTTTGTTTTTCCAATGCAATAGAGCAAACAATGCACTAAATGATATGAAAAAAAAAAACTAAACACTAGCTTGAGAGAGCGCATGAAAAAGTTGAAATGGAATGACTCCTCCAACATAAAACAAACACAACAACACTCAAACCAATGAGACAAACTTTTCAAATCAAAGAGAAATCTCGAAAATGACCCATACAAGCAAGGTAATCAGTGCTTGGAGTAAGAGGAAGAAAAATTAAAATGAGAAAGGAAATGACCATTCAACCAATGAACGTACTCAACAGGATCAAAGAGACCAAGAGCAATTAACAGGGAACGAATTCGGCAACTTATCAAGAAACTCGATCTCCAAAGATAAGGCTCAGTGTATCAAGGCACTCAGAAACCCTAAGAACTCAAGCTATACTGATGAGAAATGGACAAAAAACTAAGGAAAAAAAGCCTCCAGCAATCAAAGAAATTAAAAAAAACCTCAATTACTCTTAAGAAGAACCCAAAAGTAAAGACAAGTGACCAAAAACTCATGAAAAACTCACACCCAAAAACTCACAGGGGTCGGTGCAAATGTGAGGCGGTATTCAGCACCAAACAGGCGATGCTGTGAGTGCTACAAAAGCAACATGCGCTAATTGAAGCGATTGTTAAAGTAAATATTGCGCCAAGCCAATTAACCAAGGAAAAAGGGAAAATATCAACAGAGCAGAGGTCAAGCTTGACACTCTAGGGCTAAACAAGGGTTTGAAACACAGTTAAACAACTAGAAAAGTAAACAACAAGACCGAAACCCAATAAATGACCCAACAATATCAAATACAAACTCACACTAATCCCCAGTATGGTCACCAAATTGTTATGTAGGTAAATCCTCTCTACGGACAGAGGCGATCCCTCTAGCACTAGGGTGGGTCTAGTAACAAGGAATCATGCTAGAGTGTAGGTTCCTAGACATTTGAATGAAAGAGGATGAGAATAAGATGGCCTACCTGTGGTCCAAAGCTGTCGTCGGCACTCATAGTGATGATGAGAACTTCCCGCTCTTGATCAAAGGCAAGTCACAACCCTTCCACTTATCACGTTTGGACACCTGCATAGAGATCAGAAAATGATAACCACATACCACTTACTAATTTCATCCAAAAGCTACTAATCAGTCTTAGAAGATTAGCATATTGCATTCGATACAAAACACAAGACGGGAACCAGACAATAGTCACTTATATTAATAGGTAGAAAGAAGAGATAAAACCATGCTCTGACGTTGTAGTCTCCTCCAGCGGGGTTCGGGTGAAGCACGTCTCAAAGCTCGTTAAGGAATTCAAATGGGCCCTAAGGGACCTCTCGATGGATTTCTCCTTGTTCTACCTTCTCAATAACTCAGTTATTCAACTATGATGTGCTCAACTCTTCAGCTGTATAATTATCTTTATTCATCTAGTTTTCATAAAGGGAGAAGGCTTGTTTATATAGAGGGAAAAGAGGAGGTTGGGATCCCTACAAAGGTGGAAGGGAGGCCTATCCTTTAGGAGTGTTCCAAGGGAGGTGGAAACTACTAACTAAATGAGGAGGCCCGTGGTTGTTTCTCTTCAAACACTCCCAATGACACATCTCGGAGGTGGTTGGAATGGAACCTCCGCCTCTATTTTTTAAAAACACTTCATAAATATCTTGGCGCAGGAATTAAACTAGGATAGAGCGCCAGGTGGCACGGGTCTTAGTGTTAATCTTCCACTTTGGCGCAAGGGCAGAACTGGCTACTCGGGCCAAGGCAAAAACAAGTATTTTTACTGCTCTGCTCAAGGAAATGTCAACAGGAAGAATGTTGCCTTCATCAAAATGGGTGCAATGATGTTATTTGCAAGGCATGACACTATTCAAAGGTTACAGAAATGACCCTCCAATGTGCAGGATACGGATTGCAGGGACAACGAAAAAATGTTGTGTAACACATTGTATCAAATATCCATAGAAAATAAGCTTTGTTCACAATTTGGAAGTCACTAACAAAAATTTTCGAGAATAGTAGTGACCATAGGAAGTTTTCACTTAAGGATAAACTTCGAAGTATCAAGTTGCAAAAGAATGACACTATTATATAGTATGTGAGTAGGTTCACAGAATGTCATGATGAACTTGGTGGAGTTGGTGTTATTGTTATAGAAGATGAATTGGGGAGCCTAGCCCTTCTAGGCCTTCCCAAGAGCTGGAATAACTACCAAGATTTGGTGAATTAAATGGAGAAGCTACGAAATTAGGAACACTTATGGCATGATTTGGTACAGGAGGAAATAAGGTGGAATACCAGATCTGGACCCTCATCCAAAGAAGAGAAAGATGAATTTTCTCTAGTCAACAAAGGAATGAAGGCCAAGGGAAAGAAGCCCCAAGTGAGGATGAATCCAACCAAGAGGGTAAGAAGAAATACTTGTCCAAAATTAAATGCTTCAATTGTCATGAATTCAAGCATTATGCCAGAAAGTGTCCACACAAAAAGTATAACAAGAAGAAGTCTACAAGAGGATTAGCAGGTGAAGCTTTGTCTTTACAATTCGAGCTTGAATTTAGCCTTATCACATGCATGGAAAACATAGTGATGGGGAGAGTGTGGTACTTTGACTCTAGTGCCTCATTCCACATGACTGGGTGTAGATATTTTTTTAGTGACATGGAGGAGAAATATCTCCAAATGAATATTGAGTTTGGAGATTATGGAAGGTACAATGCGACCAAGATTGGTACATTCACATTTCATAGGGAGTCTAGATCCCCTCTTTGACTCAAGGATGTCATGTTCTTTCCAGGTCTAATAAAAATCCCATCTCCGTAGGATAACTTCAGAAAATGGAAAGAATTCCTAACACACATAGCCATGGCACAGGTGAAGTAGATTGAGGTTTGAGTCAAGAACCTATATGCACTTGAGGTAAAAGATGCATGCATAACCTTGAGGAGCAAGGCATAGGCTAGAGATATGGTGGTTGAGAGGGAGAATGTTAGGCCTCTCAACATGAAATCTTAAAAGGAACTTTAAGATGTTTTGGAATAGCCACAAATGGAGAGGCAGAGCGAAGGAAGAGTGGAGACATCCACTGAAGCAAAGACCTCCATTAGGGGGATAGTTCGATCCAAGTGGGTAGAGGGAGAACATGTAGCTATACCTCCAGGAGTGAGGTGGAGCGGTGTAGATCCATAGTTCAAGAGCTACTGAAATTTGGGCAGGGTCCACTGAGGTGTTATCCTCATGGATCATTACCTTGGTATGGGGGCCCACATTATTCAATAGCATGAGTATCAATTTTAGTAATATATTAAGGAGTTTAGAGGAGTGTTTACAATAGAGCAGGAGGATCAGTAGTAGAGTCAACAATAACATAGATTTCTCAGTAGACAGTTGTAGACACAGTTGATTCAGTTCTTTTGGATGCTTCTCATTTGTAGATGTTGCAGTAGTAGCAAAAAATGCGGGAGGTGTTTTATGTAGTACATTCCATAGGTTTAGGATAGGGGTGGTTTATAATCCCTCTCTCTTGCTGAGAGGGAGTGTTAAAAAATACAAGAAGAAAATCTCAGTTTGAGTTTGTGTTGGTCAAACTAGAGAAAACCCGAATTTCTATTTCAGTAGAAATTGTAGAAGTAGTTAACTAAGCTGACAATATTTTTTCAAAAAATTAACTTAGTTAATTTTAGTTGGAGGCCTTGAGTTTAGATAAGCATGAGTGATTGCTAATTTTTAACAATATAATTCAATTAAATTGAGTTATTTTCAATTAAACTAGTTCTAACTATTGGAGGAACTAGTTTAAAGTCAAGTTGTGTAGTGAAACTTAAGTCAAACTCAATGATCATCCAAATAACTAATAAATTAGCCCAAAATAATTTTTGCATGCTAATAATTTTAGTTACCCAGTTGAGATGGAGATTCCAAAGAAATGTACTATCAGTTGTAGACTATTCCAATGTGTATAGGTAGTGCATGCAATCAGAGACCGAACCTTATGGATTGCACAATAAATTGAGGGAAAATCCATAAATAATAGAGGCCTAATTCCCTTGGATTTGCACAAGGAAATAGGGGCTTGGAGGGATTTAAATTTGGCTAAGTTTTGGTCAGGGTCAGTTAGTCAGGAATAGAGATAGACTATACACTTGCAGGTTGTGCTCAGGCTTGAACAAGAATATGTAATGCTTCTCTATTCTTTGATTGATGCAATACAAATATGAGGGGTTTTCAGAAGTTACTTTCCCCTAGATAAATCATTGTGCATGTGTGTAAATCATAATTGCATGCTTATGGTTTCTGTTCTAGATTATGAATTGAATTCCACAGAGCAGTAGAGTAGGTTTGTCCCTTATGATTTAGAAAATTTCACAAGTAGTTTTAAATCTATATCATGATTTATACACTATGAGAATTTGTAGTGATTATGCTGGTGATATTATGGCTGAGTCTCCATGGTTTCTATGATGGTTATTTTATGGTTATATGTTGAGTATATGATATGTACCATCTATGGCTCTGTCATGAATTGTTTAGTTATTTGATTGGTTGATGAATGTATATACTAATAAGTATTGTTGCAGTTATGTGGAGAGGGATAGAGATTTTTTAGTGTTTCTCGGGTGAATATCAAACTAATATGATCATATATGCATTCATGACCTGTAGCATACATGTTTTCATGTGTTTGATGAAATGTATAATGTGTTCCATGAAGTGTAGGTCAAGTTTTTGATTTGAGATTGATTATTTAGCTTTGTCATCATGTCAATAATGATTTTGAAAAGTATTAGGAAATTATGGTCAGTGGTTTGGAGGCTGGCCTGAAAAAGGTGGCTCAAATCCCAAGACTGTAGCCTTTGAACTGGGAAATTTGTGTCATAACCGCATGGAGGCAGTGTTGTGCATGTGTTTGGAAGCCTATAACCACACCCAAACTTTGTGATGCATGTGGTTGGGGATTAATATTATGGAAAAGTAGTGCTAGCTTAGGGAATTGTCTCTCGGGGTGGTCCTTTTGGCTCCTGAGTGTCTTGTAACCCTGAGGGATGTTGTGAGTTTCCAGTTTGTCGGCCACACTTCCATAACTGGAGCTTGGAGGTCAGGTCATGTCATAGTAACTCTTTGTTTCATTTTTACCTTGAGAGTTGTGAAATTGGGTAGATGTGGGAGGAGGCATTAAAGAAATATAGTTAAAGATATTTTAAACTTTGGTGACTATGGTGAAAAACCATTATGTTTTTTTACAGACCTTTTGAGGAGAGAATTGATCCTACTCGAGATATTTTTAATTGTTATATTTTCCTAGATAGACAAGCTATATACATTTAAACTTTTGTAGTCCTACTTCATTAAATAACTAATTTTGGTTGTGAGCCCTTCTAGTGAATACCAACCTCTATGGTGGCACATGTTCTAGATAATTTTCTTCTCTTGGGATAAACAATAGATTTTTAAGAACATAATTTTTTAGCACAAAGAGCCCAACCTATAATATGAAAAATAGAAACTCTTTAAGACATGATTCGCTAATGAGATTGAGGTTGTATTTTTTATCTACCTTGATCTAGCCAAAGGAGCATGAGGTGCCACAATGTTCATTGCCTTAGACCCCTTAAAGAATATGAGTTATGTAGGGTTTCAGTAGGTACAAAAGTGAAACAAAGAGTTGTGGAGATACGAACTACAGGTATGTGGAGGAAGTGCTATTAGGAAATAACACTTAAGTGAATATTAATAATTGATTATATTTTTTATTTATATTCTTAAAAAGTGTTTTTTTTTTTAAATGGCAGAAGGAGGAAAATTACTTCAAAATTCTAAGATCACGAGATGATAAAAATGATCATGAATTTGTTGGTATCACTACAAAACACTTCAACACATTAGAGGAATGACTGGAATCAACATATCAATCAGTAGTTGATCCTTTAAAAATTAAAGATAAAATGATGAATTGATAAAGTAATTGTAGCAAGAGATATTAGCAAAGGAAAATATGTTGTAAGTAATTGAAAGTGAAGTAAATAAATTAAAACAAGTGAAATCAAAGTGTAAAATATGTGACACAAGTGACTTGATTGAGAATATTGATAGTTCTTGTGACATTTCTCAATTGATTGAAGATAATAATGTTGATTTTTCTCTCTCATATTCTAAGGAATAAAATAATAATCATGGTGATATTCCTAAAGATGAATATCTTATTTAGGATGATGAAGTAGGGTGTTTTGAAAAACATACAAAAGGAATTGGTTCCAATATTTTGTGAAAAATGAGTTTTGATGGGAAAGGTTTAGGCATAAATGGTCAAGGTATATAGAAACCCATTCATATATATGTAAGGCCAAAAAATCAAGGTATTGATTATTAAGGTCGATGAAATAATGAAAGTATCAAGTTCATGAAAGCAAAGACATTGATAATAGGTGAATAATTTACAAGTACCAATGCAACAAATCAAGTGTAGGAGGAAAAATATTGAAATCACTATAGGAAAAAAGGGAATGTACAAGCTAAGTGTTGGAATGAGAAAATATCAGTGTGTCACATTTAGGTAAATTGTGGTTGGATAGAAGTGCAAGAGTGGAAAATATTTACTTCACGAGCCATTTTGGTCCTCCAAATTTACTAAGGAGAAGTTTCCATTACTTTAATTCATATGATTCATGATAAACAAAAAACCATTTCGCAAAATTAAATTCAAGTGAATCAAATATGTGGAAAATAGATGGTCTTATATGATGTAATTGTGCAAGGGACACATGATCTATTAAACCCAACATCTTACAAGTTTTGGTTGAATATGTACAAGTTCCCCAAGCGTTTTGTAAGCCATGTTAAGTCAGGCCTACATGTCTTCATGTAATTGCACATGTAATCATGTAGCATGTATCCTCTTACGTATAGAGAGGATGGGAAATCAAGTTATGGAAACAAGAACTCAAATGGTAACTATAAGGGTGGAAAGTATACTTGCATTTAAACTTGATGTGGAATTAAGTGGTGAATGTGAGATAGAATACAAGTGAGTAAATTGGAACAAATTTAACACTTTTATAATCAGTGATTGAAGGAACAAGAAAATACAAGCCTACTTGCCACCCTTATAGTTACCATCAAAATTTAGAGTATAGCCAACATATGGTTGAATAAGGGTGGACATATAAAATTGTTAAATTGGTTCCAACTTACTCACTAGTTGATATTATAATTATTGGTTTCACCTACCCTCATTTCTAATTTCTAATTCACGTTATTTTCTAATTTTGTTTTACTTTTAGAGAATTACATAAAAATTTAAAATAATTTTTTGAATAAAATAAACATCTAACATGGGCCCAACCCCAAAATTGATAAGACTTGAACTCATGGAAACTTTTAGGGGCTAATATTCGCAGTTGGGCTAATTTTCCATGGTTTTTCCAAAAAAAATATTCAACAAATTCCATTTCTTTATAAATATGATTCACCCATATTTTACAATATAAAATTATTTTACTTTAAAAATTGCCAACATTATATAGAAAATATATATAACATAATTATAAATTTGAATAATTTTACAAATACATCAATAAAATTTTTATATTTTTCATATTAGGGACTAGTGAGATTCGCCAATTTTTTAAACTTCAAGATAATTTTCCATCCTTAAAATTTTCCCTGCTTGAACTTGAACTTGTCACTCTTGGGTAACATGAGTGTGCCAAGCCTTATAATTTTTTGCAATAGATATATTTTTTCTCTAAATTATGCCTTCATTTATTTCTTAACTATAGAAAAAATGGTGGTGAACCATAGTCAACGATATTCAACCACCATTAGTCAACAAGAGACAACCATAGTGGCATATTCATCTTTCTTTGCAATGGTTGAATATGGACAAGCATGGTCAAAACTTCATTTTCACCCATGCTCAACATGTTTCATTGATAGGAAATATGGTCAAGAATGATAATCCATGATTAATTATAATTTACCATATTCAACAAAAACAAATCTTTGATTTACCATATTTAACAAAAGTTAACCATGTTCAACCATAGCCTACTGATCCACCCCATAGGTCATCCACTAAAAAAAATGGTTGATGTACATTAATAGAGATAACAACCATTCTACCTAACCACCCAAGATAACCCCAATTGGCTACAAGAAATATATGTATGTATCTCTATATATATTAAGAGATATCTTTTTCTTGGATATATTCTTTTTACTTATATGTATCTATGTATGTATCAAGAGAGCTTTTTTTTTCCTGGATTTATGCTTTTTAATTCTTAATATGAAGAGGAAGTGTACTTAAATAAATAATAATAACATCCATTGGCTTCTGGCCAACTGAGAAGGCGCTACAGGGGTGAATTTCCTCCAAATGGAAGCCCAAAGGACATGTCACCTTACAACTTGAGCCGAAAGGCTTTTTCAATGCCATATTCAACTGTATTGAGGATCTAAACAAATTAATGGATGGGGGACCTTACTTCTTCAATTCCGCTGGTTTATACCTCAAGAATTGGATAGAAAGATTCAATCCAGATAAAGAAAACTTCAACTAGGCCCTGGTCTGGATACGCCTATACTTGCTACCGCTCGAATATTGGGATGAGGAATCTCTCCAATAGATTGGCAGAGGACTGGGAGAGTTAATAAAGATAGCAGAAGAGACAAATCTCAGAAGATATACCTCTTATGCGCGGATCTGTGTATACATGCACTTGGAAAAAGCTCTTCCAGATGTGGTAAGTCTGTTTCAAGATGATTTTGAATGGATTCAGCCCATAGATTATGAACATGTCCCATTCAGATGTCGTAGGTGTCACGCCCATGGGAATCTATTCAGAGATTTCCCTCTCAACTCTCTGTCCAAGAATAAAGAGGTAGAAGACAAGCCCGAAGCAGATGGGTTTACCAAAGTTCCTCCCCGCATAAAACACAACAAGAAACCCTCTTCATCAGGAAAAAAACCTATTCCACTTGCTAATACCCCCTCCACCAGCAACAGCTTTGCCCTCCTGTCTCAGTCTGACCCCATGACTGATATTCCCTCAACCACCCCTGATCCTAATCTCAAACCCTCTTCCTCCTCGGGCATTTTAAACCCACCCAACCCTAAACCGGTTCAAAGCAAGGCGCAAAATGTAGAGTCTTCCGATCCTATTGTCACTTGGAAACTCAACAGCATGGATATTGATGGTCTTCCGCATAACCCTAATCTCTCTGGTAAAGAAAACCTGGAAAGCAGTCAACCGAGCCACATGGATGAGGACTCTGAGTGCATCGAATTGGGCGAGCTTGATCTTTTGGGACTAGAGGATGCCTGCAGACAAAAGGAATATGATAAAATTAATCCTCGACAGATCGAGACACTTGAATTTGTCCTCACCAAAGTTCAACAACAAAAGAAGCTGGGCATTCAGCCAGGCATTCACCGGGATGACTTGAAGGTTATAAAAGATTCCAAGAAAAGAGGTCAAAAACCAGATTGGCAGTGCACCATCACCTTAGGGGAGATGCTGGTGGAGTCAGGACGATACCCCAAGTTGACTTGGTTTTTCAAACCACTTTAAAATTGTTCTCCATGAAGCTTATCTCATGGAACGTTAGAGGGCTAAACAACCCTGGGAAATACAGGATGATCAAAAACATGATTCAGAAAGAAATACCACAAATCCTCTTTCTTTAAGAAACCAAATGTAATAGCACGACGCTGGGCACAATCTTATCAAAAGCTTGGCCTGGCTGCCATTCAGTAGCAGTTGATGCCTCTGGCTCTTCGGGAGGCCTAGAAATAGCTTGGGATACTCACTCTGTAATGCTAGAAAACTTCCATGCTGCGAATAATCTCATACAGGCCACCTTCCATCCCATTGGTACCAATATACATGGGCACCTTTCAAATGTCTACTTTCCCTAAGACCAGGCCAACAAGATAGCACTCTTAAACACTATGGAAGCTCTCAACTCTAATAGGACTCACCCCTTATGGATAATTGGAGGGGACTTTAACATGATTACCAGGCTGGAAGAAAAAACAGGAGGAAGGCCAAGGCTATAACCTAAATGCTCACACTTCAGAGATTTCATCAACAAAAGCTGGCTCATTGACCTACCATTCTCAAACGACATGTACACTTGGAACAACAGAAGAACTGGAAGTCAACAGATATCTTCCAAGTTGGATTGATTCCTCATCTCGGACAATGCCATACACTTGGGGGGGGACTTCTCTGCCTCCATCTTACCTCTAGCGGGCTCAGACCACTGGCCCATCTCTCTTCAGTGGCAAAACCGTTGTATCCATCTAGAACGGCCTTTTAGATTCGAAGCCTTCTAGCTTAGCCACCCCTCCTTCAAAACCATGGTCTACTTTGCTTGGAAGAGCTTCATCCCGCCCAAAGGCTCCAAAATTTACCAGTTCCAGCAAAAGCTCAAACACCTCAAATCCCAAATCAAGGCTTGGAACCATTCAGTTTTTGGGAACATCTTTTAGGAGAAAAAGGTCCTTGAGCATAGAATGGCAGAAGTTCAGCAGGAAATTATCAACGAGGGAAGAACAGAACTCCTTGCATCCAAGGAACAGGACCTCCATAAGCAGCTAGATGAAAGATATAAACAAGAGGAAATTATCTGGAGGAAAAAATCCAGAATTCGCTGGTTAAAGGAGGGTGAGAGACACACAAAGTTCTTTCACCACTCCACCATTCAAAGAAGAATGCATAACCACATTAATCACATCACTAATCAGCAAGGAAAGCGGTTGGAGAAGCATGAAGACATTGAGCATGTTCTACTGGAACACTTTAAAAGCATACAGTAAGAGCCCCCAATCGACAGACAGTCAGCCATCGAAAAAATAACTCAGCTCATTCCCAAGTTGATAACGGACGAGCACAATCAAATGCTGCTGTGGCCTATCACCCTACTGGAGGTCAAAACTGCAATGGCACAATCCAAGGATGGCAATGCTCTAGGTCCAAATGGCTTTACTTCTAACTTCTTTCACCATTTCTAGGATCTCATTAAGTTAGAAGTTTGGCAACTAGTGGAGGAATCAAGATCAATGCATTGGTTGCTTCCTTCCCTCAACGCTACTTTCATTTCTCTGGTTCCAAAAGAAGATCAACCAAGCACGCCAGACAAATTCAGACCTATATCTCTTTGCAATGTGATCTACAAGGTGATTTCAAAGGTCATCGCCAATCGACTCAAGCCTCTTCTTCCGCTTCTAATCTCACCCGAACAAACTAGTTATGTAGAAGGTTGTCAAATATTGGATGGAATAATATTAACGCACAAGGTCATTCATTCACTAAAGATTAGCAAAAATTCAAGTATGCTCCTTAAAATTGATCTGTCCAAGGCCATTGACAAATTGAGTTGGAATACATTCAACATATTCTGGGTGCTTTTGGTTTTAATCAAATGTGGATAAGATGGATTATGAATATTATCTCCTCCACCTTTTACTCCATTCTGGTCAATGGGGTCCCCTCTCTTCCATTCTATCCCTCGAGAGGTATCAGACAAGGGGACCCTTTATCCCCCTTCCTTTTTGTTCTCATGGCCGAAGGTCTCGGAAGGCTAATTCAAAATTCTCTTCAAACCCAACAATTGTGAGGTATTTCCCTTCACGATTCCCTAGCTATCACTCATCAGCAATTCATGGATGATAACATGCTATTTGGCCATCCTTCTGTACAAGAAGCCCGCTCATTTAAAGCCATCCTGAATCTCTTCTCTAAAGCCTCTGGTATGTCCATCAATGCATCCAAATCCCAGATCTTCTTTTTCAATACCCCTTCCCAAACCCAAGAAAAAATTTCTCGTATCCTGGGGTTTTCCATTGCCTCTCTTCCATCTAAGTACCTAGGAGACCCCCTCATTAACTCCGCCATCAAGCACTCCTCCTGCAACCGTCTACTTGAAAAGTTGGAAGCCCATCTATCCTCCTGGACTTTTAGAGCTCTCAACATGGCTAGCAGACTTACTCTCATCAAAGCAGTGCTGCAATCCATGCCCCTCTATCTCTTCTCGGTTCTAGCTGCTCCGAAATGGGTCCTAAAACAGATAAAAATCTTGCAGCAAAATTTCCTTTGGGGATCCTCTGGTCAAAATCGAAAATGGGCTGTGGTCAATTGGAACACGGTTTTCACCCCAAAAGATGCTGGGGGACTAGGACTCAGAAACCCGACTCACAACAATGAAGTCATGGGAGCACGAATATGGTGGAAATGGTTATCGAACCCACACACTCCATGGGACAAACTATGGACAAAAAAATACGCCAATAACAGACCTCCAGAGGAATTGATAAGACTCTCCCCTGAGGAAACAGGTTCACTAATCTAGAATACTGCCAAGCAACATAGCACACTGATACAACAACACAGCTTCTGGGAAGTTTGCAATGGTAATACAGCTAGGTTCTGGGTGGACTCCAGGCAGAAAAAGCCTAAGATAGTTGACTCTCTCAAACAAATAAACATTGGAAATCTAACCAACTCCATGGAAGACAAGGTAAATCAGTTTTGGCTCCCCACAAGCAGTAATGAGTTCAGGCAATGGAAACACTCAACCCAAATTGCTCCCCAAGCACAAGATGACACCTGGGAAGCCCTCAGCGAAGAGATACAGCAAAGGAAAATCAGATGCTTGGAGGATACAAACATTCTTAGGTGGGGCTACAAAACAAAAGGAATTTTCTCTACTAAGGAGGCCTATACTCTGATGCATCCAGTGCCTCTCCCTCATGATCCACTCTGGCAGCTAATTTGGTCTGCAGGAATCTGGCCTAAAGTTTCCACCTTTCTTTGGCTACTCAGTCACAAAATAATTCTCACCTGGGACAACCTAATTAAAAGGGGATTCTTTGGACCCTCCCGATGTCCCAATTGTAATCAAAGCAATGAAACAATTCAACACCTCATGGTCTCTTGCACCCTTGCTAATACACTTTGGGAGAAAATTTGCTTTCGTTGCCAAGGAAGAAAACTAGCTGGGGACATAACCAATATCATACGCAACTGACCTAAGCAACCTTACAGCATTACTCTACTCAACACCCTTTGGCAACTCATACCAGGTCTGCTCCTATGGTCAATCTGGAAGGAGAGAAACAAGAGAACTTTCAGAAGCCAAACCACACCACTAGAGACTATCTGGAGCATCTTCAGCATCAATCTTCAAGAATCTCTAGCTCTTCACACCTGGAAGGAAGAAGAATTCCCCAACAAGCTGAAGGAAATCGCCATTTGGGAGAACTGGCAACTTAAAATCACACCTACTCCAACCTCTAAAACTAAGAATTCTCTAGAAATTCCTCATTAATAGTCTCCTCCACCGATAGGGCTCGTAAAATTGAATTTCGATGGGGCTTCAAAAGGCAATCTAGGACAAGAAGAATTTGGAGGCATCTTCAGAGACTCTAAGGGCGATACTCTGGCAATATATTATGGATCAATAGGATGGGACACTAATAACTCAGCCGAGCTGGAAGGGCTGTGGCAAGGATTATGCTTAGCCCAGCATTATAATTTCTTCCCCATCATAATTGAAGGAGACTCACAGGTACTTGTCAACATGGCCAATCAACTCCTTTGGGGCGTCAATGCTGCTAAGGTAGCTACCAGTTGGCGGCTGGCAGCAAGGCTTGAACTGATCGACAGATGGTTAAAAAATAACAAGGCTGTCTCGTTCACCCACATCAAACGGGACGACAACAAAGTTGCAGATTTCTTGTCCAATCTTGGAGTGGATAGTGTTAACACTCTCGATCATGGCTCCCTTAACATCATCCATGAGAGTGCCACATTACAGAATTGCACCATGCTAGTGCACAAAGACATCACGGTTCCAGATGCGGATGTTAGTTAAATGGGATGGGACGTCCGTCCCTTGGCGACTCCCAATGGAGCTCGCGTGGGGTGGCCATATGGCCACCTGAAACTTCATTTACTCAGCTTTTATTTCTGCCAGCCTGCGTTCCATTACCTACCTCACCTTGCTCCTTTTCCATATCGCTCTTCCTGCTTGGTTCTCCATGGCGCTTGTGCATTGTCATTCGACTTGCTCTCACACTGCTTGTAGTTCTCCTACCCCACTGTGCAGTGCTTTCCCTCCTGCCTGTGCTGATTCGAGCGCTCACACGCAAACTGGGTGTTGCTGCATGCTTCTCTACTGCCTTGAGACTCTGTTGGGTCACCATTTTTCTCAGAGCTACTTTTGCTGCTCGAATTCCCAATCCTGTGCTCAGTCCGCCGTGTCCTTCTTGTCGCCTCTGCATTTCTCTTGCCCCCCCTCAATTGGCCTGGTCAACTTGCTTTTGGAACCATGCCGTGGCTCCGTCATAGAATGAGGTACTGACGTGGTAGCAGCGGGGGTCATTTGTCTCGCTCTCGGCCTTCCACCAGCACCCACACCTCCTCTGAGGACATTTCTTGGGGTCGCCACCCGGAAACCCATAGTCTTAGAGGCAGAGCCCGCCAAGCAAGGCATGTGCACTTTGCTCATACTTCCCCACCTCCTCATGTCGAGTCTCCCCTGCACCCTGTCACCCATCCCATCGTTGCCCCTGTATCCCGTCGTCTGCCCCTTCGCCAATCCTCTCAAAGAGCGGAATTTCTCTTTGAGTGCTCTTTGGATAGGCCCGTAATCACTGCATTTGTCACAGTCACTCTCAAAGAGGAAACGGTTAGCCCCAGCCCCTCCTCTGCCCCTGGTCTTCAACCCCCTCAGGATAAGGACGCAGCGATGGACTCTGGGGTGCCGTTGGAGATTTCTTGTGCTGATCAGAGCAAAGATCACATGTAGGAGGACATTGTCAAAACTACCCGTGCGTCCACTGAAGAAGATGATGGCAGTAGCGAGGATTTCAAGTGTCGTATCGTGGAGTAACCTCCTTCTACAGCTCATGACCAGTGAAAACCCCGACCTTTGGCACACCTCGGTACTGCAGCTCAAGCTTCTTGGGAATTTTTTTGCTTTTCTGTTAAACTCTCTTATGTTGAAAGAGCTGAATGCAATTTTTGCATGTTTATTTTTGTTAAACTGTATGAACAATGTGTCAGTTTCCCCCGTGTGGGCGGAAAGAATTATTCCTATAGGACTGGTTTCCCTCATAGGGCAGTCCAGAATTTCGTATTTCATGGCTATCAAGCCCAGCTTTCAGGCTCACACAGCTGAAGCTGAGGCAGTTTTGTATCATTATGTTATATAAATAGAATTAGCATTATTCAGAAATTTTTTTTAAAAAAAATTAAAAAAATAAATTCATTATAAAAAATAAATAATAATAACAAAATATCACTTTAATGTGGAAAATATGGGTGATAAATAAAATATTTCAATATCTATGTTGTCAACTATGTAAATAAACTATTTTCAAGTTTTAGGTTCCTCAATAGATTTGAAATAGATCGTTTGTCAGCTTCAAGTCTAGTAGAGAAATAATTACACATCTTCCTCATACTAAGTTGTAGAACACATCTCTCCTTACAAATATCTCCTTCATATAAATTACACATGCTCGTTTATTTCTAGATATAAATGTGTGTATAGACTAAAACATTCAATATTTTGGCTGGACACTCCACCCAGAACCAAAAAAAAAAAGCAAATAAAAGTTACGGATGTTTCTCATACTAAGTTAGAGAATGCTCCATGCATGCAATTAAAAAAAAACATATCAACTTTATTTTAAATAATATAAAATTAAAATAAATAAAAAGTAAATAACTACATAATCACATACCTAGGTATGTAACAACATACCAAAAAACAAGACCTTTGTAAATCTATCTCAATCCAAAATTTATTAATTTGTAATTTTTTTAATATAAGATATAATTAAAGCTTTATATATTAAACTTGCTAACTTTAAAATGAATAAATATAGCTGAAAAATGAATATAAATTAATACTATTAATGGATTTTTCTTTTTCATTTTAATTATAAATATTATTATATTTAAAATAATTATTTTATAATTAAAAAATAACGTAAAAATATTTGAATTATATCAACTTTCTCCAAGAATAAAATTGCTTCCCACCACTTGGTTTTGGCTCCTTGAGCAATAGGGCGTTATCATAGGCTGCATCACTCTCATCCGGTAAATTCAATATGATTCAAAATAAGTGTGTGTGTGTGTGTGTGTATATATATAGTTGTAAAATTGATAGTTCTCCTCTATTAATCATATGTAAAACAAGTTACAAAATATGTTTCTAGTGACCTCAACCTGCCTGTAGGAAACCAGGTTTGTTGGCCACTGATCAACATCATAGGCCATCCAAAACTGAAATATTTCGAGCATGTCCAAACAAGCTTTCAGAGCTACCATATCTACTATCAAACTAGTCTAACTATTGTAAATGTAAATCTATCCGACATCATTAAAACAAAATGACAAGAATTTTCAAGAACATCATGACTTGAAAAAGTTTAATAATCTGATGATTCTACAGGGGCCGGGTCCTTCACACTCATTCCCGGTATCTATTTCTCTTGAATGCTCTACAACTCCTTCTCCATATGTTCAAGATGGACATTTTGATGGTATAACTACACTTGGACTGACTGTATTTCCTTCTGGATTACCGATAGACTTGGTTCCTCTTGTTGGGTTTGCTACTATCCTTGCTAGAGCGATGCTTCCATATACTATTGAGTATATTTCATGGCTTTCACCAGTACATTTTTCATGATCCAATAAGTTTGGATGACCCATTTCAATAGGGTCAACCTTCCTTTGGTATTTCCTGGGTCCACTACTAGTGGTTCCCATTCTTCCACCTGAATCTGTTCGTCTGCTGCTTTTTCCTTTAGTTCGATTTCCCATTTTGAAATTTATTCCTTCACCTTAGCTGGTGAACCTTCACTATATGCATGCAACAGGTTCTACATGTTTTCCTCTGATGTTTTCCTACCTGTATTCTTTGGCGACCAACTAGTAGAGGTTGTCGCCTTTCTTTTCTTCTTGATTTCTTCACCACGGCCACGACGCCCCATCCGACCCTCCATAGCCTCCAACTTCATCCTTATAACCTTTGAATATGTTGGCTATTGCAGGTCCTCCAGTACCATGTTTGAGGTTACTTTCAGTAGAGTGAGATGCAGAGGAGGGAGAAAATTACTCGGACCTGAAAGGAATTCATATTCCTAAACCATGTTAGGATTAGCTTCCTTTGTACAACCCGTAACTTGATTTTGATTTTTGAAATATGCCACTCCATTCCCAATTTCCTAGGCTTGACCATGGACAAGGTTGATACCCCATGGTTTCTCGGCCAGTGCCTTGAGGTAGACTACTGATGCCTCCATTGGATGACCTCTCCATGGACAAACAACCTCACCCTCTACCCGACTCTTGATGTGGTGAGTTTCTAGAAACTAGCTTGGATGCAAATTTTCCCCCTAAGGGTGACCCACTAGTCTCAAATCCTCTCGATTTCCCCTCTCATTCAATTGATTTAAACTGAGAATCTTGAACTGCCTTATAACTCTTAACAACCTTCTGTGGCTCCCCTTCTTCAAACTTCCAACATACCCATTTATGGAGCCACTTTACCAGCGCTTGACTCCCTTGACTTTCCCTCCAAACCTCCCCAATTGCGGATTTTTTCCAAATATGGAAGATCCAAGGTTGACGTTTCCAACTTCCCCAACAACCCAATGCCCCCCTGCAAGGAATCCCCCTACTGTCCCACCCAAACCCACCAATTGTGGAAATTATCAGCATGTAGGAGCTTAGAGGTTGGCGTTACCAGTTTGTCGAGATACCCAATACCCCCCAGCGGGAAATGGGAGACATAGAATGGTGGAAAAAACCACGGGAGGGTTGAAAGCTTCCCCACTCCTATTACTATAACCCCATGCATCATTACCCAAAGATACTAGAAATTTATCATATTTTTGTGCTCCCTATTCTCTCAATTTCCCCTCTCATTCAATTGATTTAAAATGAGAATCCCGACCCTGCCTCTACCTCTTAACAACCTTCTGTGGCTCCCCTTCCCCCAAACTTCCAACAGACCCATTGATGGAGCCACTTTACCAGCCCTTGACTCCCCTGACTTCCCCCCCAAACCCCCCCAATTGCAGACTTTGTACAAATACATGAGATCCACGGTTGATGTGTCCAACTTCCCCAACAACCCAATGCTCCCCTGCAAGGACTCCCCCGAATCTCCCACCAAAATCCCCCAATTTCGGAAATTCTCAGCAGGCAAGAGCTTAGAGGTTGGCTTTACCAGTTTGCCAGGATACCCAATACCCCCCAACATGAAATGCGAGACATAGAATGGTGCCAACAACCATAGGAGGGTTGAAAGCTTCCCCACTCCTATTCCTTTAATCCCATGCATCATTACCAAAACATACTAGACATTTCTCATATTTTCGTGCTCCTTGTTCGCCATTTCAAGAGAAAGGAGGGTCTACACTACATACCAAGACCTACACATTGTCTTCAACCTGGTGATCTCAACTTTTTTGCGCTGACAGTTCCACTGGAGTCGTAGCTCAATCACCCTCCTTCCTTGCTGTCTTAGTCTCCCAATGCTACACAAATGCTTTTTCATGCATTGCATGCCCCATCCCACATAACACCTGCTGATATATTCCCTTGCAGTGTCCCAGCTAGCCCACTCATTGCCTAACCCAACCATAAATGTTCGTAGTGTGTGGCAATGTTGGGTAGCCCACCCACTCCCCTTGTTGTGTTGTCTTACTGACATTCTCTTAGTTCACGTGCATGCCATCTGCCACCCTCGCACCCCGACCGGGGGTAGAGCAAGTGTATATTGATTTAAATTGTAGTAAATTTTTTTTTTGAAATTTATATTTATGTTGAAAAATCAAACACTTGAGCGACTCTGTCAATTATTGGAAGCAATCAGAAATAGAGTGAGTAGTTCTAGAAAAGATGATATAGTATCATTTTTCTAATTTAATTTTTGCTAGCAATTGTAACATTTCAATTACAGAAAGAGACCCATGTTCTTCCATAAATATTTTTCACGAGTTGTCCTTTATGATAAGATATAATAATTCCTGTTAGCCCAAGCTTTAGGTCCATAGCGTTCACATTTCGTATTGACTATTTTAGCATTTGGTGGTAGCATAATTTTCAACAAATAGATTTTTTTTCTTTCTTTTTTTAAATTATTGTATCAATATGATGCTTAAATATATGAAATATCTGAATAGTTGGTTCAAACCATATTAGTTGGTTTGAAAATTCAGCCCAATTTTAATGATGTGATTATTCCAAATGACATTGCCATTAGCTTTCCATTCAATCAAAAATATAATAACCTGTAAATTTTATTCTAGCGATTCATATTCTAGACCAAAATATTATGATTAAAGATCTCTTTTTATAAGATAAAGAAACAAAAAAATACTAATGTTAAGTTATATTTAGTATTTCATCACGAAATAAAAATATTTTATTTTCCAACATAAATAAATTTAATAATATGTACATTTAGACTTTTGAATTTCATCACATTTGTTTATATATATATATATATGCTAAATAAATTATCCCAAGTCATTGCAATCGTTTTTAAATAATATATCATTCTTTCTCTGAGAATTACAGAGTTTTAATATTTCTATTCATGTCATGCATTGCATTTTATTTGACATGTGAATCTTTCTCACAACTTTGCTATTTCATCTTAGACCCAACAATGGTGCAGTTCATGGGAAGGATATCCCTTTAACACAAGTCAGGTTACCCTTTGACCGTAGCGAAAGGAAGCCGAGACATTTAATCATTACATTTAATTGAAATTTAAAAGTGAAGTTGTTGCAACCCACCTCATCCATTGTTAAGATAGATAGTTTTGATAAACAACACATTAAATATAGTAAAATACTGAATTTGGATAAACATGAAATCCATTATTAAGATAGATAGTTTTGATAAACAACAAAAATTAAATATAGTAAAATATTGAATCCGGGTAAACATGAAATGTTTACAATATTCCTTTTAGGTCCATATAAAAAATCAGATTCCAGCATTAAGGTTTCACTTACTCTTTCTTTCATGAAAGAAAATGATATCACCTCTTTTTATGGAGCATATCACCAACAAATGAATTCTTTTCTCTCCTTTATGAAGCATATTACTAACAAACAAATGAATGCTTTTCTCTCCTTTATGCAGCATATCACTAACAAATATTGTATTCCCAGGGTGCTTTCTCGACACTTACTGCTCATGGTTTCTCGACTTATTTTTACATGCCATCATAGATGGAAAAATGTTTACATTCCCATTAAAGGTATGCAGTTTTATCCAATTTCAATAGTAAACTAGCAATTGCACCATATGTTGCAAAGGAAACGCTGTAAAGCAGTAACATAGGAAATAGTAATATAGAGGAAAAAACCATAATGCCAGACAATTCTGGAAGTTTTCTGGGTTATTTCCAGGGCCTGAAAACGGAAATATTTTCTGTTGTTTTAAAGATGACAAAAATTGGAGAAAAGGAAAAATTAAATTGAAATAAAAAATGGAAAAAATCATTAGAATGTTTACCACAAAGCATGGTCACAGTTTTTGTACCACTATGCATGCACCATAATTTGGGGCAGTGTGCCTTAGTGTGAAGAAGTGTGTGCCCTAGTGTGAAGAAGTCAAGTCATTTGCAATTACAGACAACTTCACAAATAAGGCTAACCATCTCATTAATCAATTAGTCGAAGTTTTCTGGGTTATTTCCAGGGCTGAAAACGGAAATATTTTCTGTTGTTTTAAAGATGACAAAAATTGGAGAAAAGGAAAAATTAAATTGAAATAAAAAATGGAAAAAATCATTAGAATGTTTACCACAAAGCATGGTCACAGTTTTTGTACCACTATGCATGCAACAGAAGTCAAAGGTATTCCACATCCAACAATGTCTAATGTTGTACTGTTCATTGGTTATTGTTTGCCGATCTAGATAGTTCTGTGCTAATCTTATCCATTTATGTCATGGATCATGGGGGCATTCGGGGTTATTTGCAGGATGCTCCAAGTCACAAGGACCTGATAAATTAAAATTTGGAGAGGAGCCAGGATGGAGCTTCCAAGATAAGGTGAGAAGATGGTTTCCCAATAAGCAGAGTTAATGTTTGATCTTTGAAAGAAGGTGAGAACGAGGATGAAAAGTTTAAATCCCAACCATGGGACATGGCAGCCTTATGTCAGATGTGAACATAGAAGAGAAACTGCAGAGCTGAGAGCATTCAAAATCTTTCACCAGTGGCCTATAGAGTAGGCCCTTTCTTACCTGCTTATCATCACCAAGTATATTTGTAGTCACGTTGTGGGTGTCTTCCATTACTTCCTTCCGACCCTTTTTACAGTAAAAACCATAGTGGTCGCCTTCAAGACTATTGCTTTCGTCCACAATAGCTTTCTCCTTGAGGCTGATCATCTTAAGCTCTCTGGGAGACTTTGGGATATGGAGCTTGAGGGGACGTTTTCTCTTGAGTGAAGGAGAAACTGCACCGAAACTGCCATTGATCTCTGTTATAATTCTCTCAGCCTGCTCTTCCTTCATCTTGATTCTGCCCTGAAACCTCTGTTTACCTCGCTGACAAAACACTAAACTCTGCCCCAAAACATCCACATGATGATGATCTCCCCCATGCTTCCCTGGACTGTTATCAGTCCACTGTTTTCAATCCTCTCCCTCTCTTCCTGCCTTCCAGGTCTATGGTCACAGGTAATTGATTCAACCTTACCATTCCTGCTGAGAACTGCCCGGCAGTCACCGGCATTGGCCACAACTAAGTAACCATTTTTAATCAAGGCAGTCACACAGCAAGCCCCACTGCTTACACCCTGTGTCAAATAACTCAGTCAGATTCAATTCATAACAAGAATCTCCTTCTGGCTTCCAGAATTGCAACACTAAGGATTTTATGTAAGTCAACGAGATTCAATCCTAAAAAATCAGTTTTTCCTATTTAGGCCTAAGAAATTTCCTTGCCCAAATTGTCAAGCAATGAAATAAACATGAAGAATCATTAAAAAAAAAATCGGCATATTTAATGCATCAAATGGTTAGAATACCAAATTGTCCAACAATCCAATAACCTTCAAACAAGAAGAACCCACACTGCAATCTCTATGAGTTTACCTGCTCCAAAAACTCTTTGTCTATTTCCAAGTATCCAGCTTTTACTGCCTGCTCTATCTCGCAATCTTCTTTTTCGGACTTGAGCATCAAATCCACAATCTTTTGTCCAAGTTTCTCAGCAACAAATTCAGCAGCTCTACAACCTCCATGTCCATCATACACACCAAAGAAAGCCTGAAAAACCCAACAGCGCCCCAAAATAGAAACCATTCAGGTTCGTCTCAAAACAGTTAAAAACCAATCTGAAATATATTTGATTGTGAATATACTTCTGCAGGAATCGACCTGCACATGTGGTTCTATCTATCTAATCCAAGATAGAACTGATGGTTTGTTGATTAAATAAAGTAACTGGATAGTCTTTCAAGAAAATTAAAGGAAAAGTTTAGGTACTTTTCTGCAGGATGCTCTTCTGTTATTGCAGGACATGAAACAGAGCTGCATGGACATTAGAAAAATAAAGAACACTTTAAGTAACAGAGTACGATCCATTAGAAAAATAATTTAGAGCGTATCAAGTCAATACTTGGAAAAGTATCCATGTTTGGTTTGCAGAAATTCTTAATCCACTGGGATTGCTGGGACTAAATAGAGGAGCCTAAATGTCAGATCTGCCTCATTCAAGCTAATTCATGAATTTCAGCCATGAGTCTTGCCAGTTGAAAATGACGAGAACAATTTTCTGTGAGAGTTATAGGGCAGATCTCTTTAGGTGAATATGCAGGTATGTTTCCACCAGACACACTGAAAAAAGTAAATAATTCTCAGGTCATTGGGATCACCAAGGCTAAATAGAGAACTTCAAATCATTGGCACTATCCTCACCAGTATGATGCCGTTGTTACACAGCATAGCCCAAGTAGGCCTCCCAAGTCACCGAGAGAACATGAAAACTTGTTGAATCTGGGCCTGAGTCAAAATCAGAATCCAACCAATCTAGAATGTGGGAACCTAATAAGTTCAGAGTGTACATTTGAAGAATTTTCGGGTCATTAGGATCAGCAGGGCTCAATAGAGGACTTTTAGCAGGTGGCATAGAATGTAATCACCATGCCCTTGTAAGTTGGGCATGCGGACCTCCCAAGTGGGGACCATCTGTTGAATTTGAGCCTCAAATCTCACTAACTCAAAATCAAAATCAAATCAATCCAGAATGTGGGGAGTTAGTAAATTCAGGGTGTATATTTGAAATCTAAAACTGGGCATGCATCCATCAGATACATGTTAAAAGGTATTTACGCAATTCAAAGACTTTTCTGTTCATTATGTAGCAGAGCTAAATAAAAGACCTTTCAACAGCTGGTATGCATCCTCCAATTCATTCTAGAATGTCGTCACCAGGATGGTGCCCTTGTTAAACAGAACGGCCTATATAGACCCTCCCAAGGGGCCACTTGTTACATTTGAGCCCTTAGTCTCGCCAACCCAAACTGACAATGAAACCAGTCCGAATGTGGGAGCATAATAAGTTCAGGGTATACATTGGGATCAGAACTTTTACCAGGCACGCATCCTTCAGATACATATTGAAAGGTTTAAAGCATTTTCAGTTCGTTAGGATCAGTAGGGATGAATTGAATTTTAACAACTTGCATGAATCCTCCAATCCATTCCAGAATGTGATCAGGACGGTAACGTTGTCACAGAGCACGGCCCACGGAAACCTCCCATGGGGGTAGCTGTTGTTGTATTCAGTCCGGGCATATCACCAACTCAAAATCAAAATAAAACAAATCCAGAGCGTGGGAACCTAAGTCGTCCGGGATGCACATGTGAACCCTAAGTCTGACCGACTCACAGTAAAAATGAAATAGCCTTCGCCGCTTTCCCCTTCCTGTTTCCTGCCTTCTTCGTCCTGTTCCAAAGCAGAACTTCCTGGCTGCGCGTTTCGAAGACAGTATTCTAAAACACGCAACCAAAAAGAAATGAGTGAGAAAGATAAGCGCAGAATTATAAAATAAAACCTAGATAGCATACATCTTGAAATGTGTCAATCTTGTAGTTACTGAACTAACAGAGGGTATTGATTATTGCACAAGTGCGACTAATACAAATTATATGTCCTCTTCATCTAAATATTTCAATTTACGAGAATGGTAAACAAGCTGTCTGTGTACACGGTAAACACTAAAGAAATTTTTAGATGCTCGGGAGAAGTAATTCAGATAGTGAGTATAAATATGTGAAGTGAATCAGAAGACATCTTGAAATATATTTCCAATGCAAACTGAGGCAAGTATCGATGAATTTACCTTTCACCTTCTCCTCATAAGCATTCTTGTCACTCTCCATTAAGGCCCCAGCACCGAAATTTAAAGGCTCCTCTGTATTCGGATATAATAGAACTTGGGGAAGAAATATTTCAAATACATCCACGAGATCTGCAAATTCAAGAAGTGAGCAATAGAGATTGAGCATAATAAATTCGCTGTAAAAGGGGTTGAAAAATCGAGAGGCTTTTTTCTTAGGAATCACAAAACCAAACTCAGTTCTGGAACAAATAATCAAGCAAAGTTGTGTGGTTAATCTGATTATTTCTTCCTTACCAAATGTTGGAGACCATTCATGTTCAAGAATGTCAAGACAAACTCTGCCAAATCTGAATTGCCAAGAAAATTAATCCTAGTTAGAAAAATAGCAAATCATCATGTTTGAAATGATACATCAATGATCAAATGGAAGAATTAGGGTGACCCAGCACCGCCAGTCTTGAGTCTCACAAAAAATTTCTGTTGTTAAGTGGATTCTGCACAGCTAGCTCTTTCATGTATATCAGATAGCAACACAAAGCGAGCCTACCCAAGTGTAGCATTTTTCCCTATGCAGTTAAGTTATATTGTTAGTATCTCACCAGCTTCTTGCAAACGACATGCCAAACTTCACACTGCATGCACCAAAAATCAGAGTTCAAGGGATATGCATGCCTTGCATACCCAGGACAGAGAATCCTCTGCATTTGGCCATACATTGGGAATGCCCCTTGTGGGGGTGGCCCGTTTGAGACTAAATGAACATCACTTGAAGTTCTTCTCATGGCAAATCAGGGGAAGACAAATTGGAGAAACAAGATTGGTGGAAACTCATGCCCATCTAAAATGTGACCAAAAACTCAAAAGATCCTTTCCACTTACAATAACCTCTTCTTCAATATGTGACCAAAAAATTAAGAAGCACAAAATTATAACCAAAACAAATGAAATTATTGACTAAATTATATATGAAGTGGGAAAATACTAAAACATTTTGCGAGTTTGAAATGGGTACTTACATCTCAGCAACGTTGGGATGGTAGATCCTATTCATAAAACGAATAATTGGTGGTTTGAAAGGATAATCAACTGGTACTTCCAGATGAACAGTCCATACTCCATCTTGGTAAAGACCTAACATCATGACAAACGGTCAATTCTGTTTAGCATCCCAACAATCTTTTCAAGAAGAGCTGATGTCACAACACCGTTTGACAACGCAAAATAAACTAATAACACAGCAGGTAAAAACCCATCATCAAATATAATATTGCTATTCCAATAACACACGACATTGGATCAGTCAAAGAATCCTTCAAATTTGCAAAACAGCTTCTCTTAAAGCAATCTTGAGATATATTAAAATTTAACCAAGCTAAACCTTAAAGAGGCACAAGTTTAGGTCGAGACTTGAGGATTCAAAGGGTTCAACAATAATTAAATTCATAGATGATCTCAGAAAATGAGACAAAAGCAGAAGCAAATAACCTACATGCAAAATGGCAATGAGTTGTGCCAGCTCTAATTGTTCTATTCCTAGGAAATAGAATCCAGAAGCACCAAACCATCTAATTATTTATTTTTTATGAGATGTACAAATTTTCCTATCTTTTGTACTTGAGAAAACTTTATCAATGTAACTTTTTCTTGAAATAACTTTGTTTATCACCGAAAATTATTCGAGAGAAAAGGAAACCAGTTAGCTCTCATAGAGTTCATTCTAGCTTCAATACAGTGTAACCTAATTTACTAAATTATTTTCCCTGTCATGGGGCATTTCCTATTATAACTAACAGAATCTAATTTACCGTTTGGAGATCCTTTGAACTCCACATAAACCCAAAAGAAAATAAAATAATGGATGTCTAACTTACTGTTTGGAGGTCCCTTGAACTCCACATAGAAATCAGTGTTTGAATCCTTTACATTCTTCACTTTAAAGCCTTTCATCATACTACCCATTGACAGACACTTTCCAGTTAGTCAAAGCACAACCAACTTCGTATGATATCATGCAAAAAAATGTTATCAAGGAGAAGGGAGAAACTTACAGCTTCATGATATCTCTATTCCTGCGCTTTCTTGGTCCGCTAGACATGTTATTCAATTGAATTCAAAAACTATTGAATGCAAAAACCCAACTGTGCCTTTCGTTAATTTCTCTCATCTTTCATCCTCCGAGGTTCTGAGAGCTCACGAATAAATTCTGGGGGTGGTGGGTAATGTGGGGTGGTCGGTAGTGCTGTAAGAGGAAGAGGGAAATGAAATTCCAAATTTCAAGAGAAGAGATGAGATGTGAACACAATGTGATTCAAACTGTAATAATACGTTATGAAAATGTGGTCGACAAATAAATATAAATATTTTTAAACATAAATATAAACGTATTTAGTCTCGCCAACCCAAACTGACAATGAAACCAGTCCGAATGTGGGAGCATAATAAGTTCAGGGTGTACATTGGGATCAAAAATTTTACCAGGCACGCATCCTTCAGATACATATTGAAAGGTTTAAAGCGTTTTCAGTTCGTTAGGATCAGTAGGGATGAATTGACTTTTAACAACTTGCATGAATCCTCCAATCCATTCCAGAATGTGATCAGGACGGTAACGTTGTCACACAGCACGACCCACGGAAACCTCCCACGGGGGTAGCTGTTGTTGTATTCAGTCCAGGCATATCACCAACTCAAAATCAAAATAAACAAATCCAGAGCGTGGGAACCTAAGTCGTCCGGGATGCACATGTGAACCCTAAGTCTGACCGATTCACAGTAAAAATGAAATAGCAAATTTTCAGGAACACCTCGCTAAAGCATAGAACAGTGCAGATAAGCATCCAAGGAACTTATCTTGTAAACAGAGTTTGAGGAGAAACATGTCTGGAAAAGCATGCAAAGGGCCATTTTAGAAAGGGAAAATTCAAAAATCTGCTCATATAGAAATGCAGAGCACATAAAATTGGAACAAACTTAACCCATAACCCATAGTACTACCTATTGCATTTTATCGCACAGAAAAGAGAGGTACACAACAGTGCAGGTGGGATGGGGAAGCCATCAACACTTTGTATTTGTAACAGGTGTATGTAACAGTGCACTGAATCTAGACAATGTATTGGGCACAACAAAATAGACACCAGAACATACCCATGGAAAGCTGGGTGTCTGATATGCATCTGCAGTTTACAAAGGCCAATGACGCATATTAGACAAATAGTGGAATTTAAGACATGCAACATGGGTCTAGATGGAAAACAATAACCACCAAACAATGCAGCATTAATTGACAGATGTCCTGTATATACACAGGCAGATCAGAGGTATTCCACATCCAACAATGTCTAATGATGTACTGCTCATTGGTTATTGTTTGCCGATCTAGATAGTTCTGTGCTAATCTTATCCATTTCTGTCATGGATCATGGGGGCATTCGGGGTTATTTGCAGGATGCTCCAAGTCACAAGGACATGATAAATTAAAATTTGGAGAGGAGCCAGGATGGAGCTTCCAATATAAGGTGAGAAGATGGTTTCCCAATAAGCAGAGTTAATGTTTGATCTTTGAAAGAGGGTGAGAACGAGGATGCAAAGTTTAAATCCCAACCATGGGACATGGCAACCTTATGTCAGATGTGAACACAGAAGAGAAACTGCAGAGCATTCAAAATCTTTCACCAGTGGCCTATGAGTAGGCCCTTTCTTACCTGCTTATCATCACCAAGTATATTTGTAGTCACGTTGTGGGTGTCTTCCATTACTTCCTTCCGACCCTTTTTACAGTAAAAACCATAGTGGTCGCCTTCAAGACTATTGCTTTCGTCCACAATAGCTTTCTCCTTGAGGCTGATCATCTTAAGCTCTCTGGGAGACTTTGGGATATGGAGCTTGAGGGGGCGCTTTCTCTTGAGTGAAGGAGAAACTGCACCGAAACTGCCATTGATCTCTGTTATAATTCTCTCAGCCTGCTCTTCCTTCATCTTGATTCTGCCCTGAAACCTCTGTTTACCTCGCTGACAAAACACTAAACTCTGCCCCAAAACATCCACATGATGATGATCTCCCCCATGCTTCCCTGGACTTTTATCATTCCACTGTAGCACTGGTGGTCGATTCTCATCACGATTAGAACGAAGCCGAGATGTCTGTATAGAGCTCCTTGAAGGTGAAAGACCATGGCTAACACTGCTAAAACCCAGATTCTCCTGAACTTGCTGCCTGAGAGACAGGCTTGGAGAAACTGCTCCTGAATGAATTCAGCTCCAATTCCCTAGGTGAAGAGTGCGCCATGTCTAATCAAGAGTATGTAATCACAGGTGGGGAAAGGCAAGCACGCAGTGGAAGTAAGGTCAGAAGGAAACCAAATAACTCCGACCATGCTCCAGGCAGCAGAGAACGAAGTTCCTGCCATTGGAAACCCTGCCATTGGAAACCAAGAAGTTGTGAAAAGGCAAGCTGTGCTCCGCTCAGAAAATGAGTACTTCATTAATGCCTGTGCTACCGGGGAAGCCACCATACACAAGACAAGTGGAACATGCAGATCTGCAGATATGGATTTTACCTTTAAACCCTCACAAATCTGATAAACGTAATGCTGTATAACTGATTAAAATAATAGAATTTAATCTTAGGGCTGAAATGGTTTGAATCGTCTAACATTCAAATCAAAGGTGCATAATGGTACACGTACTCATTTAGCAAAGTTGTTTTCAAATAAGAACGCTTTACAGCGTAAAAATATTGGCTCCATGGTAACTAGTTCCTGCTCTAAGTGGGGAGTGGGGCTTGGGAACTTCCAAAAATTTCATAGGCATACACTCATAGACTAAAATTCGAGTAAATTGATTTCGAGAACTCGTTAATGTGTCGGTTAATTATGCTAATGAACATGTTTTCGCAGAACAATTGAAGTGGCTCTCAAGTTACAAGGCCCATAGCATAACCACTAATAGGTTGTCTCTGTGCAGGTGGATCCCAAGCTACCAAAGCCCCTTAGATGAGTTAAGCCTGGGTGGATCATAGCTATTGGATCCCTTTATTAGAATGGTAACACTTTAATCAATATACTGGGGGCATTTATGAAATGTTTTAAAATATAATATAGATAATAAAGCTGGCCAACCCATCTTAATATATGTTGAGTACATAGTGTTACGTATATAAGTTTATGTGACTAAGAATGTGAAAAATGGCACTATAAAATGTCATTAGCTAATGATTCAATAAGTTTATGGAACCTCCTAGTAACATGAACACATGTAATAAGTGAAAAATGTCGAGGAGTCTCACATGTAAAAACATTTTTATAATCGTAGGATCTCAGACACTGTAGACATTCATTATTCAACTAATTGAGACACTGATAGTTGTAGAAATTATATAACTGATATGTTATACATCCGAGATTTTCCTGATCACACACTATTTGACTTCATGCACAATACAAAATATCTTCTACTATTGATCATTACTTGCGGAAATAAAATCAATTGCATGCACACATTAAAACCATAAAAATTCACACATATGAACACAATAATTTATGGGAAAGCTTAAAGCTAAAAACCCCCAACTATTTGTATATTATATGCCATAGAGATCATGTAACAATAATCATACAAAGCTCCTCACAAGCTCTCAGTACAATCTTCAATTGCTACACACTAATCAGGTTCGATCTAGAAAATCCCATGCACTGATCTCTGCCACCTGCTAGCCTGCCTCTACTGCACAATCACTGCTGAAGAATGAATCTGAATGAACTTGAATTGGTCCAGCCTTGCTCATGCAATCCTCATTTGCATCTCCAACCACTGTGTGTTTCAAATCATGCAACACTATAGTCACAACTGATAGTCACACTGCTCTTTCACCTACCTCTTCACTGGTCTCCACTGAAGCTGTGCATGCACTATAGTTAACTGATGTATTATTTAGTTGATTAATGAGTTAATAATTAGTGAATTAAATAATAATTAATTCACACCACTCTCACTAGTGTATCAATCAGTTAGACTAGATACAACTAGCTCAACTATGTTTAACTGAGTTAAACTGAACACAGTTCCACCAACTACCTTAATAACTCCACCAAACTCTATCACATGAGTTATAACTAAAGTCTCCATGCAATAGCTCCACTTAACCCTCAGGAATAGCATAATTCCTTTTGTCAGCTCTTGTGCCACATCTGTGCACTTAACTGAAGTGCTCCAAGAGAATAAGATAATGTTTATAGTTCAAATATTATTAAGAGCTAATAATATTCCACATATCTATTTTTGGACTGGCAATCTAAAAATAGATTCCGCCCAATATGTCTAAAAATATAGGTCCATCTATTTTTCTAGCTTGACCAACCATCCACAAATAGCATCCTGCAACTCATAGAATATGATCGACATGTTTAAAAATAGACATAGTCTAAAAATAGACTTGCACTAAAAATAGCCTGTGGGCCCACTTAGTGAAGGCGACTCTTTTCACTAAGCTCATCATCTTGTTGCAATCTCAACACTCCCTCTCAACAAGATAGGGATTATCTGCCACACCGATCCTGCCCCTGTGGTATTCGAATTTGCTCCTGGTGAGTGCCTTCGTCAAGATATCAACATCCTGATCCTCCGTAGGAATGTAAGAAAGTAACATGATCTTACGCTGCACACAATCTCTGATATGATGATACCAGTCCATGAAGCCATGCCACCTCAACTCATCCTTCTGTCTGTACCATGATCCATATCCCGATGTGCCTCTGAGATATCTTAATACATGCTTTCCCACCTTCCAAAAGAGCTTGGTAGGCTTAACCATAGCTTGTGAAAGCTAGTTAACAGCATAGAATATGTCGGGTCGTGTATTGACTAGATACATAAGTGACCCCACCAACTTTCGGTAAACAGTGGCATCCTCTTTCCTCCATCCACCAGGAAGAGGAGTGTCGATAGGCTTTCAGCCTTGCATGTTGAACTTCTCCAGTATCTCCCGGGCATACTTGCCTTGAGACACAAACAATCCATCACTACGCTGCCAAATTTCCAATCCCAAGAAATAATGAAGGAGGCCCAAGTCCTTCATCTCAAACTCCTTTGAAAGATCAACCTTGCATGAGTGTATCAACAGTTCATCACCTGTCAGAATCAAATCATCTACATAAAGTACAATGATCAACAACTTACCCTCAACCACTATCTGGTATAGGTTCGAATCCGCCTCACTCTTGGAGAATCCAAGTCCGATGAAATAACTGTCTATCCGTGTGTACCAAGCACGAGGTGCTTGTTTCAACCCATACAATGCTCTTTTGAGCCTGCACACATGGATCTCGAAACCTTTGGGCTGCTCTATGTACACCTCCTCCTCAATGACTCCGTTGAGGAATGCAATATTCACATCCATCTGATGAATGTGCCACCCCATCTGCGCTGAGAGAGAAATAATCTTTCGTATGGAAGAATACCTTGCGACAGGTGCAAAGGTTTCCTCATTATCGATCCCCTCAATCTGTGAGAAGCCTCGGGCAACATATATTGCCTTGTACTCCTCCACACTCCCGTCAGCTGCTTGCTTCACTTTGTAGATACATGTCGAACCTACCACTAATTTCCCTTCCGGCCTTGGGACAATCTCCCATGCACTGTTTCTGACAATCGAATCATACTCTTCCACCATGGAATCTACCCATGCAGGGTCCTCCACAGCTTCCTCGAAAGACGATGGTTCTGTCACGATACACTTGCTCATCAGAGCCATGTATCCAATATATCAGTCAGGTGACTGTCTCTGTCTGCGCTGTGATATAGGTGCTCCTACAATCTTCTCTGCATCAAGATTCAGTCGTTAAGCTTCTGTAGTGCGCTTCGGCCCTCTGATGGTTGGCGCTGCATGAGTGGTTTCTTCCACTCCATGAACCTCCTCTTGTGGTTTATCCACATCCTGAGGCTCATCCTTAGGAACTAATAGCTCCTCATCTGCATGCAAGTGTGGCTCCCTCTCAAGCGAACACTTCATGGCTTTCTCCTCATGAAATTTGATATCCCGTCGCACAACAGTCTTCCAACTGTCTCGAAAATACACACGATAGTTGTGAAGTGTATCAGTGTACCCCACAAATATCCCAACCTCTGCGATCGGCTTCAGCTTCTTCCTGGCATCCTTCGTCACATGAATGTAAACAGGTGATCCAACAATCTTCAAATGAGAAATATCAGGCTTCTTACCAGAAAACGCCTCCTCGGGTGTACTCATGCCAAGTACTTTGTGAGGACAATGGTTTTGTACATAAACCGCAATATTTCATGCCTTAGCCCACAAGTGTATGGGAAGGCCCTGATCATGCAACATTGTTCATGCAGCACCCACGATCATTCTGTTCTTTCGCTCCGCGACCCCATTCTGCTGTGGGCTATGAGGCGCTATGAGCTCTCTTCGAATTCCTTCTGCGCTACAAAAGTCCTTGAATTCGCCAGAGATGAATTCACTACCATTGTCGCTCCTAAGAGCCTTGACCTGCTTCCCCGACTCTTTCTCCACCAGTGCCTTAAATTCACAGAACTTAGAGAATGTCTCTCTCTTCTTCTGCATGAGGAAGATCCAGCACTTACGAGAAAAATCATCAACAAATATCACATAATACCTGTGCTTTTCTGTCGAAGCTACTAAGAAAGGTCCACACACGTCTGTGTGAATTCTCTCAAGGATCGTCGTGGCGTGAATATCTTTCTCGTGAAAGGTGGCTTTCACAAATTTTCCCAAAGTACATCCCTTTCACTGATCTGACTGCGCAAGTGTACCTTTGGGAAGCCCGTTAGAAATCTGCTGCAAAATTTTCAAAGAACCATGGTGAAGATGGCCCAATATCTTGTGCCATAGCTCGCCCTCATCTCGGCTCACCAATCCTTATGCCTTGCCTACCATTACTGCGCAGCCATCTACTTGCAACTGATAAAGGTTCTTAACTCAAACCCCTATCCTCTGGGTTTCACCAGTTTCCTTACTGCGCAAGAAATCCTTTCCCTCGCTAAAGACAACATCGTATCCCTTGTCTTCCAACATCGCCATAGAGATAAGATTCTTCTTCAATCCTGGAACATGCATGAGTTCCTTCACTACAAAGGGTTTACCAGACTCCCTCTCAAAGGAAATGGTCCTGATACCAGTTGCACTGTATCTACCATCATCGCCCATCCCAATGTGCACTCCAAGATCCTTCTCATCAAGATCACTAAACAAATATTTGTCTCCGGTCATATGAAAAGACGCACCATTGTCAAGAAACCACACTGAACCCATCATACTTGAGACCAAGCATGCGATTAGCAAAAAATCCATCTCAAACTGTGAGGCTAAGGCCTCTCTAGCTGCAGATCTATCAGCCTACTTATTTTTCTTCTTCTATGGACAATTAGTGGCGTAATGTCTGTGTTGGTGACAGTGAAAGCACTTCACCTTGGACATGTCCTACTTCTTGCCTTTCGCACCGGATTGAGAAGCATTCTTCTTGCTCTTCCCCTTCCTTTCTTTGGCATCCAAATCGCAATTTTCTTCATCTACATTCTTCGATGAAGATCCATCCCTGGTACTCTGCCTCATCTCCTCCTGCACAAGATCCGACCAAAGTTGCTCCCATCCTGGCAGTTTCTCCCGACCATTGACAGAGTCCTGATAGGAATGCCAACTCTTCGGAAGCCCAAGGAGAGCCAAGCTCACCAAGTCCTCGTCATCTACAGTAACCCCCACACTTCCTAGCTCATCCATGCACTGGAAAAACTTCGTGAGGTACTTGGGTATACTGTCGCCTTTCTCCATTTTTATGTTCCTGAGTTTATCCTTGAGCGCCAACTTCCTCTGGTCGCTCTTGCTTTGGAAAAATTCTGTCAAAGCTTTCCACATAAAGAATGGAGAAGCTTTACCATGAAGGCTGGACACTATGTGATCCTTCACACCTTCCAACTGAATCCTTCGACATTTTTTTGTCTTCTTTTGCCATGCGTCAAGTGCGGCAGCATCGCTAGAAGTAGGTTTTGGAATTTCTGCATCTATGAATCCTTCAACCCATTGTCCTCCAGCACCACCTCCATCCTGTCCTTCCATGCAATATAATTCGAGCTTCCCTCAAGGGCATATTCCAATCGCAATCCGTTGAAATACATCTGACCTTCGACACCAAAAAAATACTGCTGCAAATTCGAATTCCACTAGCACAAAACTTAACCGCTTCAATGCTTTGCAATTGCTCCAATGATCAATATCACTCTGATACCATGTATAAATTATATAACTGATATGCTATACATATGAGATTCTCCTGATCACACAATATTTGACTTCATGCACAATACAAAATCTCTTCTACTATTGATCATTACTTGCGGAAATAAAATCAATTGCATGCACACATTAAAACCATAAAAATTCACACATATGAACACAGTAATTTATGGGAAAGCTTAAAGCTGAAAACCCCCAACTATACGTATATATTATAGCATATCATAGAGATGTGTCAATCCGTATACAAAGCTCCTCCTGATAGCTCTCAGGAGTACAATCTGTTGTTGGAGCACACTAATTAAGTCCAAATCTAGCAAATCCCACTGCACCTTGCCAAGTCTACGCCACCTTTGCTTTTGCTCTACCTACGCAATCTTGTTGAAGAATGACTGAATGAACTCGAATTGGTCTCCATACTTGCTCACGAAATCCTACTCATTGTGGAATCTCCAACCACTTTGTGTGTTGCAAATTATGAAACAACATAGTCACAACTCAAAGTCACCTTGCTCTTTCTACCTATTCTTTGGTCTCCTTGTTGTCCATGCATTGTATTTAGCGGTGTATTGTTTAGTTGATTAATGAGTTATTATTTAGTGAATTAATCAATAATTAATTCACACCACTCTCACTAGTGTATCAATCAGTTAGACTAGATACAACTAGCTCAACTGTGTCTAACTGAGTTAAACTGAACACAACTCCACCAACTACTTCTACAACTCCACCAAACTCTGTCACATGAGTTCTAACTGAAGTCCTCCATGCAATAGCTCTAGTAAACCCTTAGGAATAGTGTAATTCCTTCTATCAGCTCTTGTGCCACATTCTAACACTTAATTGAAGTGCTCCAAGAGAATAAGATAATGTTTATAGTCCAAATATTATTAAGAGCTAATAATATTCAACATATCTATTTTTAGACTGGCAATCTAAAAATAGATTCCGCCCAATATGTCTAAAAATTGAAGTCCATCTATTTTTCCAAATTTACCAACCATCCACAAATAGCATCCTACAACTCATAGAATATGATCGACATGTCTAAAAATAGACTTGCGCCAAAAATAGCCTGTGGGCCCACTTAGTGAAGGCGACTCTTTTCACTAAGCTCATCATCTTGTTGCAATCTCAACACTAGTTGTGAGTCACATTAAATCGCCAAAGACCGTGTTAGGGCCCTATATTACTATTGCAGTCCCTTATTGCTGTTATTGTAGCCCCCTTATTGTTATTGTTGTACCCATGTAACCCCCACATTGTTATTATTGTGCCCTTACATTATTATTGTTAGGTCGGTTAGGATTATATTATGACCCCATGGACTCCTATATATAGAAAGGAGGTATTGTCATTTGTATCTTCCAAGAATTTTTCATTTATGTAATGTAAAGGAGGCTTCCCCCTCGAAGTGGCTTATTTATAAGGTTTCAATCTCTCTTTTCTTCTATTTTTAGAGTTGGTTACATAACATTTGGAATGAGAGCTTTGGAATCTAGGTTTTCACTACTTCAAACAAGTCATCATGGCATTTTCGCTATAATTGTTTTTCTACAAAGGTTCAGACGCTAAAAAAAACCCTATTTGCGAAGAAATCTTGAGGAACTTCATGTAAATATTTCAGATCTTGGTTCACAATATTGTCAGAGATATGATTTGTGGAACTTAGGGTTTTTTTAGGCTCCCAAATTTCATCCCAAAAAGGTGACCTTGGGAAAATCATCATAACTCTCTCTTTGAGCATTAGGTTGAAATTCTGTAAAAAGTGGTTACCTCTAGCTGAATGGTGGTACAACACTTCCTTCCATACTGTAGTGAAAATGGCCCCATTTATGGAACTTTATGGATATCATCCACAGTCCATCACATCATCTTTAAGAGAAAATTATAAGGTTCAAGCAATGGAATTTCACATCGAGCATCAACAACAAGTTCTCCAACTCTTAAAGGATAACTTAAATTTTGCACAAAATCGAATGAAACAATAGGAAAATTAACATCGCAACGAGAGAAGTTTTGATGTAGGAGACTGGGTATTTTTACAGGTACAAACATACAAACAAATGTCCCTCAAGAAAGCTAATAAATATAATAAATTATCGCCAAAGTACTGTGGTCCTTACAAGGTGTTAAAAAATATTGGTACTTTGGCATACAAATTGGAGCTTCCTGCTTCTTCTCGAGTGCATCTAGTTTTCCATATTTCACGCTTAAAGAAGGTTATAGGTGACAAAATTCCAGTTCAAACAATACTGCCAAAACTTAATGAGGGAGGAAAAATCATATTGGAACTGAAGCAGTCATGGAAGCAAGAACTCGACAGCTATGAAATCGATCAATTTCAGAGTATCTCATCAAGTGGAAGAACTTACCCACTGAAGATTCTACATGGAAGGATGAAAATTTTATACAGAAGCATCCAAAGCTACTCAAGCATTTAGGACAACACTTTTTTGAAGGAGATGGGCATGTTAGGTCTCTATATTACTAGTGTAATCCCTTATTGTTGTTTGTGTACACTGTATCCCCCTTATTGTTATTGTTGTACCCTGTAACCCCCATATTGTTATTATTATGCCCTTACATTATTATTGTTAGGTCGGCTATGATTATATTGTGACCCCATGGACTCCTATATATAGAAAGGAGTCATTTGTATCATCCAAGAATTGTTCATTTATTTAATGTAAATGAGGTTTCCCCCTCGAAGTGGCTTATTTCTAAGTTTTTGATCTCTCTTTTATTCTATTTTTGGAGTTGGTTTCATAATAGACCGGGCCCTCTAGCATCCAACTCGGAAAACTCCACGTGGAATATTTCATAGAAAGTAACATGTACATGGCATGGGAAAACCATAGTTCATGAAGGGGACCCGCTCTTTAGTTTTAAATTTTTCGAAGTTCCTGGTCTCCTCATGTGTCAATTTTAGATGTTGAAGGAATGACATCAATCAATATTTAGCCTGGATATATATACAAATGTGATATTATTAAAATATGAAAATTTGCATGTATTACATGTGCCCTCAGTAATTAAGTAAAGGAGATGGATAAAATTAGATGGAAAACAATTTTACTCAGATTTTTCTACCCTTGCTTCTCCTGTGACTGACTTAGCCACCTTTTCCTCTGTAGCTAATGCTCCTAGGTCAGCTGTTGTTGGTATCAGTGTTGGGTCAATAAATTGATTTGGAACAAGTTTTCAGTAAAAAAGGTCTACTGAACATGCTCAAACTAGGTATGCTCCATCTCAATCTTACTCTGTATCCTATACCTTTCCACCTGCTTACATAAGATGTTGGTAAGACTACTTGATTTTTTTATGCCTTTGATGGCCAAGGTCTAGCTGATGGATTATATGTTGATTTAGCATCAACGGGTTCAAATTCAATGAGATCTACTTTTATGGGTGTTGATTAATGTGATAGATCCTGGGTCCTGGGAATGAAACGTGTAGGTGTAAAACTAGGTGTAGGTATTGGCCTAGGATAGGAGCATTTCAGTGCTTTCCATTTGCTACATAATAATCTGTCATTATCACTCATTTTACCACCAGCCTAGCCGACACCATGAAATTTAAATAAGTGCAACGAGTAATTATGGCAATGATCAAATCTTGCAAATTTGTTTTTGGGCTTATTGAGCACCAAGCATGAATGGATCCAAAATCTCAGGCTAGATTTTATGAATAACATGCATCTTAATTACAATGAGTTTCGGTTGTAGTAGAAATAACAACATTAATGGCAAAAGGTGCCACATCTCCTGCAGAAACATAACCCTTCATCCCCCATTTGGGTTGGAAAAATATTGTGGGGCTTTCCCCTACAGAAATATCTTACGCTGCAAGAAAAATGTAGAGGGCTCCAACGTTCGCCTCCTCATGACCTCTCGTGGGACGTTTTTGGCGTTTCTGGCTCGCTTTCACATTTGCTTTTATGTGAATTTATGTTTGAGATCTGCATACAACTTTAAGTATACACACTTAAAAAATAGGCAAAGAAGTCAAATGGAAGTTATTCTGCCCATTATTAGGGCATTGGAATTTTATTTTTGTGAAAGATTATATCTTGAAAACTGACATTCTAGCTGTTTTACCTGCATTCTCACAGTCACGCCCGCATCCCCACACATCAAACAATGCCCAATAAGCATAAGGAAGAAGAACAAAGAGGATACCACTAGCCAATATATCTTCAAGGGGAACTGAATTGAATCTCTCCAGGTAGGGCTTCTATCTAAAAGTGATGACGACCACCTCGATAATGCAATATATGGATCTTGACCGATAAACCTTAGACCTGTATATTGTTACAGTGATGGATGCCTCTCTATTTATTTCTTCGGTATGTTCTTGATTACAGTTTTCATTTTCTATGTATAAATGGTAAACAATTTTTTTTTTTAATTTTAAGGTTTTTGTCTAGCTTAATACTGATATTTTTATGATAATGTTATTTTATATAGCAATGAAGCCGAGATTTCCATTTCTGAGTCCATACTTGTAGAGTGTGGGCATTAGCTATGGGCATGGAGCCAAATTTGCAGCCTCCGATGCAACTGAAAATAACATCAATTCTTTCATTGCTCCAATTTCTCTCATGTTCAGATCAACCAGTTCAAGATCTTCAAGCAACAAGTCTTGGCCACCATCAGTGCACATGGTAATTAAGGCAATCTTCATGGCTAAGTTGTTTGGAATTTAATAAACACCAAGGTATAAAATGTTGGAACCTAATGTAGATGGAAATATTTGGTGGGTATAATTTTCTTTTTTCTTGGTGCAGGTGTTGAAAGTTATGTTCCAAGTGCAGATGCATTTGAGAAGGGAATTCACATGCTAGAAATTGAAAGCAATGAATTCAGTTATGCGTACAAGAACCTCGAGTTGAGCCCAACTAATATCACAAAGAGAATTCTTCCTAACGTGGCCAGGTATTTTTTAGATGTTGTCCAAGTATTCAGTGACAAAACTCTTTTGATCAGCGTAGCCACGATCCATCTTCACATTAATTTTAGATCTAGTAAATAATGTGAAGGTCAAATCGAAGGCGGAGTTGGAAAGGCGAAAATACTAAACGGAGACTAGCGATGCCTGCTATGAGTGGTCTCAAGCGGACGAGTTCAAAGCTCGAGCCCAAATTCAGGGGAGTATCAAGATGCTGGATAGTTTGTAAGTAAACTTTATAGTTTTCATGTTATAAAGATATTGTGTTGGTTATAGTTCTAGGATTTTTTGAACTGCTCTGAACTGCAATAACATCAAATATGATAAAATTCCCATGGACATTTTTTCGTTCAAGAGTAATACAAACATTAAATTTCGCTTAAAATATTAGAAAAACTTGCCTGTCACCTGGGTTCAAACTTTACTCTGTATAGAAGTTGCTAACTAGGAAATATTTTTCTTTAAAAAATGATAGAATTGCTATCATAGTTATTTTTATTTGAAAAGAAATGGTAGAGTTTCTTTGACAGTTTTCTAAATAAGGACAACAAGAGTTTGTAGGAAGGAGTTTTTCTTGAGTAGATAGGTGCTACCGTTATTCATTCCCTAGCTGGGCTTATGCTTCAACAAGCAAAGGTTCATGCTGTGTCCTACTTCTATGTCTCTTGATTCTATACCAGCTTTCGGTTCAGCTGAGATCACTCACAATGGTTCAACATAGATCACCCACTACTTCTATGTCTCCTGCTTCTATACCAGCATCGGTTCACCGGAGATCACCCAGCGCGTTAGAGCAACTACAACTGGATAACCTCATATTAGACCATACAACTGGGAACCACATCAGACAGAGGTGAAAACACAACGATCATGCCTAGTTTTTTACCTAGGAGCAAACTGCTATGTAACAAGTAGAGAGAGGCAGTGGCACCTGTTACATGCAGGAAAATGTGGTGGCAGGCATGCAGAAGTGGTGACAGCAGGTAGGAAGAAGTGGTGGTAGACAGGCAGAACTGGTGGCAGCAAGCACGTAGAAGTGGCGGCAGACAGGAAGAAACAATGGCTGGAAGGAAGGTGTACAATATAGGAAGGCATACAATACAGTTTGGTGGACAATATTTTTTATTAACATAAAATGTTTGAGAACATTTTAGAATTAATGCTAGCATTATTTGATCGAGAGAAGATTTTTAGAAAAAAATTGATCGTATAATGCATTTTACCCCTAACTATTATGCCTATTTGCCTCAAGAAAAGGCCAATACCATGAAAATCATTAAGTTTATTTGATAGGTTGAGCAACTATATTACATAAAAAAAAAACAAAACTATAAGTTAATTTTAACACTCACTAATGCAAAGACTAATAATTCGATTACTATAGTCCCATGCCATAAGCAGAAAAGACTAATAACATATTTCATAAGCCTTTTTAAAATAAAAAACAAATCATAAAGGTATACACTAACTATATATATCTATGTATATGTATGTTAAGAGTATATATCTATATGAAAGTTTCTGATTATAGTACATTTAAATATGTAAATACCAATAAGTATTAATTTATAATACATCTCAAAACACTTATTTAATACATTTTATCATATATATATATATATATATATATATATATATATATATATATATATATATATATATATATATAACTTTATTTAAATTACTATTATTAATTATAAAAATAATTAATGTATAAGTAAAATAAATTTATAAAAAATTTAAAACAAGATTTTTCACCATATTTACTCTCATTTTATTTTACGATGTAAATAAAATTCATTAAATTATGAAAATGGAATATCAATATCACACCTAAAAAAAATCATAGTTCTCTCTATATGACATTTTTATAACTTTTTTTCTAATAATTTAATTTAATTAAAAGAATAAAAAAACAATTATTTTAAAGATAAAATTTAATATTTGATTTGATTTTTATATATTATAAATATGATATGATGTGGAGATTAAATTCCTACCAACCCCTAAGAATTATTCATAAATACACCTATCCACATTATTATTAAAACATATTATGCAAATTTTATTCACTGTGGAGCCATGGGTGGTACATCGGTCCCTATAACCACGTCCTCACTTTGGATTTTCTCCATTGAAATCCTTAAAAACGTCTATATATTAAGCGGACCTATTAAATCTCTGTCTTGTTACGTATGTGACAAATCTTTCAGAGTTATTTTGTTTTTAAGTTTAAATATTAAATTAAATTATTTATTTTAATTTCTAATAAAAGTATAATATATATATGGCAAGGGTTCACATTGAATTCGACCCTTGGTTAAGCTTTTAAGAATATTTTAGTTTCATTGGTAGGTTGGCCCATTCACTCTCAAAACGATTCACATGTATAATACGTAGTCTTAGAGTGCAACTTTTACATTTAATAATTTTGGATTCTTCTGTCGTATGAATATATCTATATATATTAAATTTAATATTTAATGTTTTTTTAGTTTAGAGAAATTTGTAACTCTACTATTATGTATAATAAATTAATGTAAAACTTATCTTTATATAATAAATATTTTTCTTTTCTTCCCTCTTGTATGAATACTTCATTTATATTTTTTAAATTTATTAAATGTAATATTTAATGTTTTTGTGAGGTTAGAAGAATTTGTAATTGTATTATTTTTGTATTTATATGATATAAGGTTTTATTGGGGGGCATTTATTTTATATTTCTGATCATATTGTGACTATTATTAATCTAACTATAACGATTTTCTTATGGGGTGGCGCTACTATGGGAAGAAGTATCATTTATGTAGGCTGGAGCTTTTAAATCGACCTAAACAACATGGTGGTTGGGGCATTCTTAACACTAGGGTCTTTAATAAAGCACTGCTGATGAAGTCCCTTTGGCGAGCCATTACTGGCTCAGGTATCTAGACGAATATTATCAGATGCAAATATCTATCGGTGACTCCCTTCTTGGTATATACTGCCATGATGTCTCTTTTCCTCGTGCCTTGTCGGCCATCTGGCAAAGTTTTAAGAAAGTATTGTTGCGTTTGGTGGATCGATTATCTTGGCAGTTTGGTGATGGGCAGCATATATCTTTGGGATATGACAACATTTTTGGATTTTTTGAGGATGCTAAATTAAACCCTCGGCTTCTACACTGTCTCGCTCACCGGGGCATCCTGTACTTCTCACAGGTAATCCATCACTGGTTACATGGTGCCCCAATTTTAAAATCTGCTGGACAGTTGGGCCTATAAGGACCTGATGCGGAGGACTGGGGCTCTTTCTTAGATGCCATCAGGGCGGCTGGGTTTTGTTATTCACCTGGTGGGGACCGTATTGTTTGGAATGGATCTAAAAATGGGGAATCCTTGATCTTCAAGGAAATATATGTTCATATCAATGTTAAATCATATGTGGAACAACCATTCGAGGTATTCTAGCCTTTCTGGCACTGAAAAATTCCCACAAATATTGTTTTGTTTGGGTGGCTCATGTGGAAAAAAAAGATCCTCACATGGGACTCTCTAAATAGAAGGACTACATATGGACCAGGAAGATGTGCTATTTTATGTTTACAAGTGGAAACAATTGATCATATTTTCTTTCAATGTCCAATTGTTATCTCTCTATGGAAGCTGTTCTGCCAGTATCATTTGGAACTTAGTTGGATGCATGCGAACTTTATTATGACTACTCTGACTTGGGACAGATTACCAGGTAAACTCCAATCTCTCCCTTTCTTTTTTGTATGGGAAGTCTAGCTTGCCCGGAATAGACTCATTTTTTAGAATAGACCATTTGGGATTCATATCATGCATGCTGCCATTATGAGATGGATTGATGAAAGAGCACCAGCTGTGGATGAAATCAAGGATGGCTCTCGTCATTTGAGAACCCATGCTATCTCGCTCCCTGCCATATTTTTTTATGGGGCTTGTCTAGATGGACACATTGGATGTCGTGCATGGATTAAAATCTCACAGATGGAAAGAATCCATATTTTTTGGAATGGGGGCATGGGGACCAATAACAAAGTGGAATTGATGGCTCTATGGGGAGTTCTTCTTGCTGCGATCAACTTGAACCTGAAGGAGATTAGCATCTATGGTGATTCGAAGATGATTATTAACTGTATATCTGGCAAACATGATCTAGCTATTCCAGGTTTGCAGGGTTTGCTTAAGAGGACTCAAAATTTGTGGCATCGGCTGGACAACGCTCCATTATATCACATCTATAGGGAAAACAACACAAGAGCAGATGGATTATTGAAAAAAGGTATCAACTCTAATTTTGGGGTTTTGCAGGTAATACAATATATAAATGGGATTCAAATTTGGAACAATGAGATCCCAATTCCATAAATTTGGATCTTGATCAGCAAGCAAGTCCGTGGATCTTTCTCTGCTCGCAGGGATTGGTTTCTCTTCCAAGCGCACCTGTGAATCTCTCTCTGTACAGGATTGTCAAGCGAGGATGATGCAACTTATAGTTTGCCTCATGATTGTCAAACGAGGCGATTTTTTTGGTCTTAATACTTTCGTATGGTTCTCCTGCGAAGCAATTTGATATTATACGGGATGAACAGGATGGTAGATCTCTGTTTCGAAATGGGAATGTTATTGGAACATGGAATGTGGTAGTTATTATGGTGCTTTGATGCCATCCCAAACTATTGATTGCTTTTTTTTGGTTTAAATAGCTGTAGTTGTGGAGAAACTATGCTGTCAGTATGTGGCTGAATGTATTTTCTCTTTTCTTTCTTAGAAGGGATGCATACTTTTAGTTCCTTGCTGTGATTAGACTCTGATTGGTTCAATGTTGTTTAACAACACAGAATGTTATGTATTTGAATTTGTACTGTTTTACTTAATAGAACAACGCTTTTTTCCCTCTGAAAAAAAAGATATGTAAGGTTTTCATATGTATAATAAATCAACAAGAAAACGATGTTTATATAATATTTAATTGAAAAACCGATTCCTCTTCGAGTTGGGTCTATGTAGTAATATGTACTAAATTTTACATTTATTAATAAATTTTAGATTATATATATTTTTTTTTAATTTATAAAATTTATTTATTTTTGTTCTAGAGGAATTTGTAATTGTATTATTTTTGTATTTGTATTTTAAATATTATTTTTCATATTTATACTATATGAAGTTGATGTTAAATGCAATCCAATTTCACATACTATCATTTCTACAAAGACTAAATTAGGTTTAAATCAATATAAATATAAGAAGTTTATTAATAATACATTCTTTATTAATTTATCTATACATATAATATAATAATAATAAATAATAATAATAATAATAATAATTTACTTTTCTCTTGATCAAGTAACTTATCAAACAGAAAGAGATGTTGAGGCAAACCCGCTTCCCACATCATTTAATAACGAGGTGGTGTGGTTTTCCTACCCCATACTACACATGTAGAATTAACTTCAACCTTATAATGAACAATTGGCATACACTTGTTTGTCTTGGACATAACTTTGTGGATGGTGTTTATTTACACTAGGTCTTGTTGTTCTACCGGACACTAATGGGATTCTTGTGTTGGATTTCAGCCAGGTGTGGACCAAAGTTAGAGGGAAACTCTACAAAAAAATGGTGTGACATTTGACTTTTTTCTACGTTGATGTCAACGGTATTTGGTTTTCAAATGCCATTTGACTAGGCTTGTCACCAATCGCTTTTGGAGGGAGGTTTTACATGGAAACCTAGAGGAATTGTGTCAATCTTCGGTGAGTTTCCTATTGAGAAAAAATAGGTTTTCTGGGTTATCTTTGCAAATAAGTTACTTGCTTCTAGGGATGCACGTGAAATATATTAGGATTGTAAGCATGTCATAACTCGTTTAGCCTATTGTTAATTTGACCCTTTTTAGAACTAGACTATCTATATGGGTTTTGTAGATGTTTCCCTCATCATATAACTCCTTTCGCAGTCCAATGATCAAAATTGCATGCTCAAATCTTCATGAAAAACTATTTATGTCTACCTTGCATTAGGATTATTATTATAATGATCACTATAACTTATAAGAAATATTATTATATTAAATAAAAAATTAAAAGTCTCAATCTTGAATTAATAATTGCAAAAACTTTATAATTATAAGTTATAATAATAATTATTATAATAATTTAAAAATAAAAAATGAAAAACATAATTTTAATTATTAAAATAAATATTAAAAATATTAAAAATTAAAAATTAAATATAATAATTAAAATATAAATCAAACATAACTTAACAAAGTGAATTAAATAAATATAAATTAAATATGATGATGATGATTAACCAATGTGGTTTATCAAACCTTGAAAAAAAAAATCTAATTGCGATTATTCAAAATTTTATTTCTATGATAAAGAAGGAGAGAAAGAAGCGCTCCAAGATCATTATAGTTGGGGTGACTTAACAAGTCAAGAAGATTGGAAGTGTGGTAGATGTGAGGGAAATGAGAGCGAATGTGAGTAAGAGTCGGGCAATCCAAGAGGAAGTGCTTTTCATCTTCCACCCTCTTAGTATTGCAAAGTTGACATATTCTATTGTCCCATGGAGTTTTGGGAGTAGACCACCATCCGGTTTCTCTTCAAAGCTAATGAGAATTAGTTCTAATCCTAGTGATGTTCAATTTTTTCTTAGTGCTAGTCAAAACACAAAGATAATTCTAGTTATCAACGGTGGAGTTAGTGACCTCCTTATAATATCTAAGCTTCTTTTTTTCTCTTCAACTCTTTATCATCCCACATTGTATCCTTAAATTTAAAGGTAATAATATTTTTGACACTATCCTTACTTCCCAGGATGATCTCCTCCTCCTCTATCCCCAAAGATTAAACCATAACTAAACATCCTTATACCATCCATAATTAAAATTAAATAAAATCATTTAATAATCAAAATCAAACAATCATAATATAAAAAAATAAAAAATAAAACTTAAATATAACCAATAACATAAATATAACCTAATTAAAATATAAAATAAAAAATAAATAAATAAATACATAAAATAAATAAAACCTAACTATCCTATTCTACCCATACTCACTTTGATTCAAAACTTCAACAAAAGGCACGAGGACCCATTTAACCCACCATTTAAAAATACATCTACCATGTGATTAAACCAAAAGCGTAAGATACATTTGCATGTTCCTGTATTAATTGCCATCGAGTTTCACTTGATCAGGTCTTTCTATCTCCGCAAACAACCCGATGGGAGTAATAACCTAAAATTTTATTTTATGCATAATTTTACATATATAATATATATTGGCTATATATATATAATATTTTTTTATTTTGTTTGTTAAATTCTCTGTGTTTTTCTAGACTTTATTTGTGGATTGAGGAGGTGCGACCCAAGGACATTTAAGCTTTCAAAATCATCTGGGGATTGCACCTACCTTGTGCCACACCAGCACCCTAGCACAGGGCACAACCACCCCCTGTGAAGTTTGATCTTGGGTCGCCTTGCCGACGAGGCCCATCCTCAACCGGTTGTGCTAGTAGGACTTAACTATATGCATAGAACATTATTCAAACTTATATGGATGGGCCTCGTCGGCAAGGCGACCCAGGATCAAACTTCACAGGGGGTTGTTGTGCCCTGTGCTAGGGTAGTATATATAAGTTTTAATAATGTTCTATGTGTATAGTTAAGTCCTACTAGCACAACCGGTTGAGGATGGGCCTCGTCGGCAAGGCAACCCAGAATCAAACTTCACAGGGGGTGGTTGTGCCCTGTGCTAGGAGAGGAGACATGTTAAAAAAAATCTAGTCAGCTAAGAGCTGGTGTGGCACAGGCCAAGTGCGATATATATATATATATATAATATTTTAATTAAATTTTAAATTTATATTGAAATTAAACTCGATTATTTGAATTTATATTTTAAACTTAAAGCATTTTTTTTTATTTTAAATTTTAAATTTTTATAGTTAAAATAATATTTTTTCAAAAATAAATTTATTTGTAGTGAGGAGGATCATTGGAAAGAATTACTCTATGGATTAAATATGAAATAAATTACAAAATGAGCTCCAACACATTAGCAAGTTAATTATAAACTAGTTTTACATATTTAAAATATGATTGCCCATTTGCATTGTTCCAGATTTGTTAGAAAAGGAAAGAAATCAACATTTTAGAGAACACAGAATTTCAAATTTAATGCACATTCAATATTCTAGATTTTAAGCAACATTAAAAGCCTTGGAAGAGTAAATTCAGGTTTGTTAAATATATTTTATAATCTAATGTTTTTAGATAGTTAGAAAATTTTTCACTTAATGTTATCCAAGGTAAAAATGAAAATTCATTTTATAAATATACAAAAAATATTATGGGGAGAGAACTAAAAATGATGAATTTTTATTTATTTTATTATTATGTTTTTATATTTAAACCATTTTTATTTATTTTATTATTATGTTTTTATATTTAAACTAATATTTGTTCTTTTTTATTTTATGAAAGAAAAAGTAAATAAACACTATTAAAAAAAAAATTATTTAGAAAATTTGAACAAAACTGAGGAAGAAAAAGTTACAAAACTGTTTCAGAAATAATTTTTATTTTCTTTTAATTATGTGTGTATTTATACTTCTATTATTGAACATTTATGTATATAAAGCCGTGTTTTGAGAGGGCTATGGATGGGAAGCTTTTGGGAGAAGAAGATTCATGTTTTGGAGTGATCTGAATACACAAGATGTATGAGAAACTTATGATTTAAAAATATGCAATTTTAATAAATAATTCCTTCTATTTTCTTTATTTTTGTGCATTCTCCTCATTTGTATTTATCTTTTTTATTTAATTTTAATATTATGATAATTTAGATTAGATGAATTTGTATTTCACTTAGTCATTACTTCATTTATTTTTCTTTGGGATATGCATAATATGTGAAGTGATTAAATGGAGATATTTTTCTGGTTTATTGTTGATTAAATATACTCATGACATTAATTATTTATTTTCACTAATTCATAAAGAAATTGTTGTAAAATGCAATATGTAATTATTTATTCAGAGTTTCTTTTACCTTGATAATTTCTTGTGAACTTTATTTATCTTCTTGTGTTTTTATTTATTAGATATTTTTATCAAACAAATATCAAGAGCACTATAATAAAGACAATGGACACAAAAATTAGGCTCGAATCTTGGGCAAAACCCCTCCAAAGCGAAAACCCAAAAAATTTCTTCTCTTCTTATAGAATTTGCTTCAAAAAGGACAATCAAGACCCAAACCCTAGACCAAGTCCTCCTGAAAGTACCAAGTCAAACCATCATGAAAACACTTGCATCACCCAGCTTTTAGCTATACCTTCGACCCCAAGCTTTGAATCTGCAACTTCAACCTACTACTTCGACCTACAACTTCAACTTTGTAGCTGTTGTGGAAACCCTAAGAGATATATTTAAGAGGTATTTCTTGAGAAAGATGATGTTTCCCAAGACGAATGAAGTCAAATCAATTCAGACTTGTAATTTTGGCCTTCCTCAAAGCTGCAAAAACCCTAGATTTTCACATGTGAGAGAGATAGAGCCAAAAAACAAAATTTTCTTCTTCTTCTTGGATTAACCTTGTCTTCAAAACCTTCGCTCTTCCTTTCTTTCTTATTCTAGCTTCAGATCGAACTTCTGAGTGAGTGAGTGCCAAATGAGGTTAAATTTGCTTTTATATATAACCTTTTTGAGGGGTCGTATTCCCTCCTTTGGGTCAACTTGTAGCTACCAAGGCAGACTTAAACTTTGGATATTTGAAAGACCTTCTAGACTCAAATTAAATTCTTTTACAAGGTACATCTTGCCCGGAAGGGTCTTATAATTACGATGTTGACTCCCTTGACTCATGACAATATATCTTATGACCTAATAAACCCTAGAAGCATAAAGAACATGTTTTTACTTAGAAGACCATCAATAAGGATAATGAAACCCATGCTTTAAAATACTATTTTTTTCTTTATTATTTTGTTTGTTACATAAGATACATATTGAAATGAATACTATAACAATTACGAAGGCCGAAACTAGTTATATTTCCAACAAAAATCACTTAAATCAAAATATTTATTTATTTTTCCTTGTGTGTGTTCTTTATTTTATTTTATTTAGGGTTAATATTTACTAGATAAATGCGTAAGATTTTTTATTTAACTTGATTAGGCAATGAATCTTGTACAAATAAATTTATTTATAGATTTTAAATACTTGTTATTTAAAATGGTTTAAATCATGTTGCAAGTTAAGACCATGATGATACATGTTATCCATGCTTCATTTACATATTTTATTTAAATATCATACATTCTAGTCTTTTCTTTATTTCATTTTCTTTACCTTTTTCATTGCGGTTTATCTCTATCTTAATAATTATTAATAGATTAATAATTGAAATGATGTTTTATGAATTTTTTATAATTTTTATGGAACTCAATTATTTGACAATATATATATCATTGGAGTAAATGTGCTAATTATTTGTTTGTAAAGTAATTTAATACATAATATTGAGTTACTTTATATTTGATTTTAAATAAATAACATTATACTCAAGATATAAAGATATTTTGGTTTTTATTTTATTTTATTTTTATTTTTATTTGTATTTTTCTGTTGTAGGGGCATCTTGCACTTATTTTAATTAATTTAAAATTTAAGTAAACCTAGAGAGAATCTAGTTAGGTTGAGTTGATATGGAGTGTGTGGTTGTAATAAATGGATATTAAGCCAAATGTAGTTAACAATTATCTAGAGGTTGGAAGCTACTTTTATTTGTAAAATTTTCATAGGTAGAGAGAAATTTGTTTGCTAATTTGTTAAGTCAAGATCCTATTATTAATAAAAACGACTGTCTTTGAGAGCAGGGACGGGAGAGGAGAGCTTGGTGTGTGTGTAAAGAAATTTTTCTCTGTTTATTCTGTGTTCATTCATTACCATTGACGCAAAAGAAACATTTTTATTACGAGATCTCTATCCTTACCTTTCTGCAATTCTCCTGTTTATTTTCCTCACAATATTAAGAATCTGTGTTTCCTTTTGAATTTGCTGAATTCGAGACATTTAGTCACCAAGGTCATGTCAGAGTATCACAGAAGGTAGAGAAGTACTTGCCCAAAGAAGTGCCTTAGAGGAATCACAAGGTCGAGAGGGAAAGCCCAAGGGCTCCAAGAAACCAGAGGGAAAAACTACCAAATCCTAGACTAAGTCCATTGGACTAACACTTAGTTGATTTCGTTTTGTTTTGGAAATTTTGTGAGTTGTTGATGACAAGATAATCAATTAACAAATCCCGTAACAATGATATAACCCAGAGATAATACCTCAAAACAATTGATTTGAACCCCAGATCTAAGTGACCAGGAAGGAAGCATCGGGACACGTCATTCCAAAGGAAACAACCCGAAGAACCTTTTGAAACCCATGTCTACTCGGTCGGGAAGAGGATCATTGAGCCAACTCAACATTGGACTGTGGCTAATGGGTAACTACTAGAAGTTTTATGACAAAACGACCAGTTTGTGGGTCAACTAAGCGTCGAGGACATGGGAGTAGACCCCACTTGAAAATTCTACCTCGACAAAAAATGTAAGTGCAGATTCTTAATGTGTTGGGCCAATTGAAGCGGGTCGTAAGTGTTGTGAACTAGACATTTTATATGGCACAAAAAGGTGTTAACTTGGGAAGGAATGGAGAGGGCGTATCTATAAAGGATGAGACACGTTGGCTGATGGTTTTCAATTATTTCATTGTTTGGAATTTTGGATCCCATTGTAGTCTTTGGTGCATGCACACGTAGTGTATGGCACTAAGCTGTAAGGCTTGGTTATGTGGGAAATTTTTAAATGATATACATGTGTAGTGTATTATCATTGGTATTTAGCACTTACGCCCATGAATTGTAAGAAAAAGTGGACTCTGGGGAGTGAAAGGTATTTTTTTTTGGAAAATAAGAAGGAATCAACTCATACAGGGGGAAAATTAAGAAAATATAGGGGTAGATTTACATCAAGTGGTATTAGAGCAGAAAGCTCTCTAGAAGAAGTAAATAAAGTTTGATTTAACTGAGTGCAATTTATTCTGAGACTGGTCTATTTGTCAATAACAAAATATATAATTGGAAAAGGTAGAGGTCGAGGAAGAGGCTGACCAACTGCAAATGTTGAGTTAAGGGATGAATTGAGGACTCTTAGGTGAAGGCTAGAATCTATAGAGACTACCATAAATCATGACCAAACAAGAGATACAAGTGAGGAAGAATAACTTCTAAAAGAGGAAGAGGGGAGAGTTGAAGAACCCCCAAAAATTAGATTTATAAAGTTAGTTTTTGGTCCATGTTTCGGGTTAAAGGCAGAAGAACCTACATATAGTGGAAGTTTGGATCCAAAAGGATTGATAGATTGGATTAATGCCATAAATAAGAATTTTGAGTATGAATATGTGTTGGAAGACAAGTAAGTCAAGTTTGTTGTTAGGAAGCTGAGAGGACATGCATCTTTATGGTGGGACAGAGTGTAAGAAGAAAAGACCTTGAAGAAAAAAGCCAAGATCAAGATCTAGAGAAGAATGAATGCTAATTTGAAAATTAAATTCCTTCCTAAATATTATCAATTAATTTTATTTAGAAATATGCAGAATCTTAAGAAAAAGACGATGACTGTCAGGGAGTATATGGAGGAATTCTATAAAGTGAATATTAGATCAAGGTACATAGAAGACGCACTTGAGAGAGTTTCTAGGTATATCAATGGATTGAGGTTTGATATTAAATATGAATTGAGTTTAATGTCCTTGAGATCTATTGAGGAAGCATATCAAGTTGCATTAAAAGCTAAGGAGAAGTTGATGATAAATCAAGGTTAGAAGACAAGAAGAAGAAGTGTTGTAACAAAAGAGAAACATCAAAAGGGAGAAGCTAGCAGCTCAAACCAACGAACACAGCCAAAGAAAACTAGCGATGCTAGAGGAAGGAGGAATCCTTCGAGAGGCAAAGGTATATACAGAGATCAGGTGATATGTTTCACTTGTGGATAGTTGGGCCATTATTCCTTTGAATGTCCGGAAAAAGTTGTAAAACAAAAGGGGGTACATTTGGTACAAAATGAGACAGAACCTGAAACTCCAAAGGTAGTGGAATAATGTGTTAACTAACCAGAAGAAGGAGTTTTGTTGGTAAAGAAAGTGCTATATGTAGATGAACTCATGTAAAGAAGAAGTTTATTAATGACAACTTGCAAAGCACAAGATAAATGTTGTAAGTTTATTGTTGACAATGGTAGTATTGATAACTTTGTTTGTACAGAGATGGTGGAGAAATTGTAGATGGAAAGGATGCCACATCCTACACCATATAGAGTCTCACGGTTGCAGAAGGGTTAAAATATGCTGGTAAGTGAGCAATGTTAGGTGGAATTCCAGATTGGAAAACACAAGGACTAGGTTCTGTGTGACATTGTACAAATGGATGTTTTCCATGTTTTTCTTGGAATACCATGGAAATATGATTGAAGGGTAAATTATGATGGATGGAGGAATACATTTTATATGGCACAAAAAGGTATTACGTTGGGAAGGAATGGAGAGGGCGGATCTATAAAGGACGAGACACATTGGTTGATGGTTTTCAATTATTTCATTGTTTCGAATTTTGGATCTTTGGTGCATGCACACGTAGTGTATGGCACTAAGCCGTAAGGCTTGGTAGGCTTGGTTATGTGGGCCATTTTTAAAGGATATACATGTGTAGTGTATTAGCATTGGTATTTAGTGCTTGGACCCGTGAATTGTAAGAAAAGGTTGACTCTAGGGAGTGAAAGGTATTTGTCTTGGAAAATAAGAAGGAACCAACTCGTATAGGGGGGGAAATTAATAAAATATATGGGTAGATTTGCATCAGGTTGTATCAAAGTGAAAAGCTCTCTAGAAGAAGTAAATAAAGTTTGATTTAATTGACTACAATTTATTCTGAGACTGGTCTATTTGTCAATAACAAAATATATAATTGGAAAAGGTAGAGGTCGAGGAAGAGGCCGACCAATTGCAAATGTAGAGTTAAGGGACGAATTGAGGACTCTTAGGTGAAGGCTAGAATCTATAGAGACTACCAGAAATCATGACCAAACAAGAGATACAAGTGAGGAAGAATAACTTCTAGAAGAGGAAGAGGGGAGAGTTGAAGAACCCCCAAAAATTAGATTTCTAAAGTCAGTTTTTGGTCCATGTTTCGGGTCAAAGGCAGAAGAACCTACATATAGTGGAAGTTTGGATCCAGAAGGATTGATAGATTAGATTAATGCCATGAATAAGAATTTTGAGTATGAAGAGGTGTCGGAAGACAAGTAAGTCATATTTGTTGTTAGGAAGTTGAGAGGATATGCGGCTTTATGGTGGGACAGAGTGTAAGAAGAAAAGACCTTGAAGAAAAAAGCCAAGATCAAGATCTAGAGAAGAATGAATGCTAATTTGAAAATTAAATTCCTTCCTAAATATTATCAATTAATTTTATTTAGAAATATGCATAATCTTAAGAAAAAGACGATGATTGTGAGGGAGTATATGGAGGAATTCTATAAAGTTAATATTAGATCAAGGTACATAGAAGACACACTTGAGAGAGTTCCTAGGTATATCAATGGATTGAGGTTTGATATTAAATATGAATTAAGTTTAATGTCCTTGAGATCTATTTAGGAAGCATATCAAGTTGCATTAAAAGCCGAGGAGAAGTTGATGATAAATCAAGGTCAGAAGACAAGAATAGGAAGTGTTGTAACAAAAGAGAAAGATCAAAAGGGAGAAGCTAGCAGCTCAAACCAATGAACACAACCAAAGAAAACTAGCGATACTAGAGGAAGGAGGAATCCTTCGAGAGGCAAAGGCAGATGCAGCGATCAGGTGATATGTTTCACTTGTGGATAGTTGGGCCATTATTCCTTTGAATGTTCGAAAAAAGTTGTAAAACAAAAGGGGGTACATTTGGTACAAAATGAGACAGGACCTGAAACTCCAAAGGTAGTGGAAGAATGTGTTAACTAACCAGAAGAAGGAGAAGTTTTGTTGGTAAATAAAGTGCTATATGTAGATGAACTCATGCAAAGAAGAAGTTTATTCATGAAAAATTGCAAAGCAGAAGATAAATGTTGTAAGTTTATTGTTGACAATGGTAGTACTGATAAATTGGTTTCTACAGAGATGGTGGGGAAATTGTAGATGGAAAGGATGCCACATCCTACACCATATAGAGTCTCATGGTTGCAGAAGGGTTAATAGATGATGGTAAGTGAGCAATGTTAGGTGGAATTCCAGATTGGAAAACACAAGGACTAGGTTCTGTGTGACATTGTAAAAATGGATGTTTTCCATGTTTTTCTTGGAATACCATGGAAATATGATTGAAGGGTAAATTATGATGGATGGAGGAATACATACATCTTTGAGAAATTTGTGAGAATAAAATATACTATGTCCTATAAAGGCTGAAAAGGATAGAGAAATGACTAAAACAAGTGTATTGTTCATGAGTGAGAAGAAGTGAGTGCAACATGATAAACAATTAAATTCATACAATCTCAAGGATGAGATGATTAACAAGGTGATACCAGTGAAAGTTGAGTAGCAATCAACAACATAATTAGTCATCACAGAGGAGATTTAGAGAAATGAACAACAATATCTTGCTTTATAGGATAGAACAAGAAAATAATCTAAGGAAGGTACTAGAGATGACAATGAAGAAAGACTAAAAAATATTTCTACAAGAATTGAAATCGTAGAACAACAAGCCAGCCCAAAACAAAAGGGTTGGTTCCAATTAATATTTGAAACCTTGTTTTTATTGATTTATTGGATAAGAGGAGAGTGAACCCATTCAATTGGATATATATAGAAAATAAGGCTAATGAAGGGCTCTGTAATTGTGTTATGGTGATTTCAACTATTCAAGACAAATTGGTACCAATGGAGCACGAGATTGCTTAAATGGGGAGACCACCAAAAGGGATACCTTGGGAATTCCCTGAATTACTACATAAAAATAGCGGAAGGGGCCTCATGGGCAAGAATCCATGAAATTTTTTAAGTCTAGGTGTATGATGCAGGAGCATATTGAACTTATTTTAATTAATTTAAATTTTATGTTTAATGCTAGAGGGAATCTAGTTAGTTTCAGTTAGTATGGAGTGTGTGGTTGTAATAAATGGCTATTAAGAAAAATGTAGCTAACAATTATCCAGAAGTTGGAAGCAACTTTTATTTGTAAAAGTTTCCTGAGTAGACATAATTTTTTTTTAAAATTTGTTAAGTCAAGATCCTGTTATTTTGGATCTTGAACCAAATTTATTTGTGGCCACATTATTAATAAAAAAGACTAACTACGAGAGAAGTGGAGGGAGAGGAGAGCTTGGTGTGCGTGTAAATAAATTTTCCTCTGTTTGTTGTCTTCTGTATTCATTCATTTCCATTGATCCTATTTGTTCGATTATTTAATTTGTGCATAAAAGCAACCTTTTTCTGATGAGAGATTTGTCCTTACCTTTATGAAATTCTCCTATTTATTTTCCTCTTAGTATTAAGAACTTGTTTTTCCTTTTTAATTTTTTGAATTCGAGACCTTTAGTCACCAAGGTCACATGAGAGTGTTGCATAAGTTTGAGAAGGATTTTCCCAAAGAAGTTCCTTAGAGGCATCGCAGAGCTGAGAGGGAAATCCAAAGGGATCCAAAAAACTAGAGGGATGAACCAGGGAAGTCGAGTCTAAGTCCATTGGACCAACACTTAGTCTATTTCACTTTCATTTGGAAATCCTATCAGTTGTTTGGGTCAGGATCGTCAATTAAAGAATCCAATAATGGAGATATAACCTGAAGAAAGTAGCCTAAAACATTTGATTTGAACCACATATCTAAGCCAATGGGAAGGAAGCATTGGGACACATCATCCCAGAGGAACAAACCCGAAGAACATTTTGAAACCCAATTTTACGCGACCAGGAAGAGGAGCGTCAGAGAAAACTCAGCATTGGACCGTGGCGAGTGGGAACTGCCTGAAATTTTTATGTCGGAAGGACCAATTGGCGGATCAACTAAGCGTCAGGGATGTGGGAGTAGACCCCACCCAGAAGCTTGATGACAATTGTAAGTACGCATTCTGAATGCATTGGTATAATTGAAGCAAGAGGTGTTGTGAACCAAAAGTATTATATGGTGCAACAAGGTATTAGGTTGGGAAGTAATGGAGCAAGTGGAGCCCACCCATCCATTTCCTAACCCGGTGATACAAAGGGGAGTGCCTAGGATATGTGGTAGGCTACAAAGGCCAGGACACGTTGGCTGAAGGTCTTCAATTATTTTGTTGTTTGGAATTTGTGATCCCAGTGCAGTCTTTGGTGCATAAATGCGTAGTGTATGGAACTAATCCGTAAGGCTTGGCTTTGTGGACCAAGGGAGTTGTTTTTAGTATGATTTTTTGGAGTTGCAGGTGTCAAAATCTAGTGAAAAAATTTGAGGTAAAATCTTGATTTATGTTATTTAAACTAGTTTTTTTACAGTAAATATGGATTCAACACCCTAAAAAACTCTTAAGGCACTTCGATTGTGCAAGGTTACACATAAAACTTTTGTTTTCAATGAATTTCGACCAAATTTTAGAGAAATTAAACCGGAAAAATCCACCGTAAAAGCCTTCAAAAAGTCACACTAAAGACTACTCGTTTTTAAAGGATATGCACGTATATTGTATTAGTGTTAGGACCTAGCACCCGGTCCCATGAACTGTAAGGAAAGGTTGGCTCCGCGGGGTGAAGGGTATTTGTTTGGAATAGAAGAAGGAACCAACTCCTACAGGGGGCCAAATTAAGAAAATCTAAGGGAAAATTTGCATCATTTTCTCAGAAATGTTTTTTCTTTAATGTAGGTTTGAGATATTTATTTTAATTGTATAATTTAATTATTTATTTTAACCATGAATCATGTACTTGGATATAAGTTCCTTTTGAAAAAACCAAACCATTAAACTTTTCATTCTTTCATATCATTAATCTGGCCTTATTCTATTTTCTTTTAAAGAAAATTTATTTAGTTTAACATTAGACATAGGGTATACCCCCTTAGGTGGAGGGAGGCCAACCCTTTTCACTTGAAGTAGGAGGATCTTTGATCTTCAGTGAATTTTTTCTTAGGTTGTTCTCAATTACCGAAACAATCTCGAAACCAACATAGCTATGGTTAAATTTAGAATATTGCCTAAGGCCCGGGTCTGCGGTTCAAACTTTGAAGCTTACACTCCAGAATATTCAAGCTATGTAATTCAAAATTATAGTTTATCTCAAGAGGGGAGGTTGATTTGCAGGTTTTCCTTGTGAACAATGCATGCTTCCTTGTTCTCTTAGACATCATGGGAGAAAATTCTCTAGGTAATAGTTTTCTTATACATCCCTATGTTTTCATCTCTCTTCTTTGTTTTTATGTGGATTTGGGATAATGGTTTCATCACCCTAGGGGTATTCAATGTGCTATGTCTTGAGCTCTTATGGTGTGGGGGTGAATTTTCCTAGTGGGGGTATTTTAGAACTGTTGTGATTTTTCCTTGGGTTTTGGGTTGTTTACACCTTTGTCTTGTCCCTTTTCACATCTTCTCTAGTCTACTCTTGGAGGGGTCCCATATTCTCATCTATCTCTATTTTTTCTAGTTCAATATAACCAAGAAGAACATGTGCAACCACAGGGGGTGGAGGCGGCCAAGGTTCGTATGGTTTCCCATGTTCCTAGACCCAAGCCCAGTTGGTTAATATACTATTCCATTAAGCCACCCCTCAAGACATTTGAGATGAAATTCACTAGCTTGAAACCTAGAGCTAAAATGACCATTTGGCTTATTTTGATTCTGAGATTTTGAAGAGGTGTCCAACTTGGTTCCTAACCCTGGACATACCATTAGAATATCATAATTAGTGTCTAAATTCCATCACCCTCCACTAGTAGATGAAAAATCTTTTGGAACATGTCTTTAAAGTGAAACATGAAGACGAGAATGAATTCATCTCCTCCCTAAATTAGATTAGCCAAGTGTAACGATATCAACCTACTTATTTGGCTACAATGGATGCTATTGGCTTTGCTTGAAAGCCACCTCAAATTTGATCTCAAGATTTCTCCTCAAGCCTCCTACACCAATGCCCATGATCTTAATCCTATGACTTCTTCTAATACTTCACTTTATGTTATTTCTTTCTACTCTCATTTTGTTTCACTTTATGATTGAGCACGAGACAATATATGTTGAACTTTGAACTAGACACATTATTTTTGGTATTTTTATTATGATATTACGAGTCAACAAATCTTATTTCCTTTGTAATAGGTTGAGATCTATAAATATTTAAAATATGGTTATCATTATGATGTAATATGATTTATCAGAAAATACAAATTTTAAATTTTAAAAAACAATTTAAAATATAAAAATTAATTTAATAACAAATGTGTATACATACATACACTCATTCTAGCAAGTTGATGAAATCCAACAAAAATGTATGAACTTTTTCTTTTAATTTATCTCTCATTAATTTCATAGAAATTTTCTTTTTATCAAAGAGTTTGTAACAAATATGCTGTGAAAAGTTTTATATAATATTTTATAGTAATCACAATTATCTATATATATATATATATATGTATATATATAGTTATTTGAGGTTATTTTAGGTTGTTGGTAAAATGGTTTTTATCACTTTGATTTGAGGTTCAGTTTTTCGCAAATGATATGATGATGAGAGATATGAAATATTGTTATACTACTTATATATATTGTTGTATTGACTCTTACTTTCACTTAGATGGAGAGAAATAATAATTCCAAAAAAAAATATTTCAAAAAATTGTATATTATAACGACTCAAAATTTTTCAAAATCATTAATATACCACATTTGAAATTCTTTATATCCTCTATATAAAAAATTTTAACTATAAAATTAAAAGTTTCATCCCATATTTATATGACATATGCTAAATTATGTTTACAACATTATTTATTAGTGAGGAAATTCCATTTATATATATATATATATATATATATATATATATATATATATATATATATATATATATTTTAAAATTATTAGGGATAGAGAAAAGAAAATTACTACTATTTTTATTTTTAAATTTTAAATTTATTAAAATATTTTAATATATCTTTTTCTCTAGTATAAAATCTGAAATTATATATATATATATATATAATTTGTCAAACTCTTTATTAAACTAAAAAAATTTATACATTTCACACAACCCAATTACTATTATATATATACATTTCACATAACCCAATTACTATTATATATCCATAAAACATTATAATATTGTTACAATCGACAATATTTCACAGAATTTTACCGGCCTTATCCAAAATGTCAATATTTTCATATTTAATAATAATTCATATATCCATTAAAAATATAAATAATTTTATAAAAAATTATAATTTTAATATATAAATATACATACATATAAAACATAAAAAAATTATTTAATATTTAAATAGTAAAATAATATTAAAATAATCTATATTTTATCTTATTTTTAATTATGATCCAATCTCTATTAGTTAGAGAGAGAGCTTGTTTCCATTAATATGTATAAAGAAAATATAAAAACCTACTTGAAAATTGTTTGGTTCTAATCCAGTGAAGATATAATGAAACTCTAAAGGTTAATTAAGAATTTTTTTGGTATCAAATTAATCAGGTTGTGCAGTTCTAGTTTTAGATATACAATAATTTGTAAAAAATTCATCAAGTGACCAAATCCAAATTGGATGAATTATATTTATGGGTTGGGAAATAATATCATCAATTATGTGACATCAGATATTTTTATATACAACCAAACAATAAATTTTGACCTTTTAAATGACCATAAGTATGATTTTGATTACCAACCTTTATCAGGATATTATTAAAAAATTCTATTATAATTTTAGAACAAGACTCATGAAAAAATCTTCTATTGAGGCTTTATATAAAAATAAAATTAGCATATCCAACCCTTTGTATGAAAATGAACTTAAACTCTCTAGAAAACCCATTAGGGATGCCTCTAATGAGTTCTTGAAATTATATAAGAAAAAAATATACGAAGTCATAATTAAAAGGGAAAAAATGCACTACATACTAGAAAACAAGAGAATACTTTGTACCTACCAAAGATACATCTTAGGAGATTTTGGAGGTAAATTTTATCTTATAAAATTGAAGAAAATAACATGATTTCCCTTAGGCACTGGAAATTCTTCCTCAAAAATATGCATGTATACCCTATTGTTGTTGAAAATCTTCTAAAAATTTTTAGAGAGGATAAAGTGTTTTCAAGAGAACACATAAAGTTTGGCATTAGGAGACTTGCAAAAGGGAAAGATGAGGATAATGAAGAGTACTGAGTAAGAATCTTAAAATTTGGCTTCAATTTAGCAGTCAAGAAAGTCTTTCCTAAACTTTGGACTCAAAGCTTTATTATTCCTATATTTAAAAGTGTGGATAAAATCAATTCCTTTTGTTATTGGATCATTATGATTTTCCTCATCTTAGCCAAGACATACATAAGTATTTTTGAAAATAAGACCAACATATGCTTTAAAAGTCACCAAAAAATAACTAAAGTAAAATTTGGCTTCAAAGACTATCATTCAACTATGGACCACTTTTTCTGCTTAGGATCATTGAAAAGTAGTGTTACAATTATAAAACCAACATCCTTCATTGTTCCATTGATTTTAGAATATATTTTGACACATTATCCAAGACTAATCTTTGGACACAGTTAAAAGAGCGAACAATTCCTTTTACCTAAGAGATACTATAGTAAGGCTATATAAGAGTGTTGCTTCCTTATTTAGAAACATTGAAGGATGGTTAGAAGAAATTAATTGTAATATAGAAATCAAGAAAGGTGTCTTCTATCCCATATCTTCTTTTCCATATGCATTGATAAATTAGAATATTGGATGAAATATGCCATTATATACACCCTTATTATTTATGTCGATGATACTCTTCTTATGGAAAGGAATCCCTATGGCCCTAATAAGAGGATATAAGAATCCTCAAGGGAATCTACTCTAGTATGTGTATCACTCTGAGTACTAATAAAATGAAGGTTATGATCATCAAATCCAAAAGTATCACTATAAAACTTTGCGTATGTGACATTGTTAGCTTGGATTAAGTGTCTCCATACAAATATATTGTAATTGATATTTATCACAAGCTCAATTGGAAATATAATGTTGAAGTAAATAGGTGGTAAAAATCTTAATATGGGCTTAAAAACAAGTATAAATTAGCAAAATTTTGGTTGTGGGGTAAGAAAAAAAAATCCTCTTGCCCATTATCATCACCCCTATTATCTTAGATGGAGATGAAATTAGGGGATGAAGTATCTCTAGAAAATATTACAAAAATAGAGAGCAGATTCAAAAAATATTATAATTTATAATATAAAAAATTAAAGGCAAACACCCTATCCAATCATCCTCATAGTATAAAGTCTTTCTCCACTAAGTGCATGGCCATGTACGTATTTCATGTAGAAGATCAAGATAACAATATGGATGATAATATGCTCCCTAAAATTGCTTCAAACTCTAGTTAAAGCCACCAATGACTCAAAGATGTCATTTTCACAATGTCAATAATATAAAAAAAATTATTACAATTATGTTTAAAGATAATTTGTGGTGTGATGAGGAATTAGTTGATAAAAGGAATAAAAGATACTACAACAAGTTTGTCAACCCTAATTTAATTTAATCAAAGTATATATTAATTCTAACTAGTATAAAGTTGAAAATCAACATTGGTAAAATACAAAGCAACTCACACAACATATTTAGTCAAACTAACTTGACAATTCTCAAAATAACAACTTATCATCTTTGTTACATTAAGAAGGTTGAAGATGAAAACAAGTTTTCCTAGATTTCTTTGTGTATGCCAAATTAGATCACAATTTAAAAATATTTTGCACAATATTGACCTTCTTAAACTCTTAAGCCATCATGACTATAGTGATTGTGAAATACTTAGCTAAATTTTTTGAACATATAAATAAGATTATAAACAAGTCTAAATAATCACTTACATTTCATAAAATTCCATAAATCAATTTTAATATTAATTAACATTAATCATCATCACCTTCTAATACACATTAGAAACAAATTAAAAATGAAAATAAAAAAAATAAAAAATAACATTTAAAATGGTCACCTTTTTAAAAAGAGGATTTTTATAGAGTTTGACCAGCATCAAAGGATTGTATGATGCAAAGGTAGATAAAATGTGCGATGATGCAGAAAAGGTTGTGGTATAAAAATATATAGAGCTCGTTATTTATCTAAATGTTATCATTAAATTCATAATATGTTGCAGTGAAGTTTAAAATTTATGAAAATTGTCTTGTTTTGTGTGTTGTACTTGGCATACTTTTGGCTATGTGATTGGAAATGAGATTATCCAAAATGTATAATCTCCTTTAGCCTTATTTTTTCTAGAATATAAGCATTGTTATCTTTGATATTTTCTACATGATTCGTCGCAGGGCATGAGGATACATGATTCACCGCATCCCTTACAGAGAATTCAGAAACCATTACAACTCATCCTCATTGTATGCTCCAATATGACGCAAATAACCAAACACAAAAAAAAATAAGAAGTACAAAACTTGCAAATATGTGGAAAGATCGCATTGACTAGGTTTGTGAAATACCTATGACTTATTGATAGTTTAATTTCAAATGGGAAATGAAAAGTGAAGAAATCAGTTATTATCATTTCATTAGCCTGATTAATAGGTTGTCAAGGTAGGGAAAAATAGGTACAGGTGCTTTGCAATTAAAAAAAGAAGAATCTTTGAGTCTACGAAATGGAGGATTTTTTCAGCAGACTCCAGCGAAGACTTCTATTGATTGGACTTGCGGGCCTCCATTGTATGACCTCCTATTCGATGCCCCGCCTCCATCTTCCATTCCTCTGGTGGACCCCTCTACCTAATGCCAACTGCCTCTACCACCCCGCTCCCCTTAGCTCTGGCGTCCGACCACCACTCCTAATGCCTCTGCCACCACATAGTTTTTTGTTAAATTTCAAACACGTTTATATTCACGCTTGACTCATGCTCTACATCTTTCTCTGTATATAAATTTTATTCATCTTGCTCTACATCCAGGTAAAGGGACTCTACCGACCAAGCACTATATCTAGGTCTGCATTCGCTCAACCCCTTCACTGGGTACCCTAGCACACTCCCCACATGTAATCAACAAAGCACATTTTCACTACCTTCACCCACTGCATAAATCAAGCCATGGAAATTCTTATTTCAATTAGAAGAAAAAGATCAGAGACTGTAATTTTTGAAGTAAGAAAACCATAATTACTAGAGAATAGTCATTTTAGTTGGACAGTAACTGATAAAATCCATATAATAGATTTCAAATAAATACCACCTGTGATTTGTATCCTCATTTTTTTGAAGCAGTGATTGGAATGGAAAAATCTCTCATAGATGAACATGTACTATAGCTTCCATGTTTTAGCTAAGAGATGAAAAAAAAGGTATAGTAGTTATGTTGAACTTGAATGATAGAAAATTTTACAAGGGATCTTGGCTTCCATGTAAGAAAAACATGTATCATAGCTTCCATGTTTTAGTTGAAATTTAAAAAGAAAACCACATGGGTATATTGGACTTAAATCATAGAAATTCTGAAATTCATGCCAAGAATTTTGCAATTATATACATTTGATATAAACCACAATGGATCCAAAACTGATCGGAGAAGAAACTTGCAGGGGAAAAAATATATATATATTGCATGAGGCTTCTTGATAAGGAACAATATTTGCTATGTATATTTCCTTTTAAACGGAGCATTGATAAGTAAATTTACACCAATATGAAAGCTTCAGATTGATTCCCCCTCAATGTTAAGAAAATCACACTTTAGATAATTTTCACAAGAACAACCATATGTTGACCATACCTTGCATTTCTTCCCTTTAGCAGTGTAACATATGTATCAGCTAGAAGTGGGCCTATCATTGTTTTTAGGCTCTTCTGCCAAGTTCCAACAAATGTGTCGCATAGATCATCTTTGATGTGAAGTGAATAAAATAGAAAACCTTGCTTGTAGCACTCTCATTTTTCAAAGCTCCAACCATGCCAATGCCAATTTCATATATATTTTTAAGGGCTCCCATGAATTCATGCTTGAAAAGGTTTGGATTTTCCCATGCTGTAAAATGTAGTTGATGAAGGAAGTTTACTAGGGGTTTTCCCCACTTCTCTGACCCACATTTTGAGCATTAGCGTACTCCTTGTACACCTTTGAAGCTATATTTGGTCCTCCCAGATAAGTTTCAGAAGGAAATATAAATAGGAAGACTTGACTGGTCAATGAAGGATTATTCATCTTAAATATGAGATGCATTTAAAAAGGAAAAGACATTGCTTAGAACAATGTTGAGTTTATAATTTCAGAGGAGCTTCCTGCACTTTTATAACTTGATAAGGTATGAAAATTAAGAGAAGTAGGAACTATTTTTATATACTTGGCCTTTGGGACCTTGAGATCTTGGATGGATTGAACATCCATCATCTTGTTTGTTGGATATGGCAACTCTTTTGGGTTACTTTTAGTTTTCAAAATCATTTTCTAGCATCTACAGGAAAATAGTTGCAGGGTAGCATTTTTATTAGTTTAAACTCAATATTCTTTCCCCTAGATAAGTTTCAGAAGGAAATCTAAATAGGAATAATTTACTAGTCAATGAAGCATAATTCATCTTAATTCTGAGATGCATTTAAAAATGAAAAGACATTGGTTAGAACAATGCTTAGTTTATAATTTGAAAGTAACTTCCTACACTTTTATAACTTGATTAGGTATGCCAATTAAGAGAAGTAGGCACTAATTTTATATACTTGGCCTTTGGGACCTTGGGATCTTGGATGGATTAACCATACATCATATTGTTTGATGGATATGGAAATTCTTTTGGGTTACTTTTAGTTTTCCTTGTAAACTCTTGTATAATGATGGTGTGGATGCATATAAATATTTTCCTATATGCACTAGAAAATTATTTTCCATCGCTTCGTGTAGGCGCTGGAAAATCATTTTCTAGTGCCTAGTTGAGGTATATTTGCAAGGATACAATTTTACAAATATGCGCCATGTTTGGAATAGTATAAAGGAGGTTGCTTACATTGAAATAATGCATCTAGGCATAGCTTTAATCAATGCCAAAATGTTAAATATGTTAGATAGGTTTAATCAAGAGAGACTTTGGTCTTCAAGGCTTGATGAGGCACTTATACAAGTGACATCTTTAGATTCAATAGGATTTTCAAAGAAGTTAAATAAGATGACCTTGCTTCCAATGATATATCATGATCTTAAAGGGCACTTTGACATCTTCCAGAGCTTGTTAAATACTTGAGACTTCAAAGTAATGTCCTACCTTTATAAAACCTTTCAACACAATAATAAGACTCACATGATAATATTTCACTTATGTTACAGAGATAAGATTAAAATTATTACAGTAATAAATCAACTTGTCAGCTCCTAGGTCATTACTAGATTAACAAAATATCATGTTCCTTCTTAATTGATACTTGTGTATTCACACATGGAAGTGATTACCTATCATGGTTTCTTTGCTGGCTTGAAATAGAATAATTAATAACTATAGGATAGGACATGTAATTATTTGTTGCCCCTAGATTATGCCTACAAATGCTGCCAAAGAAAAAGAGATGTTGAATAGGTATCAGAAATGGAAAATGATTACCATGCTTTTTTAATTCTCACATCATGTTTGTTCCCCTAAATACTAAAGGGGGGATCTGAAGGTGAACTACTAGATCAAGGGCCTCTTGTTGACCACTACCATATAAATTGGAGGTCATATTCCTGCTCAACTACAAATAACATATTAATACATTACACATGTAAGGCATTATTGGATCATGGGCTCTTTGCTGGTTGATACCAGACTAAGGTAAAAACTACCGAATGGTAGAAGCAGTTGCTTGTTCACACGGGATTGAATCTACAAATTCTTTTCAAACAATGTAGGCATTAGGAAGCTTTAGGATTATGAAGCTACTTTCTAATAATTTCAATGAGGATTGGCAAGTATACTCTTTCACAAGTGTTGCAGATGAATTAATTAACCGATATGCACTTGTTATGTGGGGTGTTTCAACTTTTGATTTTATGTAATTACTAGTTACTCCATTATTTACCATACAAATGCCTACTTGTCTAATATGAATTTATTGTTGTTTTATTTTCTAGGTTTTCTAAATGTGGAAAATGGTGTAAAAATGGACGTTGTGCATCGAAGTTTCCTGTATTCCAAGTCCAGGACAAGCCACTATTAAATATGTTCTTCATAATGTAGCGAGAAATAATATTGTTCATATAAAGATAGGTGTACACGGGAGGACAACTAATAATTAATCCTACTATATTGCCCTTGTTGAGGGCTTAAAAGAGGCAAAAAACAATGTTTTCAATGATATTGCAGTTTTAATGAACTCGCAACTCATATGTAATCAACTCAATGGCATCTACAATGTTCAAAAAGATAATTTAAAACCCCTATACAAGGAAGAAATAATGTGGAGCTCTCAGTTTAAATATTAAATCATACAATGGCTTTCAGACATTCATAGAATGTGCACTGATATATTGGTGGAAGGAATTTCAAGTGTAGATGCAGGTGTCAAAGATGACACCAAATCACGATCTATTGCAAGAGAAGTCATCAATAAACATCATGATAAGTCTCAAATATGTGAATGCATTATTCTTATAATTTTCCTAGGGGATATCATGCCATGGTTATTTCACTAGAGAATAACCCATTGTAATATTTGCATGGTTCTCAATATAATAGATGAATCTTTTTGAGGGTATAATTATTTTATGTTGTGTTATTTTACCATTTGTCATAAACTTTTCAACCATCAATTCATTATTGTTGATCAAAGGACAAATATTTGCCACTAAGGCATTACATTATTCAATGTTGTCATAATGACCATGCAGGTAGTACACCATTATTTATGTGCATGAATATTTGGTTTTCTTTTTACTTCCTTGGGTTCTAATACATCCTAGATTAACATGGATAATTTTGAAAATAGTAAAAAAAAAAAAACTAAAAACAAATTTGACACTCTATAGTAGGAATGATTATACACCCTGCTACTCAATCGGGAAATTATGTGCTTGTAATTTTGATTTTATTTTTCAGCTAGCAAATCTCATTGATCAAATATAATACTACGCATATTCAAGTTCCATGTTCTCATCATCAATATCTGCACGTAAATACCTGGTTTATGGAGCAATGCAATCCTTTTTTTTGAAGTGCTAAATATGTAAGAGACTACTAAAATTACATTGAATTATTCTCTACCATTTTTGGGCCTTTCACCATTTAATTTCTGATATGGATTTTCATCCTTCAACATTTCATCAACATTTCTCATGGTATCCTTGTTTCCTAGAAAGGAAATGGTACAAATCAAAGAATTTTGGAGCACATGATGCATTCAATCTTCATAATGCTTAGAAATATTGAGATCTAGGACCTCTTTCTAGCCATTTTCTTTCTTAACCATTCTACCAACCCATTTAACAATATTGATGCCCTCTCCATATGAGGGATCAACTGGCTGCTTAGCAGTCACCAATTCCAAAAACACCATTCCAAATCTATAGACATCACTCTTATATGTAACCTTCAATGTGTAACAAAAGTCTGAAAAAATAGCTAACCTTAGTTAGAGGTTTGAAATCATGCTTTGTACTTCAAAGGAATATTGACATGCATCAAAAGTGTGAGAAGATTTAAGAAAGAAATACTCAACAAAATGTTTAGAGAACGTAAATTTACTTGCAAAACCAATACCTCAAGATTATGTAACCCATAAAGCTCATTTGGTATACTTCCTAAAAATATATTGTTGCTAGCATTAAAAACAGAAAAAAGCCTAAGTTTTCTTATAATTTTTTTATCATGGCTTAAACTTTCTTTAGAATTTGGCTAGATCAATTTAAGCTTAGAGGAACCATCAATCTCAAAGACTATGTACATTTTTGTAAGAGTTCAATCAAATTGAACTTATTGACAACTACCATCACAAAACAATTAGTTTAGTTATCATGCCCATGAACAATTCATGTGTTAGAATTAAATATTTCAGATTAGGTTAGTCTCTCGCTAGGGATACCTAACCAAAGCACAAATTATAGTATCTGTAGAGAGGTAAAATGCATTTAAGTACTAGGAAAATAAAAATTGAACATAAAAAAACTCAATAGATGAAATAAATAGCCATGGAAATAGACATTAGGAACAAAATACCAATATAACATGATCATAAAATAAACTTAAGGACAAGGATATGAGTTTATGGTAGCAACCTAGATGGGATCTTTGTTTTCTCTAATAATACCTCCATTTAAGGCAATATTTCAAGTTGTTTTTCTATGTGCTCCATCTCGCAATCTAGGTCCTTCATGTGAAAATGAAAATGATGAGGGGAATGGAGGATGTCAACCTGATACTCATGGCAGTTGAGTAGTGTTCTGCATAGGAGGAACTCCATGTGCCAGTGAAGATATTTTTTTTTGTATACAGATTAAAATGGAAATCAATGTGCCTAGTGTCTAGAACCCAATCATCCAACTCAACAAGAACCTATGTGTTTAAGGTTTGATGTATGTGGGAGGATATCTATTCTTTAGCATGAGTTATATTTTGTTGGATGGGGCATGGTGTGAGGTCACGGAAATGGGAGGAAAATTCCTCCAAATGGTGACACACATGTATACTTCCCATGTGGGCCCACTGTTGATAATAAACCACTCCCTTTTAGACACAATAATGTTTATGAGGCACATGGTAGGGGTTAGAGACTATAAGAAATACAAGTAATAATGGGGGAAAGGAAGGAGCAACTAAAGTCCAAGGAGAGTTCCACATTGTAGGAGCATGGAGGATAGGGTCAACATGAAAATAACTATAGATAAAGGATACTGGAAACCATGACCATCAAAGAGGGAGAGGAGGACTATAAAAGAGGATCGATCAAATCAAAAGGAAACATACCCAAAGAGAAAAATTGTAGCAAGGGTTCCAAGGATACAAAGCACGTGAAGCACAAAATCGAGCAGAGGATAACTACGAGGGTATTCAAAGGGGGCCAAGGTGAGATTGGAGGGAAAAATATGGTGTGAAATCCCAAAGGAGGATAAGGCACCAAGAGAAGACTAGTAGAGCTACACCCAGATTCATATGTGAAGGGAATAGCTAGGAAGTATGGAGATGAAGAGGGTTAAGCACAAGGAAAAATAAAATTCTATATAGCCTGCAAAAGGAATTTGAAAAGGAATGAAAACAACTCAGGAAATGGAAGTTATTAGTTTCATCATAGAGCCATTAAGTTGAGGATGGAGTAGCAACTTGAAATTGGAAATAATCCAACTAGGAAGGTTTATTTTTACCCAATTGAATCGATGAGGAATCATGCAATGGAAGGAAATGTGCTACGTCATTGCATTTTCTTGTTGGTGGAATGGATTTCTTGTGCACGTTGTCATTGCATTTTGTAAACTCTCGTGATGGAAACCTCACCAGTTCTTTGCATTAATTATCAAATTTCTTGAACAATTTCATTCAAGGTAAACATTTTATTTTATAAATTTTCCAACAAATAAAATTTGTTGTGGCTTAATCCTCACAGTGCCTCTCACGATTCATTGAAAATCGACAAAAGCCTAAGTCTACTTATAAAATATTTTTATCATGGCTTAGCATTTCTTTGGAATTTGACTAGATCAATTTCAACTTGGAGGAACCATCAATCTCAAAGATTATGTACATTTTTGTAGGAGTTCAATCAACTTGAATTTATTGACAACTACTATCACAAATCAATTAGTTCAGTTATCATGCCCAAGAACAATTCAGGTTTTAGAATTAAATATTCATACAAAATAAAGTAGGTACATTTTTGTGGCTCATATATATGGTAAAACACTTATAATTTCAATCTTATGTTATGTCAAATTGGCATTATAAGAAAATTATGGAAATATCATTACTCAAGTACTCAATTATCAGACTTAAATTTTCAAGTACTCAATTATTGGACTGTTGAAACACTTCATTTATATAGAAAATATGAAGTACATGTACATACTTGCAGCTTATCAGAATTTGGAACAATTTTAATCTATCCTAACCCTAGCTAGGGAAACCAAGAAAAACCTAACAACAAACTTCTCCTCGCTAGGAATCACACATAACCAAAGCTAGTCACTCCACCAGGAATCCTCAACAACATAGCATCATCAACTGGAATGAAATTCATCACTTGAATGTTGGTATGTCGAAGATTAATGAAGAAGCTGCAGTTTCTCTCACAACTTGTTTGAGAAGCTAATTTGTGTGTTGTCTCTAAGTTGTGTGATGTCAGTGACCCAATCATCTTCAGATCGAGGGGAACCCATTGAAGAATTTTTTATGTCTGTAACATTACAATGCAATTTTCATCAGAGAAAATAATAACATGTGAAGTAATACATGCATCAGAATACATATTAGATCAATTAGGAGTCTCGCCATAAGCACCTTAACTCATCTGATAAAAAGAGTTATGGTATCTCTTTTTATGTTCTTAAACTGAAATCACATTATTGCGATATTGCATCCCTGCAAACATTCACACACTACATTTAAAAAAAAAAAAAACCAGTGCACAAAGTTGAGAGCAAAGACAAAGCAAAAAAACTAAAAATTCACCAATTTCCATGATGGAAATGACCTAGTCATGTTCTAATTGAGGGGGACACATTGAATAAACTGATGTGTCTATAATATAACAACACAATTTCCATCAGAGAAAATAATAACATGTGAAGTAATACATGCATCAGAATACATAGTAGATAAATTAGGAGTATCGTCAAATGCACCTTGACTCGTTTGATAAAAATATTGGTGGTGGGTTTGTCTATGTTCTTCACTTGGAATCACATTATTGCGATATTACATCTTGAAAACATTCACACACTACATTAATAGCATCAACAACAACCAGTGCACAAAGTTAAGAGCAAATACAAAGAAACAAACCTAGAAATTCACCAATTTGCGTCATGATAGTGACCCAATCATGTTCTGACTGAGGGGGACCCATCGAAGAACCTACTGTATCTGTAAGATAACAACACAATTTCCATCGGAGAAAATAATAACATGTAAATTAATACATGCATCACAATACATAGTATATCAATTAGGAGTCTCATCAAATGCACCTTGACTCATCTGATAAAAATATTGATGGTAGGTATGTCTATGTTCTTCATCTGAAATCACAATAATGAGATGTTGTAGCCCTGCAAACATTGGCACACTATATTAAAAACATCAACAACAACCAGTGCACAAATTTAATTTAAAAGACAAATAAACAAACCTGGAAAATCACCAATTTGATCTAAACATATTGATATCATCTCTCTATAGAACTTACTTGGAACAATAGAGTATGCATTTTTGGAGCAAGGACGACCATTCTTGTTTAGGTGTTGAAACTGAAATGGTTCATATTCGGATGTAGCGACATTCAAATCAATATTCAAGCTGACATTCTTTTTTCTTCTTTTATTTTTCTTTTTAGGACTAAGGAAACTAGTCTTCCTCTTCAAAGATGACTCATAAGCACCCAAACCAAGGCTGAAGTCATAATCCATAATATGAAGATCATTAGCATCATCCACATATTTTTTAGCCAAATCAATCAACTTTTTCATTTTTCTCACAATATAAGGAAGACTATTCCGAAACAAGCCTAGATAGCCAAACAACTCCTCTCTCAACAAATTAAGTTCTTCAACATTGTCATCTTCCATATTAGTTGTTATAGTATTTGTATGAAGGCTTGGTGCCTCTGTACTTATCTCAGAAGGGGAATTCAAAGTATTGGGTGTGGTTTGAAGATCCAATAAAGGGTCAAAATCCATTAAGGAGGAAGGTAACCAATCTACATTTAAGGCATGCTTGCAAATGTTGCCCCAAATAGACCATGGTTAATCGAAAGTGATAAAATTTTTGCGATGACATATGATAAAATATTCCTTATCGGGTTTACTTTGAATCCTCACCCAATAAGCATGAGATATGCTCTCATGAGGCCTACAATCAATGTCTAGAATTCTTCTAGCCTTTTCCATTAATAATTCAAGCTACATCTCTTTCTTGTGGTTATTCAAATATCCTTTTTTTGAAATAATATCCTTGAATCAATAATATGGATCAAAATATTTGATGATATTATATAATAGCCAATGCTTTCTATGAGAAAATTTCTTTCGTCTATCACATAGAAAGGTTGTCTTGCGATAACCATGTTATAATTCCACAACATTATTTGTCTCTTGGTTTGCATGAGGAAAATATTTGTAGCCTTTAACCCACATCCCTAAATGGAAAAACTCAATTAGTAAATACATTTGATCCCTATTAAACAAAAAAAATACAACGTAAAAGAAATATTACGCAAACTTATGAATCTTGTGACCAACAACCTAAGTCTTGTAGAAATAGTCCAAAAACTTCTCCTTAGTTGCAAATTTGATGAAAATGCATTGATTGCATCATCCACTTCATGAATAGAACAATATTTCATGATATGGCCAAGTTCATTGAATGTCTCTTTTTATTTTTTTGAGCTGCTGATCAACTGATTAACATTGTTTAGCCATGCCTTCCTTACGTGCCAACTACACAATATCACTTCACATTTTTTGATTCTCTTGCCACATTTAATTCATTTTAAGTGAGAAATTTTTAGAATGAATGCAACTTGAAATGTAAAATAAAAATATGGATGTTGCCTCAAAGCAATGATTTCAGCCATAGCATCATCAACCGTGAAGGTATTTATCTTCCAATCAAGACGTAGCTGAAAACACCTATCCATGAGGCTCTCTAGCCATACTGTTATATATTGTGATGTATTGCATGACTTCACCACCCATACAACTAGTATCCCACTTTTTTGCTCATGAAACACCACAAGCGTGTACAACTTATATTGTCATATTGAATAAAATGAAGTTAATTTTAAGTCATAAATCATATTGAATAATTATAACTAAAATGATTTTATTAAAGCAATAATTGGAAAAAAAACTCATCCCATATTTATTTGTACTGAACGTTGAGTCCATAGCTATCACGATATTGGGGGATAAGTTGACCATAGTTTCCAACATCAATTTTATTTGTATTCCAGCTACAAAATGGACCTCTCCACCATTGGAATTTTGGTAGAAGAGGAAATAATTTTGGGTTTTTTTTTTTTTTTTTTTATACCAGAGATTCACACTTATTTCATCTTTGCTATGTAGTTGATAACTTTCTTTCGCTAGACGATTATAGACATTTACAACATATTTTTTACGTAAGAAAAAATATGTATCTCAAGATGTATAATCTATGTCAAGATATTTGTTAATATGCATTTTACAAACATTGTCAATTGGAAGTTGAAGAAAAAAAACTTTTTAAATAAGAAATCATGTCCTTTGAAAGTCTTCGCTTATTTTTAGGAACATCATCACTTAAAGTGTTGTGTTTGCCATGACAAGACCATCCTTTCCCGTCTTCATGATCATACATCTTGTATGTTATTACTATTATGTTGGGATCCTGAACCATAATATTTACAATAAAATGGCATTGACATCCCCTATGCATTGATTTGATTTTCCATTCTTTTCTCTTGTCAAATGGACCATATGAGCAATGAGAACTAAAAAATAAATTACGAAATGTCACCAAATTTGATAAATTACAAAGAAATATTAATATCAACATCTAAAAAATGTTGTTATAACATACTTACAGTTCATATAGTAAGGAAGCACTAGCCCTTGTGCTCGGGGGTTTTCTTTGTCGACGCACAAAGGAACATGGAGCATTTGGATTTGATTCCTCTCCTTTTATAAAATCTCAATTATTTCTTTGGGAATTTTGGCGACATGGTCAATATTCATGTGTTTTTTGTAGACTTCAGACCAAAATAAATCTTTACTAGAAAAAAATGATTTTGTCTTTAGGGTCTTGCACCTCAAAAGCCATGATTGAATGCCATTTATTTTCCATGTTATCTCAATGTCTGCAAAGAATTGTGGAAACATATTAAGAAGTTGGAAATGATGAAATACTCAGCTAAAATTAACCATTTGTTCAATAACAAGTATATCTCTATGTAACAACTTCGAATCACCTTTACCTAATGATCAAACAAGCAAGGTAAGGTATAAATATAATCATAAGCTATGTGTCTATATTTCCCTACTAAAGATACGTGTCACTGAGGTCTTGTCGAATTAACTATCCAAGGAATGGTTTGGTGACAAGAAAGGATTGATGTGGGACATACTAGAGGTAGATTCAACCACTACATGCATGCAATTGAAATTTATTGGCAACTTAAGTTTCTCATGGGATGAGTTCTGGTGGAAACGAATGTAGAAAGGGAGGAGATGCTACTCATATTGGATGAGATTTCATACATTACTCAATAAATAAATCGATGAATGGAGTGTATAGAGGCCCACTTGGGAACTCCCCCAAATCTAGTATGTTGATTATATTGTATCCTTACATGTAAACTTAGTCAAACCTTGTGTTTACTAACTTAAATAAAACATGTTTATTTATAAAAATTAGAAATTTAAATTCATTAAATTTTCTCAAGTAAAAATAAGTGGAAAATAATTTTTTGATTGAAAACATGAAAGAAGCAAATTTCTAAGAAAATTTGTGCGAACTAGAGCAAATTTCTGACCATTTTGTGGGAGCATTGTCAAGGATGATCTTTGATCTTCTTCTGAAGGTAAAATATTAAAACTTGATTATGGATGTGCTTTGATTCTATGGTTTTGCATTTTTCAAGAAAGGTGTGCCTACATCCCCCTTCTGGGGCATATTTGAAGACTTTTTGATCACTACATTATGTGGTATTTGGTGGTTGGTTCAAGTTTGTAGAGGCCTAGTCTGGTGTAAATCAAACACATACTTTTGTGCCTTAAGCAGTGCATTGATATTGGATACTCAAGTTTTATGTTAAATGATTTTTTGTGGCATAAATGAGGGTCCATTATGAAGTCTAGTTATATGGCATTGATCTTTAACTGGAGCATCATCACTGGTTGCAAAATTAGATCTATATCCTAGTCAAAGAAGTGGCTTGATAATATTTCATTTGAACTGTGATAGAACACTCTTGAGTTATCACTATATTTAGTTATATCATATTTAAAGGGATGTTGTATAAGGAGTATTTTGAAGAAATGTTTATGGACAAAAAAATCTAAAGCCTAATAGGGATAGTGTGAACAAATATAAGGGAAAATCTGTGCGAACTAGGGAAAATTTCTGAGCATTTTGTGGGAGCATTTTCAAGGATATTTGGTGTTCTTCTGAAGGTAAAAGCTTAAAACCTGATTATGGTTATGCTTTGATCCTATGGTTTTTCATTTTTTAAGAAGGGTGTGCCTACAGCCCCTTTCTGGGGCATATTTGAAGAATTTTTTATCACTAGATTATGTGTGTTATTTGGTGGTTAGTTCAAGTTTGTAGAGACCCATTCTAGTGTAAATCAAACCCATACTTTCGTGCCCTAAGAATTGCACTGATATTGGATACTGAAGTTTTTTGTTAACTGATTTTTTGTGGCATATATGAGGGTTTTTTATGAAGCCTATTTCTATGGAATTGATCTTTCATTAGAGCATCATCACTGTTTGCAAATGCAGATCTGTATCCTAGTCAAAGAAGTTGCTTGACAACATTTGATTTCAACTGTGATAGAACAATATTGACTTATCACTTCATTTCTATTGTCTCATATTTAAAGGGATGTTGTAGAAGGATTATTTTGAAGCAATGTTTATGACCACAGAATTCATAAGCTTGGTAGGGATAGTGTGAAAAAATACAAGGGAAATGAAGGAAAACTAGTTTTGTAGAATAAATCTTGACATTATCGAATTTTACAATTCCAGGGCAGAGAATTCAAAGGTAATATGAAGTAGATCACTTGGAATTCAATAACATAGAAATGACATTCTCTAGTTGTTGGAGCAGGGACCCCTCGGGTGCATTTTTGGGTAATTTTGTCTAATTTTTTTTTGTACACGTTGCGTGCAAAGAGTCAAAGGGGATTTGGGGAAGCTAAAAGTCCCTTAGTCAATGTAATGGGTTTAAAGGGAAAAACCATGAGTCTCAAACCATGGTTTGAGACCCTTGTATGTGTGCGTCTAGATAGTATAAATATGTAAGGAATGAGTCAAGAAAGGATATCTTATGATGTGATGTTTTGATTAATGTGTTGATCTAAGTCTGGGTTTGTTTAGGTAGAAAGGCTCCTGATGGATGTGTGCGTAGAGACCTAAGTCCTGGATATGTGTGGACTCTACTGGATGTGTCTGTAGGAGGATTGAATGTACTAAAGTTAATAGATATCTTAATAAAGAACATGGTTTTGGCGAACTTGGACTCTTATGTGATTTTTGTATTAATTATCTATTACTTGCTTTAAGATCTAAATCTGTTCTATGTTGCATATTTACTTATGTTAATGGTTAATTGTATATGTGCATGAATATTAGTTTATGCTAGATGAATAGATCCGATTGAAGTATATTGAATGATTATGCGCAAAATATAGTAAAGTATTCTGTGATAATTTGCGGAAGGGTTTTTTCTGTTGACTATGCATTTGTGCATCTGTTATATTATCTGCACTAAGTCTTCTTAGGGCCACTACATCAAAATCTTCCTCAGGGTGTGGAAACCTGGTTCCAATGCCCCCCATACTACTTCGGATGAGACTTTGATCTGCGCAAGCATATCACTACCGAAAGGAGGGTTTTGTTGGTTGCGTGATGACTCCGAACTTGGGTCAGGACCCCTCAATCCAACTCTACTCAACACACTAGAGGTATGATTTAAATTAAATAAGACTATATGTACAAAAGGAAATTCTTTGATGGCATTTTATAATCCAAGGATCCTTGGGTTTTTAGTATTTTTAAATCTATACATACTATAGTTAGCACTAAATTTCATTGATTAAACATGTATAAGATGAACTTATGTTGAAGGATTATAATAACTCCTCACCTAAAATAATCAAATTATTGGGTTATTTTTTCAACGATGGGAAATTTTTAACTCGTTAAAGTGATTTGAGCTTCACTTAGGATCAAACAAACTCATTGCTACTATAATCTAAGAGTATAATCAAGAAGTTATATATTTCAATATTTTATGATTTAGGAAGGGTCTAAATGTCTAGAGACAAACCTATGAGTGAGGTGTATACTCCTCTAACCTTATCAAAATGGGCTAAATGTCTTATCTGGAATTTGAAGCCAAATGGGGAGAGTGGAAGACCTACCTCCCAATCCTTCCAGCTATTGGCATGATATTATCTTATTAGGAATAATACTTAATTATATTTGAATCATGATTTCCAGTACTTCTGTAGGTGTCGCAAAATCATTTTCCATTACCTATAGGAGCACTAGAAATCATTTTCCAGCACATATAGTACTTTGAGTCAAATTGGTGAAAATTGGTATAATAAAACATTAAAAGTTTGGATATGTATGCATGTTAATCATCATTGTGCTCAATTAAAACTTTGGGTAAAATGTAATGAGTAAAAATTTAACATCTCAAAAGGTAAATTGTAACGCAGTACTAATAAGGCCGAGTCCATTAGAGAAATTTTGAGGTCTAAAATGGGCCACCTAAGAAAAATGTACAACTAAAATAATCTTTATAAGAAACAATAGGATTCAAGATGATGATGTCAACCATGGGGGACGATTCACCATTTTTGGGGTAAACAAGTAAAAAGATTAAAAAATAATAAAATAATAAAACTATTTTTTCAACTTGTAATTTCAACTTATCTCCGTAAGGTTTTTCTCAAATTTAGAGAGGGATTACTTGTTGGATGAAAAATTTAATTCCTCATCCAAGGAGTACCCATGTTGCATACTTTTTATGAACTTTGCTACACAAAAAATGAGAAATGCATGCAAAAACGTGATTGTAATAACGTTTTTCATGTATTTCTAATTTTTCGTATACCAGGGCCCATCTAAAGTATGCAACATGGGTACTCCTTGGATGAGGAATGAAAATTTTCATCTAATGAGTGTTTCTACTCGAAATTTGAGTAAACCCATAGGGAGATAAGTTCAAAATACGAGTTGAAAAAATATTTTTTTCTCTTTTCCCTCTAAAATCTGATGATGTAATCTAATCTTATTTTATCATTTCTACTATTAATTTATAATTTACTTAGGAGGCCCATTTTAGACCTCAAAATTCCCCTAATGACACTTTCAAGTTGGTAATAACAAAGGGAATGGTCTTTATACTTTTACTCCTCCTTAAACATAAAATCCATATCGAAAAGGCTATAATTTGGTTTGATATTGCCAACGCAAGAGGCATATATTACACATTTAGGCCATGATTGCAAGTAATTACAGTTTGAAGTGACCATCAAAATCTGTGGTAAGATTAATCTTTATAACATTTCATTTTCACTCATGGATATGCTAGATATATTTGTTTCCTTGTTTCTTTTTCCCTTGCATATGGTGCAATATCATCTATTCAAACTCACTGAGTTCAATTATTATTTATGTTGGAGACGAACATATAGGTTTATATTTCTTTTCCTAAAAAAATTAACGCTGAATATGACATAAATTTATGTGATGATAAGTGTGATTTCCATAGAGGTATAATTATATTCAGCAGTGTATATCCAAAGGCTAGACCAAAATCTGAATGTCTAAATCTGCATAATGGGTGTAATAGCAACATACTTGTACAAAATATTTACACATACATATCTTTTATTTTTGTGGTGGAAATAAAACTTGAATATTTCTATCATCAATTGACGTAATTTATGCTTGCTAAATTTTGAAAATTGTGTTGTAATACATCTCAAACTCACTTTTTATTGGAGCTGAAATCAAAGTTAAAAAGAGCATAAATATATGGTTGTTAACCTTATAAACAGGACCATAAAGACAAAACTATCTATGTGTGTTAATATGTTTTCAAAACAGCCAAACAATCCTAAAGAAAGTACCTTTTATCCTTGATAACTCATAGCCTATAAAGATTATAAGTCATCTTAATCATCCCACTTAAAAAATGAATGAATGGACTAATACACATTGAGCTATATCCTTCAAGTAAAGAAAAATCCATAATAAGATTATTTCCCGTTCTATCACCAAGTATTTAGTGATCATAAACTTGAGGAAACGAAAGACAAAGAGAATCCTCCCTAGTAGTGATCATAAGTTAATTCTATCACCAAGTATTCAATGATAATAAACTTGAGGAAAATATAGACATAGAGAAGCCCCCCTATTGGTGATCATAAGACATCCTAAAGTGATGGAAGAGTGATCAGGTGCTCAAAAATAAAAGTTCTCCGAGTGACACGAAATATGAACGACTATGTAGTGTTCACCGTTCTAAATCCGGTGCAACTCATTTCACGTGAAATGGACTCCGTATGGCTTCAGAAACAAGTTCTGTCCATTTTCATAAATAGACAAATTTTGGCAAAAAAATGCAGACATGGAGCCTAGTCTGTAGTCTGTATCACTAACGTGGCATGCTGACTAGGCAAGTTAACTTTTGGTCAACATTTTCCTACAACGAATGAAAGGCTGCCAAGTGATAGAATCCAGTTGGTGCAGTTTGGAATGTGTTGGTGATTTAACATTGGTTGGTTTGGGCTAATGAGGAGGAGGCACGTGCCTCAGCCTGGGGATGCGACATGTCCCCCTCATGGCGGAGTAAAATTATTGTAAAGGACCAAAAGGACTAGGCGGGGGTCAAACACGAGACCTCGACCCACCTAACAAGACGCGTCACCACTCTACCTACACCAAGTTTCTTACCTATGAATTCTCCTTATTTATCTAAAGTTTGTTAAGTTTTCTGATGAGGGGAGAGGGGGTGAGACCCCAAGACACGTGACCAAGGCTTGTGACCACAACGGAAGAGAGGAGGGCACTTATCCTAATTTCATTTGTTTGAACTAATCCACATTTAATTAAACATTAAATCCTTCTTAATTAGTGCTAATCTGGTTTAAATTCTGGAGTGCCGATTTTTAAAAATAATCTGATTTAATTAACCACTAATTCAAATTAATTAAACTAAACTAGTTTAACTTGGCGGTCATGACAAATTCAATGGAATTGTTATTTTTGCCTCGAGATAGCTCGAATGAGTGTCAGTTAGCTAAATTTAGGGAGGAAATTGTGGAGTAGACTGGAGAGGCCATAACTCAGCTAATTTTCGACCCAATGGAGAGCATAAAGATGATAAGCTACCATTTTTTAGTGTTTTGAACTCATTGGTGCAAGTTTCAAGAGCAGAAAAGCATTGTAAACACATCATTTTGCAAATTTGAGCATAATATAGAGGCCCAAGACATGGAAGCTGGACCAAGGAGATGTAGCCCAAGAGGGGTGAAATCCTTCATCAAATCCCTGTTGTTGTCCATTATTTCTTTTATGTTAAATTGTTCATAAAAATAACATAAAAATACACATGAGGCTCAGAAATTTGCAAGAGAACTTGAACCCTTAAGTACATATAAAACATTTGTTTCAAAATCTAAAAGAGGAATTAGCACAACATTACTAACATACCTTAATCAGATCAAAGGGAGTGCTAAAGTGACAGTGATAACTATTTTGAGTTCCATTTGTCCTTTCACTTAGTGAAGGCTTTGCACCCAAGGTGAGTGATTAAATGGTAGCAAGGTATAAATAATAATGCAGTGGTTACATTACAAATATAATGCAATTTTAGTGACTAAAACATTTGCAGAAAAAGGTTTTGACTTTGAAGAATTTTTCATATCTATAAAATAGTGTTAACCATGGAAGCTCAATTTAAGCAGGATATCAGCCATATGGATATCAAAAGTGACTTCTTTAATAATGTTTTGAAAGAGGAAATATTTATGCAATAGTGATCCATAATATTTCAGCTTATGGATGATGTGATTTGTCAACATAGATGCTTTAAAAAATATAAATTGTGTAAGTTCATTTCTATTCACTGTGTTGGTTTATTTAAACTTGTTGTCTATTGTTTCTAGTAAATTATAGTTGTGCAACAGTGAAGTAAAAAATTAAATACAAAAAACAAACTCATATAATAAAAAATCACAAAACACAGATATCCACCCTAAAACCCCAAACAAGAAAAGCAACATCAAAGAGGAGGCTTTGCAAGAATGATTATTAGATAGATTCAAATTACACTACAAGCTAAAATAGAACCATAATCCTATGTTGATGACTCAATGGCTAAGGATAAGTAACTATTTTAAATCTACACTCAAGGTTTCACACCCTTCTGTTAACACAACTCAGCTAGCCTTGGACTGGTGTGCCTCTTAATTTTCCCACCTCAGTGTTTATGATCCAAAAAAAAACTAGTAGTTGTTTTATCTTATTTGAAGGGAGGACTCACCATTCAATTTATTAATGATCCCAAGTTTTATATGTGTATCAAGTAATCCATTTGGTTTCTACTCTAGAATCTTGTCTCTTAAAATATAGGGCAATTTTTCCCTCTTTGCACATTGATTACCAGATTAAAGAAGTAACAATGGTTCTTTTTGCTACCCAAAACCCTATTAACAATTATTCTTTTCACTACCCAAGACCCTCTTTATCACCTTGTCAACTTTGTGGATTTTCCCCCATCCAAGATGTCCTTTGCTAATTATTACAACCGTTGGTCCAAAAATGACACCCAAGATGAACTTGCAATTACACACGTGGTCACTGGACCAATTTGATTTTATAATTGAAATTATGAAATATTTTTATTTTTGGGTTTTTTCTTGGAGTCAGGAAAACTTATAAAATTTTGTTCCTGCAATATTATGAGCAAAAGAACTCAGTTTATTTTTATACCAACACACTAAATATTTCACTGAGATTTCGGATCTCTGTGAAGATCTTTATGGGACTGGAGGCGGTGGATCTTACAATGGACAAGTCCTTACAGACAAATTTGGGGCTAATTACAATGTCAATGGCATTAAGAGGAAGTATTTAGTGCAATGGATATGGAGTCCTATTTTTAATTCCTACTCGGGAATAAATGCATTGGATAGTTGAAGGTGCTCTTGTGCTCTTATTAGTGGAAAATGGATTTGCTAGTGTTATGGTCACACTAAAGGGTTTTCCTCAAGCCTTACTATCAAAAATTATATTTGTGGGTTGGATCTAGACAACTTAATCATGGCTTATTTATTGGAATATACCTCAATATGACTTAGGATTACTATACCCAAAAATACAGCAAAGTGTTCTGGAACACTGGAGGCTCTAATGCCATTTTTATTTCTTGATAGTATGTAATGACTGTTTTTCTTTTAACAATCATCCCATTCTATGTGCTTGCATGTGTATATACAACTTTATCTATTTAGACTATTTATAGAAGTATTGAACATAGAGCATTTTTCTACACAAATTTATCTATTTACTATTTAGACTATTCAAAAAATTTTCGAGTAGAGAGCATTCATGTCTATTGAATTTTTAAGATCTATTTTGATTAAGTAGAGGAGTAATTCTATATGAACATAAATTTTAGTATAATTTCCATTTATGCTGACTAGGTTTCTAGAATGATGTCAATGCTGTGTCTTTTTCACTAGTCAAGACTCACTTGTGAACCATTAGATACATATTGTAAAATTTAGAAATGGAATTTGTTGTTTTGAATTGTGTTTCAAGCCTCTCAAAATTTGCATAAATTTTTACTAGATATAGTGAATAGTTTTTTGACATATAATATCTAAATGGCTAAATGGATTTAATCCTTAAAAAATCCATTTGATTTTTTGAATTTTTTTCTAATTCTGAAATATCTGAGAGGCAACGAAGTATGTTCTCTCTTATAGTTTCCTAGAGCACCCAAAACTCCAGATTATAACACTAAAGGATTTCTTCCAAATTATAGCACTAAAGGATTTCCAAACCCATGAAATTTATGTTTAATAATGTTAAATGAAGCATAAACGTAGATTATTTTTTGTATCATTGGAGTTTGTTTTATATCACTTAACGATAGGCAAACATTTTGTAAGAACATTTACTACCAGATTCTTTGGATTGCAAAACTGAAGTCTAAAAGTATTTTTTATTTTTTGGCTCTATTCTACCTTCAAATTCATAGGCTTGAATTCTTTGAAATACCACCTTCATATAAACCTCCATGTATGTCATTTCTGCAAAAGCTAATTTTCATAAGAATTTAAAGATTGTATTTTTATGACCGTGTAACGTGTATTCCTATGTTTTATGACTGACCTTCAATCATATTGTATGACTATATGATTTTGTGACAAATGGGCAAGAGTGGGAACCTAAAACATTATGAGTCGGATGAAGCATATTAATTCGAGGTTTATGGTGCTGAGAAATTCCCATTTTTCAGTGAAGAAGACTAGTTTCCCATCATTATGGTGTTCACCGGGCATAAAATGAAACTCTCTTCTGATTTCGTTGATACTTTTGATGGTACCAATACTAAGTTTTAGGGGCTAGTGTTTCCTGTAATAGAGGAAAGCATTTCAAAAGCAGCGAACATACCAGCTAAGGGAGAGGGGTGGTTCAAAAGGAAGCCAATTCAGGGGGTAAACCTTAATTTTTTCCTAAAATACAATTTCCATGACCCTTGTTGGAGTGTGGGGGTCCACTGTGGAATTTAAAACCAGAGTGGGATAAACCATTGCAATAAATTCAACTTTACCTCACATGTGATGGCCAACTCTCTAAGGTATTTTTTTTATCACGTGATATTTTTGGTACACATGGTTGGGTTCAATAGGATGAATCTCCCTTATTTCTTGCATCAAAACTTAATCAAAATGGTGGTATATGCAAGACAAAGGAAGGTTTTATATCCATATGATGTCTACCACCACGACCTCATTCAAATCTTGTACTTTCATACATTAAAGAAGCAAACACAATATTCGAGGAAGATGGTAATGAGACAATCACTTCCTAGAAAACATAAGAAGGAAAGGGCTCTAGCTACAGAGACTGAGAGCAATCACCAAGATGTTGCAAAAGCCACAAAGCCCTAACAGGAGGAAAAGCCCTAGGGTAAATACTAGGAGGAGAATAGGACAACATACATAAGTATAAGACAACAACAAAGATGAAACAATTGGATAATATGGAAAGAAGGGTGAAGAGATTGGATAATTTCACCATGAAACATAATACTCTAGGAGCCCACAAACAAGGCCTACAAACAAACTGAGGCTGGGGTTGAAAGCTAAACTAAATCCCAAGCTAAAGGAACCAATTTTGATTATTCATGCGCAAGAAGAAGGGTCTTCTAGAGTTGAGCATGGGATTCCAATAGAATTAGAAATAAAACCTCAAAAATTTTAGAAAAAGGGTAAAAGAATGAGTAGGGCACTAGCCAAGAAGGACCCCCTCAAATTCCTTGCAGTGGCAACAAATCTTGTTGAAAACTAAAACATGGGATGCTTGGAGTTTTTTAACCTTGATGGTTTTGGAAAATTAAACTTTGTTCACTAGAGTTTTGTAAACATAATACTAATTTCTATTTAATTATATTGTTACAGGTTCTTATTCTTGTAAGTATATATTATTATTCTTGTTATGGGTTGTTATTAATGTTATGGATCTTGAATTAGAAAGAAAAATGGTATTATAGTGGAGTCTTTTGGTGAATAGACTGAATATATATGCTATAAAAATAAGGACTGGGGAAGATGAAATGGTTTGTGAACCCAATTCCCACATATATCTTCTTTATGATACACACAACCCACTGTCCATGGATAGGCCTGGTTGAACAATATTTGCCAGAAGTAGGTCAACAAATTGCCTTAGAATTTTTTACATTCAACACATCCAAACAACATAAATAACTTGAGTTCTGGCCTCTATATATATAACCTACAATGAACAAAACATGATTGAGTGCCAACAACACAGGCTCAATCAACTTCCTTTGCACAAGTGCAATTATGCCTCTAGAAGGACTCAAACCAAACCACCATATACAACAAAAATAAGGGGATTTTTTTGTCTAGAACTTAGATATGAATGTATTAAATCATTTATTTCATTAAATTTTTCCTCTTATGGTGAATGGATGGACACAAACCAGGTCAGTCCTACAATTACATGGAAAATATAAAAAAGAATGTGGCAATTGATGAAAATTTGTGTAGTTCTCATGAATTGGATTTTTGACAGATCTCCAATGTATATAATTATACATTTGCTAAAATTTTGTATAAAACACCAAAGACAACCTAGTTCAACTTGATCTATGATTTTTGTTTCTTTTGGCTGGAATTAAGCAGTAAAACACCCACTTGGGACATCCTCCAAACAATAATCTAGTAAGGACCACGGTTTTGTGTCTTACAAAAGGTAACTGAAGAATCCATCAAACATATCCTTATGGATTTTAACTTCTCAAAAGATGCCCTCACATTCCCTATGAATATTGTGTCTTGGAAATATCAAACTCTCAAAGAAGGATACAAAAATAGATCAGGGAGCCTGCAACTGCAAAATCCAAATCATGAATCATTCCCATTAATTGTATCTAGTATTTTTTGGACCATAGGAGTGAAATACTATTTCAAAACCTAGCTTTCTCTCCCTTGAAATATTATCATAAAATCAAATTTAATTACGAGGATAGAGCCAGTCAAAGAAACCTTGGACCCTATGGTACTGGTGGAATTATGTATCTGATAGATGGCTCAAAATTTTCCTTCAAATAGGGCGTACAGATTGGTAGTAATAAATGGGAAGAGCTTTGTGCTTTGATATCTCTGTTAAATTTGATAATAAAAAAGAGGGTCAACAAATTGCAAGTCTTTAGAGAATAAAAAATAATGATAGAATGGGTAAAGAGACACATAGAATTCATTGCATCATATTGGGACCTATCTTGGAACCAATCAAATATGTTGCAATCCAATTCCATAATATAGCATTCCAACATGCATACCTAGTGTTATTAAAATAAGTCAACCTAGACTTGAACTTGGCCGATTTTACCAAGTTGAACTTCAACTGTATGAAATTGGTGCTCTGCTCAGTTTGGTGACCAATTTGGTACCAAAATGAATGATTCAATATATAACTCAGCTAATTTAGTACCATACCAGTTCAACTTGACCGATTCTTTACATACTCAGCTGAGTTGGTCATCTTCCTCACAATTCATGTTGCATTGCATGTCAAAACGAAGATGGCTTGATTTCTCTACGTAATTAATAGTATATATGAAGAAAAATATGAGAGGAGTTATGAAACTTCTTACTTTGATAATGTGGTATTCATTACAAGTAGTTTTGATGGATCTAGCTCCACTAGAATTCTTGTAGGAATGTAATGTTGCCACTTGATTTTTAGCATATGATGTTTTTAAAAACAAATTTTAGCATTTTTAGCAGTTCAATTGCAATCTTATTCCACTCATGAGTTATTTTTAGACAATTAACAACATGAAAAAGAAATCCCTGCCTCTCACACCACTCATAATTAGTTCTAAATATTATTCGAATGGTTAAGAAATAACAACTCTCAATGGCCAAATCCTACAAATTCTACATTCGAAAATGCATAATAGTTTATCAATGTTGGGCTCAAGTGGATCCTAAAAATGAGAAAGAAAAAATAAACCTAAAGCTACATTATCTCATATAGAGGGTTTTTATGTCTAAGTCTAAGTCATATTCGAAAGGAATGGAAGGTCTAGTCAAGAGTGCTGCTTGTTTGCTCGAGTTACCGATTTCGAATATGTTAAGCATACAACATAAAAATTACCTAAACATGCCTAAAAACAACCCACACATGCAGACATTAAGAAGCCTCAGTTGGCATTGTCAAATAATACTGCTTTTCATGGTGTTACATACCATTACCTACTGTGTTTTATTTTCTTTTTTCAAAATTTTTGATGGAAATTCAAATTGAGGACTTACAAGTTGCATTTTATCACTATAAAAACATGATTTATTATCAACTGGAGCCTTATTACAACTAGGAATGAAAAATTTTGTTGCAATGGCAACCATCCAAGGCAACCAAATTAAGGAATTTTTTGCAAATCATAACATTCTCTATGAACTGGTTTTATGTCTTGTTTGGAGCTCCCACTCCTTGGCATAATTTTTTAGGGTTATTAGCTTTCAAAATGAAGATACATGAAAGAATGTGAAGGATAGGTGGTATATGAAAATTAAATCTTGTAGCTCAATCTTCAGGCAGACATCAAGAAAGAATCCCTCAATGGCCATAATGGTGATTGGTTGCTAACTCCTAGGGTCTTCATTACAAGTTGTTTAGATGGCTCTGGCTCCACTATCATTCCTATAGGAATGTAATATCGCCACTTTATTTTTATCATATGATGATTTTACAAACAAATTTTAGCATTTTTAGTAGTTCAATTGTAATCTTATTCAAAAGGTTGACAATTTTTCAATTTAAAATAATAGTTTATGAAGTGTTTCATTTCCCTCTAGGTCCTACAACAATTTCATACTGAACTAATTAATGTGACCCATAATTAGTACATAAAAGAAAAAATCAAAAGGCCCTTTGAAATAAGGCAAGTACCAATATTTCTATCAAAACATATTTCAAGTTTTCAATGAAGTTCATGAAATTAATCCCCTAACATTAAACATGTTTCTAACTTAGGATAAAAATCGTGGAGGCACTAGAAAATGATTTATAATGCTTCCTATAGGTGCTAGAAAATCATTTTCCAGTGCCTACAAGATTTGTATCCTCTAAAAAAAACATTGGTACCACTGGATTATCCAATGGACGACATGAATTATACTCATTGTTATCTAAAAAAAAACTCTTCTTAAACTATAAAATATCCCTCCTAAAATGTAAATGTAAAAATATTTGATGAAGTGATAATAAATTTTTTGAGCAAAACCTTGCTCACGCCTTAAAATTTTATCTTAAAAAATAAAATACTGATGAAATTATTTTGTTAAAATTATTTTCAAACAATCCAAAGAATTCAAAAGTCAGGAAGGTTAAATTTCTCTTAGGGTAGGATCTAATGATATGATAACATTTAATGATATAATGGTGGCATAAATCCTCAGAACATGTACATAATATTTATGTTATATTTCATCATCAAGTTTTTCATATATGGGACTAGGATTCTATATTGAACATGTATGGAAACTATACATGTACCCAAAAATGATTTATGTGTTTCATCAAGAGAAAGGTCTTGTCTCCAAGTCAGATGTTATAAGAAGCTTGTCTTTAGGGTAGGATTAATGGTATGATATGATATAATAGTGACATTAATAGGATCTGAATATGTTGTGGCGATGTCGACCGCATATGTAAATATATGGTGTACAATGATCTACATTAGTTTTGTATCATATTTGCAGTTTTACTATTATCGACCACTGTTTCTCATAATTTGAAAACAAATTCAATGGCATCAAATTGACCTAAATAGTGTTTATATGGTAAAATATAAAGTTGTTGTAATTCATCATATTCTTTGTGTACATTAATTGCCTAATTGATTTGATCCTCTGCTCTTCTGGAATTAAATGTATAATATAACAACATCACAACTAAGTCTGGCAGCGTATGGAGAAATCATGTACGCAACATGTGGAGAAATTTATAGTGAAGCATGGGGGTCACATGTCTCTGCCTTGGGTCACATGTTTCAGTATAATTCGCACGCGAAGGGAGTTTTTGATTGTTTTGAACCTCTGTGGGAAGACTGCAATTAATGCAGTAGGTGGATTGGGGTGGCGGAGGGGAGTGGGAGTGGTTCCAGGGTTGAACGATAGAGCAGAGGGGAGCAGGGTGGTAGAGGTAGCCGATAGAGGGAATAGAGGGGTCCACCAGAGGAATGGAAGACATAGGCAGGGCATCCTAGGTCACCAAACGAGAGGTCGTCGAATGGGGGCCCGCATGTCCCATCACGAAAGTATTCGCCGAAGTCTATTGTTGGAATTATCCATTTCATAGACTCAAAGACTCTTCCATTAAAAAACACATTTAGAGGATTCAATGTACTTTGTCTTCTTTTAGAAAAATAATAATCCTATCTGTAACTATTATAATAAGTATTGAGTGGCAGATTAATATTATTCTATATATTTAAATATAATAAATAAAGTGGTTTGAGCTCAAGTTCAATTCACCTTACAGTGATTAGGTGATTAAAAATTATGTAGATTGTATGGAAAATCTGACAAAAAGTGAAGAAAATATGTATTGCATTTTTAATGTGATCTAGAAATAGCTGAAGAAAAACTATTCATTTGAAAGTTCTTTTGTAATCAAAGCCAGTGTAACAATTGTAACATGTATGTGTACATAAATAATATTTTTATTCATTATGTCTGTGAATTCATTATATTTTTATCTACGTACACAAAATTCTCTTTAAACCTATTGATGTCTCCTCTGTTGATTCTCGATCCCGGACAGGAAAAATTGGGAATCATGTGTGAAAATATGGTGACCACTTTCATCTTCACTTTATTCCTTGCAACGTGGGAAACCACATGTATAATCTCGTCCTCTATGGAAGGATAGACAGCCATGGCCGCTTTGCAGGGAATTCTATTAGGCTAGGTTCCATATGCATTCTAAATTGTGCATGAGTCAGAATTGTTGCAGGTAATTGGTCACTGAGGTGGAATGAAGGTGCAGAGAAGATGAAAGCCAATCCAGAGAAATGAATAGAGAATAAAATTAAACTATAAGGAAGAAGGTGAGGCCAAAACATGGTGTGTGAATCATCATACACATGGACATTAGATACAGGGCAGATAATGGAAGCGTAAAAATCGAAATACCATAGTCTAACTGCCCAACCACTTGTCAATGCTAAGTATTTTATTTTTATTTCACTTCAAAATGTTTTGCATTCCAACCCTTCATGCTACCTGAAGCATATGTCATTTATTTAGGTCTAAGACAAAGCATATTCGCCCCAGTTTTCATCTCACTTGTCCAATTTTTTTATATAAAAAAAGTCAACCAACCAACTTCCAATATGTAAAAGCCTTAGACTAAGTAACACAACCACATTTGGAAAACATCAATAAATGTTATATCTAATATTAATGATAATATTAATATTAAAATTTATAAATGTATAATAATAACAACAATAATAATATTACTAAATAACTATTTTAATAAAAACTTTATTATTAATTATGATAATAATCATTTTAAAATAAGTAATGGTTTTACTAATAATTATTAATATTAATTAATATTACTATTATTAATTTTAGTGTTAATTATATTAATTAACACTGAATTACAAACGCATTAATAATTAATTAATCAACTATTTAGTGAATTATTTCATTGATTAAATGAAAATAATACTTGATGTGTTGTTACCATTGAATTATATATATATATATATATATATATATATATATATATATATATATATATATATATATATATATATAATACTTAATTAATAAGTTTATGTTTAAGTTTAATTAAGCTTAAAAAATTAATTGATTTATAATTAATAATAATTAATTAATTAATAATTCATAAATTTATAATAAATAATAATTTATAATTTATAATTAAAAATTATTTAATGATGATAAATAATTATAAGTAGTAATTAAAAATAATAATACATTAATAATTAGATCTTAATTATTAAATAATTGATGTTTGTCGAGGTTTGGTCTCGTGGCCAGCGGACGCTTGCTAAGGCGTTTGTGCCACTGTGCAGGTTATGAGTTCAAATCTCGGATAACCCGAGGGTCGTTATGGTGGGCATGGCAGTTCCTCCTAGGAGTTTAGTGGTAGCCAGTGAGATTCGACCTCGTGTCACACGATTACGATACTGATGCCGTTGCCGATTCTCCTAGTATAAAATTAAAAATAATAATAATAATAATAATAATAATAAAATAAAATAATTAAATAATTGATAATTAATTATTATAAATAATAATGAATTTTTATTAATAATAATAAATGATTAATTAATCAATAATTCAATTATTAATTATTAATAATAATTAATAACTTACTATTATTAATAATAATTAACTGTAGTCAATGATGGTCAACCATAGTCAACGATGGTCAACCACATTTATTTTATTGTTTATAATATTTATCTTAGGGTTTATATACCATGGGGTTATTATATTACACCAAGGGGCTTAATATTATTTCCTTGGGTTTTCATTATTAATCCATTTTATTTATTAGTCCCTTGGGTTTATAATATCAATCATTTGGGTTTATTAATACAAGGGTATATCCCTTGAGTTTAATATTACTCCCTTGGGTTTATAATCCCTTGGGTTTTTAGTATTAATTGCTTGGGTTTATGATATTAATCTGTTGGGTTTATTAATCTAAGGTTTCATTTTCATATGGTGTAATATTATTCATAGGGTTTAAAATATAAATCCTTAGGTTTAATATATATCCCTTGGGTTTATAATCATGGTTAACCATGGTCCAATGCCACATTATGACAGCGATTTTCTCAATATAAAAATCAATCATGGTCCAACATCACAATGTGATAAATATTGTCTCGATATGAAGATCAATCATGCTCAACCATGATCAACCATGGTCCGACGTTGCTTTGTGACAAATATTGTCCCAATATGAATATGAACCATGGTCAACCACTTTCAACCATGTTTATTTTATGGTTTATAATATTTATCTTAGATTTTATATACTTTGTGTTTATAATATTAATCCCTTTGGTGTAATATTATTCCCTTATACCTTATGGTTTTAGAATCAATCCCTTGAGTTTATTATATCAATCCTTTGGGTTTATTAATCTAAAGGTTCATATTTCTAGGGTATAATATTATTCATAGGATTTATAATATCAATCTTAGGGTTTAATATAAATCCCTTGGGTTTAGAATCATGGTCAACGATGGTCTGGTGTCACATTGTCATAAAGATTGTCTCAATATGAAAATCAATCATGGTCGACTATGGTCCAATATCGCATTGTGACAAATATTGTCTCAGTATCAAAATTAACAATGGTAAAACATGCTCAACTATGTTTATTTTAGGGTTTTCATACCTTAGATTTATAATATTTATCCTTTAGGTTTAATATTATTCCCTTGAGTTTATAATCCCTCGGGTTTTTAGTATTAATCCCTTGGGTTTATAATATCAATCCCTTAGGATTATTAATCTAAGGGTTGATATTCCGAGGGTATAATATTATTCATAGGGTTTATAATATTAATATTTGGGTTTAATATAAATCCATTGGGCTTAAATCATGGTCAGCCTTGGTCAAACATCAGATTCTAACAAATATTTTCTCAATAAGAAAATAAACCGATGTTGCATTGTGACAAGGATTGTCTCAATATGAAAATAAACCATGGTCAACCATGTTCCAACATCACATCGTGAAAAATATTAACTCAATATGGAAAATCAACCATGGTCACATTGTGACAAAGATTGTCTCTTGGTCTAATGTCACATTGTGACAACCATGGTCCAAGGCCACATTATGACAAAGATCATCTCAATATGAAAATACATCATGGTCAACCATTTTCCAATGGTGCATTGTCACAAATTTTGTGCCAATATGAAAATAAGTCATGGTCAAACATAGTCCAATTCCGCAATGTGGGAAATATTGTGTCAATATGAAAAGAAATCATGGTCAACCATGTTTATTTTAGGGTTTATAATATTAATCTTAGGGTTTATATACCTTGGGTTTATAATATTAATCCTTTAGGTTTAATATCATTCCCTTGGTTTTATAATACCTTGGGGTTTTAGAATTGATCCCTTGAGTTTATTATTCCCTTGAGTTTATAATATCAATCACCAAGGTTTATTAAACTAATGGTTCATATTCCTAGGGTAAAATATTATTGATAGGTTTAAAATATGAATCCTAGGGTTTAATATAAATACCTTTGGTTTACAATCATGGTCAACCATGGTCAACAATGGAGCAATATTACATTTTTCCAAAGATTCTTTTAATATGAAAATCAACCATGGTCCAACGTCGCATTTTGACAAAAATTGTCTTAGTATGAAAATCAGCGATGATAAGGCATGATCAACAATATTCCTAGGGTTCATATTCCTAGGGCATAATATAATTCATAAGGTTTATAATATTAATCTTTGGGTAAATAATATAAAATAAATGGGTTTATAATCATGGTCAACCATTGTCGCACGTCACATTATGAAAAATATTTTCTCAATATGAATATCAACTAATGTTGAATTATGAAAAATATTTTCATAATATGAATATCAACCAATGTTGCATTATAACAATAATTATCTCAATATGAAAATCAACCATGGTCTACCATGTTCAAATGTCACATTGTGACAAAGATTCTCTCTATATGGAAATCAACCTTGCTCAATCATGGTAAATAACCTTGATCACATTGTGACAAAGATTTTCTCTTGGTCCAACGTCACATTGGTAATCCATGGTCTACCATGGTCCAACATCGCATTATGAAAAAGATTGTTTCAATATGAAAATCAACCATGTTCAACCATAGCCAACCATTGTCCAATGTCGCATTGTGACAAATTTTGTCTCAATATGAAAATCAATCATGGTCAACGGTAGTCCAATGTCTCAGTGTGCTAGATTGTGTCAACGTGAAAATCAATCACAACCAACCATATTTATTTTAGGGGTTATAATATTTATCTTAAGGTTTATATACCATGGGTTTATAATATTCATCCCTTGGGTTTATATATTATCTTACGAATTACTCCCTTGGGTTTAATATTATTCCCTTGGGTTAATAATATCAATCCCTTAGATTTCTCAATGTATAAACTCATATTCCTAGAATATAATGCTATAAATAATATTAATCCTAAAGAATAATAATATTAATAAGAATATTAATATTAATAACAATAAAAATAATCTAAACAATATTAATAATATTAATAATCTTAACCATAACAATATTAAAAATATTTCTATTAATAAAATAATATTAATAAATTATTATTATTATTAACTAATAACATTAACAATATTTATTTATAAAACAATATTAATAAATTATTATTATTATTATTATTAGTTAATTAATTAGGAATGAGTTAATTATTTATAATGAATGAAATAAATATGAATTAATTATTTATTATTAATTTATAATGATATTAAATTTAATTAATAATAATAATTAAAAATAAAAATATTAATTAATAATAGTAGTAATATTAATTTATAATAATAAGCATAATCCCTGGATGCGGGTGGCGAGGTAGATGTTTATGATGATGGGATGGGGGCGGGGCATTCAGGAGAGCCACCTGCCTTCCCGCGAGCTGAAGGACGCAGGGTCTTTAATACCTGCTAAGTGGTTAACTATTGCATTAATGTTCGGCACTGGTTACAATCCTCTGCTCAAATCTGGAAGCGATTTCACGTATTGCAAAATGATTCAGCCCTCCAGTCCATTTATTACAGGTCCTTGGCTCTGGATTCTTCGGTTCATAGGAGTTATCAGGGTAAGATTCCTTGCAATGGATGAATTACCCAAGCCTGTCTCGCAGAGCTATTCACCGAAGGCTGGCGTCTCCTGCCATAGGACTTCTACTGGTAAGAGGAGTAGCTTGAACTGCTGTCTTGATTTTGATAACAATTTTCACTTCTCGCTTGCTGGCAATTGCTTGTTCGCATCTTTCTCCTTGTGCCCTCAGCCGGTGGTCTCCTCTCCTCTTTTTGGTCTACCCCTTGTGTCTGTCAGCATGCCCCACCTCAGGCATAGGATGCGATGTCGCAGAGGTTCTTCCCGTGGCCGTCTCCGACGTCCTTCCCCCTCTCCTAGCTCCACCTCCTCCTCTTCTTCACATGAAGGCAATTCGTCTCTTTCCCATGGTCGAAGGACTCGCTCTGGACGCTGCATGAGATCCCCCTTAGCTTCTCACCCCCTGCTCAGACGCACACTACCCAATTCTCCTTCAATTGTGCTCTTTCCAGGCCTCGGGTTACTGCCACAATCACTGTGGCCTTTCATGAAGATCCTCAGCATGTGGATCCCAATTCCTCTGGTGTCCGGGATGTGCCTATGCTCTCAAAAATCCCGCCCTTGCAGGGTCCTGGAAACCTGTCCCAACAGGGGCATCTTTCGACTATTTCCATGCAAGCTGGTCAAGCGAGTGTGCAGCTGAGCGCGGGTCAAGCGAGCGAGGTTAAGACTAACAATGGTCTCCAGAGTTCGAAGCAAAATGAAAATGGTCACGATCTTGGTCGGAAGGCTCCTTCTTCTCCTGGGAAGGTGATTCATTCCATTGCGGACTTGTTTGATGCCGATGGCAATCCTGATGCTCTCTGGTGCAGGGTCATCGAAGAGGCTCCTGATGAGTAGTCTCGCCCTCTACAGTTGTTTTTTTCTCAATGACGAGGCCCTCTATTTTAGGCCTGTTCTTGTCTGTTTTTATTTTTATGTTCAATGTCTATTCTGTGTATGTTTTGTCAAACTTTCAGTTTGTTTTCAGCTTAGTGATCCAAAAGCTGAAATTCACATCTCCCCTGCGAGGGATTTTCTTCTCAAACACTGTACAACACTGGTTTCCCTGCTGCAGGGCAGTGCTCTTTGGAAATTCTCTATTCAAATGTCACTAGAAAGGGCAATGTACAGGCTTAGGCCTGCTGTAAATATTTTTATCTGTTAATAGAATAGTCTTACTTAGAAAAAAAATAATAATAGTCATAATAATGATTATAATTATACGTTTATTCTTATATTAGTCACATTTACTAATATCATTTTGCTATATTATTAAAGGTGGTTGATATATACTAAAAGATTCATTTGCATCTACTACACAAACTATTGAAAATAATATTAATAAAAATTTAAAAAAATAATATTTTTAAAAAATTACAAAAAAATTATTATTATTATTATTAATTAATTAATTAATATAGAGTATTTTTAATTAAATACTACTATAATCATTTAAAAATAATTATTATTCTAAGAGTTCTGAAACAATATCGTCCTTCCAACGTAACTCTTAAAAATAATAATTATTATCGTCCTTCCAGCGTTAATAATCATTTAAAAATAATAATTAAGAGTGCTGACGATATCGTCCTTCCAACGTAACAAAATCACTAAATCTTAATGATTATTCTTAGAAGGACGATATAACTCTTAGAAGGACGATAATTAAGAGTTCTGATAATAATTATTATTTTTTGGAAGGACGATATTGTCAGAACTCTTAATTATCGTCCTTCCAGCGTTAATAATTATTATTCTAAGAGTTAGAACTCTTAGAAACATGTTCACTTTTAGATCCTCCTAATCCATGTGAGATCTTCATTGCCAGATGTGATGTTGAATATGGATAGTTGTTCATGTCTGGGGAGGAGGGATCTCAAATAGTTGTTGACTAGTGGGTTTCGAGTTCTCATATTCCCCTTGTTCTTGAACATTCTCTATGGATTCTTCTTCATCAACTTCAGAAGGAGGAATTTCAGTAAAATATCATCCTTTTGGACGCTTGAGCTACTTCTTTCTATTTTTTGGGTTTTTCTTTGCCAAAGGACAAGAACTCTAAAGGTGGCATGTTTGAAAACATTAACTACATATTTTTCATATTTCAATACTTGGGACCACTATAGTCTATTGTGCATCAATGTAATACGATATGAGAGTCCTTATTTCCGCACATATTTTAGAAAAGGTGAAGAGGCCTTTTAATGTTCTTTCTATATCTTTTTTTTTTTAAATTTACCCAATGCATTACCAATGTCCTCTAGAACTTGATGATGCCTGAAAGGAAGGGTCATATTTCAGATCCTCACATAAATAAACAAGGAAGTAATCGCGATAGATGTGACATCAAACTTCAAGTGATAAACAACCCTGCATTACCCCAGAACTAGGGCCCTTTTGTAGAAAAAAACTCCAAATCCTTCTGAGTATCAAACTAGACAATGAAAAACTTTTTGAGCACAAAAATATGTCTCATATTGGTGTCCAAGATGAAAAAATCCATTGACTCAAGGCTTCTAGTTTTGGCCAAAAACTGTTAAATCTACAAATGATGCCTTTTTTGGAGTGTCTAGAAGATAGAGGAGTCCTATAAATTTTTAACCTCCAAAGGAGGGGAGTGTTCCATTTGGTCAACAATATAAGGACCTGGAATATTTTGAATTTGTTGTACTAAGCCAAAAACCTAAGGTTGATCTACTAAAGTTGTGCCCTTCCGCCCTTCCTTTGAGCAACTTCATCCTTGTAGGAAATGTGTGGTTTATTTGTTGATTTTGTAGTAGGGGCTCCCCCATAAAGTCTTAAATTCTATATGATGATTGAATTTATTGAAATATTATAGTTTTGTAGTTGTTGGGAATTTGTTAAAACCTTCCCTTCTGATTGGAGACTTTGAAAACAATATGGTATGCCAAATATAACTTCAATAGAGTGCTTTATAGAGCATACAATTGAAGATTTTTTAATCCATATAGTTTTTATTTTCCCATAAATATTCTTAATAAACATATGGAACAAGGGATTCATGACATATTTTGTCTATGGTGAAAAATTCTTAAAAAAAAAATTAATTAAGGGTATCTCACAGTAGAAGAACATTAAAGGATTCTTAGAGAACTATGCATTCTTCAAAACAGGGATAAATAGAGCTCAAAAATTAGTCCCATGGATTTGATCTAATAGTTAGGTGGGGAGATTCAGTCCCCACAAGTCTTGTGGTCCATTCCTGAACAAAACTATGTATACCTACACAATATCTTCATTAAAAGAAACAAAAATTTGACAATATCGTCCTTCCAGCGTAACAAAATCACCATGCCAAAATAATGATAACTATAGATGAGTGTGACTGGAAGAAGATCAAAGAAAGAGCCAAGGTTGTAGAATAGTACTGGCAGGAGGCCCAACCAAAGGGGTCCGCGAGGTAAAATAAACCAAGCTTAACTATTCTTTGGCACTCCCTTATATATTTTGTCAGCCAAGAAACATTGGCGGTGAATGGAGCATAGTCTATTGTTCAAACCCGGCACCATAGAATACACATTGTTGACCCCTAGAAACCATCGGCAACAACATCAGCAAAGGCAACGGACTAGTAAACCCTAAATGCCATTCCTCGAGTTCCCCTTTTTTCATCATGAATCACTCATATAACATATACAACTAGTTTTTTTTTACAATTTTGAAGGAGACAAAATTTTAAATTAACTTTTAATGTGATAAAAAATGCAAGGCTGTTAAAGAATGTCTTTAAAAAATGACAAATAATTATAAAAATAGATTTATAATATTTTTAATAAAAATCCACCAACATATATATAATGAAATCTTAAATCTTTCTGCTCTGTTTTTGGAAACTTGCCAGTAATAACAAAGTTAATCAATATATCCTTGCTATTAAATATGGGGAGTGATATCTTAGAGATCTTCATTATCTCAAATATCAAATAAACAATTTTAATCGGACATGATGTTTGCGTTATCAAAAATATTTAGTGTTAGTGTCTTGTAAAGATAAAAGCTATACATAATGAAGGTTAAGAATTAGAAGTTCTAAAAATTAATGATTGTATTTTTAGTCTTTACATCAATAATATTTTAAAAACTTTTACCAAATTTATAGTTAATTGGACCATATAATTTTTAAAAATAACTAAATAATTTGTGGCTATAAAACTATAATAAAAAATTAAATTAGTTTTTAAAATTATTGTTTAACTATAAATCATTTAATTTCTCTTATAATTATAATCAAAAGAGTAATTAACCCCTACGAGAATCTAGAAAATAGTGGAGTCCCCGGAGATTCAATAACAATGATTATATAATAGAGGCATTGTCATTTAAAAGAACAAAAAATGTTTAGAAAAAAATAATTATAATGTAAAGATCAAGCAAGGATCAATTATAAGCATTCTCTTTTATGCACATAACATTGTCTTTTCCTTTTTAGCTAGGAAACTTTTTGACCTCATAAAGTAACAAAGTTTTTCAGAAAAAAACACAAACTCTAAGATGTCTATGTGATCTCTATTGGAATAAAAAAAAATTCAAGGTTAATTCCTTTGTGTCATTATACAACTATTACGTAATACTATTATGTAATAATGATGTAATAGGCTATAAATTATAATATAAAGTATTTTATTTTAAGATTATAATATGTAGATGTATTATTACGATATATAATTTCAAATATCGAAGGTTATTTGAACTAATTATCTTTTCATAAAGAATGTATTAATAATGCATTTATTCATTATCAATTCAAACTTTCATAACATATTTTTATGTTATATAATTAAAATATATTTTTATGTTATATAATTAAAATATATTAACATTAGAAAATTTGTAATAATTTTATGTGTAAATATTTTAAGTTTTAAATTATTATTCTAAAATAAAATAATTATATTTTATTTACAAGATATGAATTAATATTAATTTTTTTAAATAAAAAATATATTTATATTATAATTATCAAGCCACAAAAAATATGAAAATAATAATAATAATAACAATAATATAAAATTATAAATGATTTTACAAGTTATTTAAAAAAAAATGTTTAATATCTAAATTGGCTTATAAATTGTAAGCATATTTATTTTGGGAAACACTAATCCCTAATAATTTTATTTCTGATGAATATTGATCATAGTTACAAATCTATGCAACATAATATGACAATATCTCATCAAAACAATTCAATGTAAATTTTCATGTGGCTATATTTAACTATCTAGACAATAATTATCTTTATAGATCCATCTTAAATACAGGTTTAACATGACTTCAGAGGGAACAAATTTCTTCAAGTGAAAACTTCTTTAGAGTGCAAAATGTAATGTGTTTATTTCATTGTTTAAATTGTATTTTTGAATGCTAAATAGAGTATATATAGTACCAGGTTTTAATCATTAAAAAAAAAAAATTATCCACACATTTTATCATGCAAATTATAGTATTTTTTATTATTAATATATTTTTTAGTATATGTTAATATTAGTCCATACTAAAATATTTTATTGATAACTCACATTGAATATTTTTTTTATATACAACATTAAAATATTTTATTTTAACAATTTTTTTTTCTATATAAATATATATGAAGTTGATGTCGACATAAATTAGTTAACATAGATCTTAAAATAGTTTATTTAAATATTTTTGAGAAGTATAAGATTTAAACATCTTACTCACACATTTTTTACTTCTAATTATTTTATAGCACATTTATTTTTTTTAATTATAGCTAACATTATTTTTTTATTTAGAACATAATTTTTAGTTTTTAATTTTTAATTTTATTTTAAAGAGACAGACAAATCATACATACTTACACATCCACTTATACTAAATTATAAAATAAACTTCTGGGCTCAATAAAACCACTTCATTAAATCCAAAATCACTTCATTAAGTCCTCGTCCTCCCTCGGTAGGACGTTGATCATTCATGCTATCCATCTCATAATCATGAAATGATTATGCACTGCACCACATAATTGCAGTTTCAAATGCTTCGAATAGGCACATGGCACTGCGGTCATATTTAATAAAGCTACACTGAAGCATTGGAACTGGTAGAAAATTCTCTTTTAACCTCTAAATTAAGTAAAATTTAATCATCTAGGGAGAGTGATTAGTTAAAACCAGAAGACCCAGACAATTTACAAGAATTAAAAGTCAAATGCGTGCATCACATATTTTTAACGATTCGTTTCATTATCTGAAGAAAGATTACATAGAGGGTATAAACTGGCAGGTAACAAAGTTAAGCAAAGGTATGAACTGTGGGAATACTGATGAACAGGTCAAAATTGGGTGTGGGGGTGAACATGAAGGACCAAATGGATTCGGCTGTCGTGCTAGAGTTGGATTTTCTATTGGAATACAAGGAATCAAGGCAAGCTTTTCCTTAATAAACAATTAGAATCGTTTTCTTTATTTTTATAAAGCTATAGTTAATGAAATACCTTAAGTTTAAGGTTTTTATAAATGTAGACCTCCGGTCGATTATTTGGATAAGTCATGGGCTCTGGAATAGTATCCACACATGTTTCATGAAGCATCTAATGCAGTCTTATTCAGTCATGTCTCTCAAGACGAAACCACACATGTGTGATGAAGCATATAATGCATCCTTATTTAGTCTTGTCTCTCAAGACGAAATTTACAGGGTCCTAAAATCTTAAAAGAAAAACAAAAACAAGTGTAGATGGGATAGATAGACGGTGGAACTCTTTTTACATTTTTTTTTGAGTTAATGGGCTCTAGTCCCTTGGAGGTGGTTGAAGAATCAAGGATACTTGGATGTATTTCGGGTATTATCAATTCCACTTTCATTCTCCTTATTCCCAAATCTTCCACTTTGCACAATTTTAGAGATTTTAGGCCTATATCTCTTTGTAACATTGTCTACAAACTAATTTCAAAGGTGATTGTTCTTCTGATATCTGGTACCCTCTCTTTCCACATCTCTCGGGAGAAATATGGATTTCTCAGTGACCGATTGATACATGATGCCATTGCCACTGCCCAAGAGTGTATACACTCGATCCATACAAAAAAGTTGGATGCATTAGTGATGAAAGTGGACTTGCACAAAGCTTATGACAATGTGGATTGGTCTTATATTAGATTTATTTTATATAAGATCAAATTTATTTCTTAGAACATTGAGTGGATCATGGCATGTATCACTTCAATCTGGTATGTTGTTATCATTAATGGTTTCCCCTCAGATTTCTTCAAGGCAGTCTGTGGACTCCGACAAGGGTGTTCCCTCTCTCCTCTAATTTTTATTCTCATCATGGATGGCCTCAGTATGAAAATATTAAGTTCATAGTCGAGGGGACTATTTGGAGCCTTACATATCTCTCCTTGGGTGGAAATCACTCACTCTTTCTTTGTTGACGACATACTCACTTTTGGTATGGTTTCTCGGGCTAAATGGTCTACAGTTCACTATATCCTTTTGAGATATGGGGCTGCCTCAGGTTTATAACTAAATGGATGAAAATCTATTCTACTTTAAAAATCGGGAGATATATGGGACATTGAGACTATTTTCGGCCTTTTTGGGGTTAGTATGGCACCTCTTTCATAGGGTTGTATATCTCGGTTTCTGGCTCAAGTCTAATTGCTATCGAACCACTGACTGGGCCTAGCTTCTAGAGAAGTATAAGAAAATATTGAGCACATGGATGCATAGATGGGTATCCCTGGGCAGTCGATACATCCTCATTCAAGTTGTACTACAGTATATTGGGCATATCTCTTTAGGCTACCAAAATATATAAACAATTACATTATATCCATTATTACAAATTTTCTATGGTCAGGAGTAAGCAGAGCACATAAAATACATTTATGTAGGTGGGAGCAATTGACTATCCCAAAATAATTTGGCGGATGGGGACTTTTGGACACTCAGGTTTTCAGACAAACTATGTTGACTAAATCACTATGGGGAGAAATATTAGGTTCTGGCATATGGCAAGAAATATTTTAGTATAAATATTTACATAGACTTAACGTGGCACACCTATACAAAACACAAGAATTTTCGAAGCTGAGGGGATCGTACATTTGGTAAGGCTTCTCTAGGATCATTAAATATTTTATTAGAGGCCTGAGATGGGAGTTTGGAAATGGACAGATGATACTGTCAGGTCTTGACAATTCAAAGGGTGCCTCTTCAGAACTGAATATGGATGGAAAACTGCTGCAGGTCATTCATAAAAAATGTTTCTTTTTGCTATGCTAGATCACTACTCAATGGAAACAAGGCTTCCCGATATCGAAAAATTCTTTTGATATGGGTTTGACTAGACAAATGGCTTGGAAATGGCTGGAATACATCACCAACCTTCATATGGTTTGTTTCTGCACTACTAAATATGGATATCAGATTGTATGGGATGGAAGGATGCACAAGTAAGCCATTTTGGTTGCAGATACATACAATTCTAATATCATACAGAGAAAAAAATTGATGAATATTTATTTGTTTCAGAAATTTTGGAGAAAACCCATACCTACCAAAATTATTCTTTTCACTTGGCTATTTTGGAAGAATAAGATACTCACCTGGGACAACCTCTTGAAGAGAGGCTACCAGGGACCTGGTAGGTGCTCTTTTTTCTTATTGGATAATGAAATCACTTGTCGTATTTTTCTTATATTTCCTACCATCCAGATAATCTGGAACCTATTTTCACAACTCTTTCAAAATTTATATTGGCCTCTTCTAAACATTTAACATTGCATAATCACGTGGGATAATGGAGGTTCCAAATACAAGTCTTTACCTTTTCACTTTTTCTGGAAGGTGTGGAAGGCTAGAAACTGATTCATGTTTGATGTGCGCCAATAAACAATAATTAGATATTCTTCAACATCAACACATGGTTTAATAACAGTGCAAACATGGATGACAAGGTAAAAAATCTATCTCTTCGACATCTTCCCCCTCAGATCACCCTCCCTGCAGGGTTTTTTTATGGTGCGAAATAATGAGGGCATTGTGGATTCGGAGCATGGATAAGATTGAATAATAGTAAACATTATAAACGACATTGGAAAGGAGGTCTAGGAACCAACACAAAGGTAGAGGTTATGGCTATATGGGGTTTACTTTGGTTTACAAACAATTTACACATAAAGAATTTACATATTTTTGGAGATTCAAGGACCTTCATAGATGGGATAAATGGTGTTATATTTTTTGAGCCACCACACTTGGTGGGATGGATAAAGTGCATTAAACACCTTCTCCCCAATATGCAACATACAACACAACATCACATCTACAGGGAATCTAACAAGATGGTAGATTCTCTCTCAAAAGAGGGACTAAATGACGTACATGGATTCATGCAGTATAAGTATTTTGAGAACGACATTATGCAGGTTGAGGATGCCATCCAGCTCCCTTAGATTGATTCCAGCTGACATAAGGAACCTATCAGATATGTTTTTTTTAGACTTCTCTTTTTGTTTCTTTCTGAAAGATCTATATTGGCTATTCTAGTATATAATATTCCTACTAATTTTACTAACAGATTGAGCATGACAAAGGTAGGATGCATATTGTGAAATGTCTCAGTATCATATGGATCCACTATTATATGTTTTATCATCTTCTGTTTTGATGCCTACGTCTGAGGCAATGTATTGATGACTTTATTTGTAGATTTCACATATACACATTATGACGTACTACATACTGATTTTGATTAATACAAAGCACACTATTTTTTTGTCAAAAAAAATTAGAAATCTGCAATAAAAACATTTTATTAAAATATTTCTAGTAAATGGCTTCAACAATGTCAATTTTTAATTTTTAATATCAATTTTTAAATATGTAACAGGATGGGAATCTCCTCAAAAGTATTATGATTTATGAATCATAATTATTTAAAAAATAATATTAATATAAATAATTTTTAAAATATAGAAAATCCAATTATTTGTTTGGTTATATGTGAAATAAATATAATTTGAAAAATAAATAAAAATGAAGTTTACAATATCATTATAATTTATATAATGATAATTTTATTAATTTAAATAATAATAATGTGTTTGTATATATTTGTGGATAATCATTAATAATAATTAGATGGTTGAATTTAAAAAAAATGGATTTATTTTATTTTATAATAATTTTTTATTTATATTTAAGATGGTAGATAAATCAATCATTTTAAAAGTTATTTTTAATTTAATATTTTTATTTGAAAATTAAAATAGATAGTATTTTTATTTAAAATTAAAAAAAAATATTTTATTAAAAAATCAAGATATATTTTAACATCGATAATTATGTAAAAATAATTATTAAAAATTGAAACATAATGTATTGAAACACATTTAATTTTAATTTTAGAATGTAATTTTAAAACGAATTGAATATATGTATTCTGATTTTAGCAAAGTGAAGTTTTTTTCTAGAGTAAGGATATATAACATAAAAACCTACCTACTTTATCTTTTCTCTTCTAGAGATAAATATAAGATCAAGGACTAATTTAATCCACACCATCTCTAAATAAATCGGAAGACATAGTGGTTATTGAATTCTTCAATCTTGCACACAAATATCCAATGATTAAAATATATATTGTATATTTAAATATAATAATTTATTGTTTAAATTAATTAAAGATAATTATAAATAATAATAAATATTTTAAAACATTAGTTGTCAATAATATTAATCATGATATATCTCCCATACTATGTATATAATTGAAAATTTAATGACAAACTTAGGGTTTTTTTAATAAGATGTATCAATAATATTCTCATTTCAGTTTATTTGGGGTGATAATAATGAATAATTGATATCTGTCTTATATACACAAAATATTATATAAATATTTTATAATTGACAATTTAATGACAAACTTAGGTTTTTTTAATAAGATGTATTAATGATATTTTCATTTTAGTTTATTTGTAGTGATAATAATGATTAATTCATTTAATGAAGTTTTGATATTTAATTCTAAAATTTGAAAGTTCTTGTTTTTTAAATTGAAATTAAAATTTTTAAATTAACTAGTATATATTTATTTTAGTTGTAGATTTAGTAAGAGTTTAGAAGATCATACTTTTTTACGTGAAAATTTTTTAAAGTGTAAATTTTGAAAATTGTTTGCTTTATTTTTTTTAATGTTTAATAGATATATGGTTAAAATGAACCTATACTAGTTTTATAAACACATATATGCACACACACCATGAATAATTTTTCATTATTGAAATTGTAGTTTTGAATGTATAAATTAATTTAAAGCCTTGAAAATTTCAGTAAAAGCTTTGAATCTATAGATTACATAGAAAAAAAATGTGCTAAATTATAAACAAAATTGACCAAAAAATATACTTGAAAAATGGCCAAAATATAAAATAGTAAAATTACTTGAAAGTTTTAACCAATAAATTTTTTTTTCATAAATTTCTTTATATAATATATAAACCGCTCATATTAAAATATTTTATTTGATATGAATATTTAAATATTTTATTTATATGCTATATTGAATTTTATTATTATTATTACTAATATGTTTTAAAAGGCACGTATTAATTTATATTAAGAATTGAATGAATCATCTATTATCTTCTTATTAGAAAGAAAAAAAAAATTATTCATTATTTTTAATTTTGAAGTATTTGAATATTGGAGTGTGGTCAATAATAATTTTTTTAACTTTCTCTTTTTATATATGAAATTAATTTAAAAAAAAAAAACTCATATAAATCCATTCTAAGATTATCTAGCAAGCATAGAGAGTAATCAAATCTCTTGAGGTACAAATGGATATGAGTGTGTGTGCACATGCCCCGCACCATGTGTAACTTTTCATTATTTAAAGTGCACTTTTGAATGTATGAATAGATTCAAATATCTAAAAATCCTCTTGAAAACCTAGATTGTGTATAACACTTTGCTTAAACTTTTGGACTACACATTTTCAAGTTTCGATTCCAGCAATTTTTTATTAAAATTCATACAAATTTGACACAAAAGATAAGTGAAAATGAGCAAAAATGTAAAATAATAAAACTAGTGTAAAATGTTTTAATCCTAAAAATTCAATTATATATATATATATATATATATATATATATATATATATATATATATATATATAACGTTGAAATATTTTACTTAATATGGGGATTGAAATATTTCATTTATGGATCATATTGTCCATATTAGAGTTTTTTTCATATTAATTTTATATTAAGAATTAAATGAATTATAGATCTCCCTCTTACTAAAAGCTAACTAAGTTTTCCACTTCCAATTAATTCTTGATCATTGAAATATTTTATGATGATTAACATTAATTTTTTTTTCTTACTTTTTATTACGTTATCTCTCTTGAGTTGATATAAAAGTATGTTGCTTAATATGTACATAGAAATGTTATTTATATAGTTAAGAAAGAGAGAGATATATTTATAATTCTTCTTCATACTAGGTTATAATATCAACAACTAATTGATTGAGCATAGTAGAATTACTCATAGTTTATAATGATTTTAATGTATAGTCAGTTTTGTTTTTATTATACCTAGAATTATTTTTTATTTAGAGAATATTTTATTTTTATTTAGAGAAAAAAAAAAAAAAAAACATGTTTCAACTCTCTTTTATTGGGTTATAGAATGCATCTCCTCAAACAAGAAGCAAACATAATATTTTTTTCTAATTTTAATGACTTTATTTCTCTTTTTAAAAGTGATATAAAATTATGTTATTTTAATGGATCTTTAAATATTTAATTTATTAATGATAGTAAAAGTAAATATTTTTACCGTATCTCATTCATATTGAGTTATAATATTAACAATAAATGAATTAAATTAACTAATTAATAATCAATTAAATGTTATCGAATAAGTGTAGTTTAGTTAGTAAAAAATAATTGCTATTATCCTTTATACCTATGTTCTCATATTAACATTCTCACTACTTGGTAGCCATTTTTACATAAACAAAAAAGAAGACAAATAATCAATTATTTGTTATAAAAATTCATAACTAAAAATTATATATCTGAAATATTAAATTAAAAAATTCAATAATGTTAAATTTAATTTCAAAAATATAATAATTTAAAAATAATTTAGAAAATAGTATATGATATTGACCAGGACATTTTCTATATATATAGTGGATACGGAAAATATATATATATATATATATATATATATATATATATATATATATATATAGTTTGGATACGAATAATTATTTAGACATATTTGTATCACGAGCGAGCCGAAGGTTTAGGTGCAAATTGTGTATTTCCAGGACGTGGCAACACTACTCTAGAGCCATGTGTGGTACATCCGTGCCTATAACCACGTCTTCCACTTCGGATTTTCTGTATTGGAATCCATAAAAATATCTATATAATAAGGGGACCAATTAAATCTATGTCTTCTTACGTATGTTACAAATCCTTCTATACGTCATAAGGGATTACATCATAGTTATTTTGTTTCTTTACTTTGATATATTAATCTTTTTTTAGATCATGAATACTTATATATTAAAGGATTCTTTCATTTAATATTTAATAAATTTATAATAATATTATAAATAATTATATACACTAAAGGTGCACATTGACTTCGACCCTTCCGTTTGGGAAAGGATTCTTTCATTTAATGTTTAATAAGTTTATAATAATATTATAAATAATTATATATTCTAAAGGTGCACATTGACTTCGACCCTTTGGTTCGAGAAAATTTAGTTTCATTAGTGGGTTACCCATCGACTCCCAAAATGAATCACATATATACTAAATCAATAAATTTGAACTAAATTTACATGTTAGAATAAATTTAAACTAAAACCATTATTAGAAATATCTTAATTGTACACTGTATTACCAACTCATTTACATTTTAAAAAACAAAATTTAATGATTTACTATTTAATTTTTAAAAAGTAAAGAATAATTTAACTTTTAAAAATAAAAATTAATTCATGTACGTAGCGTAAGATAGACTTGTGCTTTTAATTTATCTCTTATTGGTTTGGTCGATTTTCTTTTTGCTGATTATTAAATATTCTAAGTTTTAAATGAGGAAAGTTCTGTTAATGCTTGGCTTGTCGAATGTGCACATAACATCTTTATTTTGAAACGGTTTGAATTTTTTTGTATATGCTTTTTATAACTTTTCTAGTTTATAATACATCGATAAGTTTTATATATTTACAGCGATGTTGAAACAGTTTGAATTTTTTTTTTTTAAATTATATACTTCGAACTTTTCTATTTTATAATACATTGATAAGTGTTATATAATATTTTACAGCGATGAGAATAATTTTGACTATATGTATTTTATATATATATAAAAAGTTAACAACATTTTTTTTATATACTTCGAACTTCTCTATTTTATAATACATGGATAAGTCTTGTGTCACACATATCATAAAAACGAAATTACTATAGTAATAATCAATATAAAAAAAAACATTCAACTAATAAACTTGGGTAAAAGTTACATGGCGGACATGAACATTTTGATATTTAACAATGTGTTATTGCATTTACGATGTTTGCACGCGTTAACTGACTCGCAATGCTGTACGTTTGATTATCACAAATCTTGTCATATTGTTTGGATTATTTTCATTATTAAAAATCTGGAGGTTCGGTGATATCACAAATCAAAACCTTGGTTTATGCATATGTGTTAATGTTTATTGGTTCTTGGGATCCGGTGATGATTTAATGCCTTGGGATATTCGTTGTACCCTCGATCCGACCCTGGCAATCATCTGGCCGTCGATGGCCATCCGGAATCGACGGTGCAGATTAGCTAGGGTTGGGTAATGCCTACCCACCCGTAACTGACTCTGCAGTCATTCCGTCGCCTCGCCGAAACCTCTGGAGACCGGGTCTGCGCCTGAGGGTTTCAGTTCGGTTGCACTGTTGGCCGATGGAAGTTTACCTGCAAACGAACCGATGGCTCATCACACCAGGTAGTATTTGCGACCTCACAAGTCTAGCTCCGGCTTTCCACAAATGGCTTCCGCGCATACTGACTGTGGATTTGCGTGTTAAGAGTTTCCCGTCTCGGTTGATCGAGTTTTCTTTCAACTGTCCATTCCTTGTCCCAGTCGCCCAACAGCGTTGGCTCAGGTAAAAGGTTGTTTTTAACTTAATGTTCTCGATTTTGCACCCAATGATTTGCATTAGACGTCGTTCACTGATAATTTGGTTCTTTTTTTATTGCCAGGTGCAGAGTCCGACTGCTTCTCAGGTACATCCTTCTCCGCTCGGCTTCTACCTAACCCTCGGCTCATCAAACTAACGTCAGCGCCCGTTTGCACAGGTATTTAACACTTGCTATGGGATTTATGTGCCCGAACCCGGTTCTAGTGTTCGTTGCTGAAGGTGTTGAGACTCTGGCAGGCGCCCAGGCTGCCTCGCCTTGTTAAGTTAGTCTTTGATTATAGCAATGGATGTATATAAACTTGTTATACCCGACCAGGGTTTCTGAAGTTCTTTTTTTCTCTAGGGTTTTACTATGACTCCAGCGTTGTATGCTACCTACGCCTTCTGCGCTATGGCGGATTGGTGAACTCTGGAAACTCCTCGTAGGCATGCGTTTTGTTATGTGTTAGGGTCTGACAGAGTTTTTAAGTTGTATTGGACTTTATGTTTTTAATGGTTAATCTATACTGTGTGGTAAATTTGTTTTTGTTTTATTTCTGAGCGTATCTTCAGTTTCCATACTATGATTTCCTGTGATTTCTCTCGTGAAGCGCTCTCTGATGTTATTGGCGCCTTCAGGCACATGCATATGGTGCATGCAGTTATTTGTTTCAGACCTGTACTGGTACATGTGTTTTCTAGTTGAATTATACTCTCTATTGCGCTGTACAATGTTCTATTTCACTGCTTCTGAGAATGGTTCGTTTACATTAACTGTGTTAACAGTGTCCGGACCACTTATTAGTCCGTGCTCTCCCAAGGAGAGAGACGACCTACCCTGAGGCCTGTTTCTGCAGGCGCTAAGGGTTAACGGTCTCTCTCGTCCATGACGTTAAATAAGAATACTTTCTTAGGGAAAAGGAAGGAAAGAAAACTTGTTTCGTTTTACAGTTACTTCTGTTCTAGTTTTGTACAGGTTTATGATTACACTGGTTACTGTGTTCATAAGCTACAAGAAATTCATTCATTTGGATTATCATTCCTGAGCTGTATGTTGATACTGAAATAAGAACAGTTTTATGAGTATTCTGTATGGTTATTCCCTACTCTATTTTTCTATGCTCTTGAATGAAAATAAACAGTTTGGTAACTCTCCACAGTTCTTCTTTCTATTTGTACATGTATATATTCTCTGGTAAAAATGAACAGTTTGTCAAATTCAACAGTTATCTTCTGTTCTAAAAATTAAGTAAATGCATCTAGTCTCTGGAAAGAAAACAGTCCAATATTATGCTACAATTTGATCTTCTGTTGTAACTATAATTGTATACACAGTAACTGAAATAAAAGATACGGTTCTGTCATTATTATAATTCTTCTGTCTGTCCCCTGTTAAGCACAGGACAAATTCATAGCCCTATAGCAGGTCTTAATGACACGTAAACCAGTGAATAATTTTTCCGTTAAATCAACTACTAAAACCAAATCTACTCATCTGTCCCGAGATTCGAGTGAAATGGTGTATGTGCCTCCCTTCCACGAGCTGAGCGATCACCTCCTGCAGCTCTCCCCCGAGCTCAAGTCTCAGTTCGTTGTTAGTTTCAGAAAGTTCTGGAGGAGGTTTCCAGGACGATCCGGTCCATTACCCTCCAACTCCAGTGAAAACAGTAGCACTGGGGAGTTCACGGGACAATCCGGTCCAGAACTCCAACCCAGAGTATTATCTGTTCTGGAAAGGAAACCTCCTTGCTTCCAGTCCACAAAGTGTCTTCTTTCTTTGTGCACAGATCCAACCCCAAACTTTCCTTGGAATGTTTTATTTATTCCAGAGTTTTGGGTTAACTGTGAAACTGTTTTCTAACTAACATCAGATCTTGATTTTACTTTTTACCAGTCATTTACTTATGAAACTACTTCCACAGTAAATCTTTATTCCAATAAACATTTCATTTTGTTCACATATTCTTATTTAAAAGAAAATAACACAACAAAACAACTAATCCTTAATTATTTGTTTCCACTTAAAATAGTGGTTACATTTTGTATCATATTTTACAGCAATGAGAACAATGAGAATAATTTTGACTATATGTATTTTATAATAATAATAAAAAAAAAAAAAAAAAAAATAACAAATTTTTGTTTGGCAAGTTTTTTGTGTGATCGTTTATGTTTTATTTGTGATTTGAAGAGTTGCTATTTAAGCGTATGTAAGTTATTAATGGTTATCCAAGAGTATTTAAATTATCAAAATCACTAGATTCTTAAACATATCACCACTAAGATTTGATCTTGAATCACTTTAATCACAACTTAATATATAAATAAAAATATTAAAATAAAATAATAAAACTATTTTTCAAAATCAATAATATATAAATGAAATAGATAATGTATAATTCAGTTTTTTACAAAATTGATTGTATACTAAAGAATAAAATTTCTTACTTAAAGTATAATCTTCAATAAAAATTAAAAATGGTTATTTCACTCTCATATTTATATAACCTAAACTGGTGTTTGAAATTTTAATTATTATTTATAGAAATCTATTTTTTTGTTTTTAGGATTAATAAGAATTATATATAATATCTAAAATAAGATTTTTTTTATATAATATTTTAATTTAGTTAATTAAGTTTAATTTGGGTGGTTGGATATAAGAATAATTATTTTTCACACCTAGGTTCAAGTCTCTTAAGTTGATAGGTAGACACTCTAGAATTGAGTAACTTTGTTGTGCTCTTAAGTGAGTCTAAGTCAGTGTTGGCCTAGTACCAACAACCTCTCTCTTAAGTTTGAATTTCTTCCCCTAGTAGTACCCAATGCCCAAATTTTCATCAAGTGTGTTTAGCTTGGGTGGTTCGGATTAATAAAGTTGAAGCTTTGGAATAAAGTAACTTTATTGTGCTTTTAAGTGACTCTATACTAAGGGCTGACCTAGTACCAACAAACCCTCTCTTGCCTTTGGTTTCCCCAAGTGTTACCAAATATGCAAAATTCTAAGCCTCAAGGGTTAGCTCAAGTGGTCTAGGCCTAAACATAAAGTTCTTTAATATTTTTTCTAGTTGTCTTTGAAATTCCCTTGGGAAGAGATGTAAGGTTTTCTTGATTTACCATTCACAAAATGCGAGAAAATACTCTAAGGTTTCCCATTCTTTCATATATGAACTTTAAATTTATTAAATAAATCAATGAAATTATTAACATTTTATAATAATTTTAATTAAAATTAACCACATATATATAGTAAGTCACATTATTTATATTTTTTAAATATCTTATTTTATTTATAAAAATATATATGTCAAAATTAATCATGGAAAAAATTACACATATCTTTTATACTACAATATACAATACATATTTTAACACAATTAATTTATATTTATAAATTTGGTAACCATATAAATAATAATATTATATTATTAATTTTTTAATCATTAAAATATAAAATATAAATATTATAAATAACTACAATTTTCATATTATAAATAAACTATAATTTTAATTGAAAAAATAAACTCTTAATATTAAATTTATAATATATAATTTACATAAAAGCCAAATATCGAAAATTTAAATAATGAAAAGTCCTTGGATTTTCATAAAATCTAAATAGAATTTTTCTTAAAATATTTAAGGAATTGATCCTTTTATTTCTTGACAATAGTAGTAAGGATTTATAGTATAGTTTTACAATGAATCTCTCATGTTGGATACACATTTTTTTTTGATAATTATGAGGAATAAAAAGGAATTAAATTAAATTTTGACTTAATAAAGAATACAAAGTTATTAAAAATATCAAGAATGATTTAAATAAATTATAAATAATTATGAAAATAAAAGTTCCAATATTTTTATTAAAAAAATTAATATATAAATAAAAAATAAAACTAAAATTAAGGCCGGAGGTTCATGGTGGCGTGTTTAAAGATAGCAGGATGAAATTCATTAAAGGTTGGGTGGCGTGACCACCCCATGCATGCAAGTGCATGTGAAATACATTTAATATGACTCTTCATATTATTGAAAATGTAAAAATGTGGAGTAAGTGAAAGTATTGGCAATGCTGCTTCCAAAATAAGTATTGGTTTTCTGTTATAAAAAGAAGTTTATATTTAATATTTTGGGAATATGGTGGTTTGATAGGCATAGCATGCCCTTGTCATCATAGAATTTTGGTAGCTTACCAAAGTGGAGTGAGCACATTATGTATTTGAACCATCGAATGCTTTCTCTTTCCAATGGAGAGACATCAATTGACACAATGGAGCTAAGAGGTTATGTGAGAAGAGAAAGGGATGGTAATTTTGGAAGCACGCTAGTGGATAAGGCAGAGGTTAGTTGGCTATCAAGTAGCCTATTCTTTGGATAGTGTCATTTCTACCCTAATTGCAGCGTCTGGAGTATAGCGCCAATGTAGTAATTTTTAAACCTTTCAGGTATGCTTATATTGCAGTTTCTTTATTTTACAATGTCTCGTTCATTAGTTTCATTGTACCCTTAAGATTTGGTAGTGTGAGTTGGAAGGTTGCTTAGCTTAATTAAAGTAACGAGGTCAACTATCATTACTATGAGATATGTCTCGAGTTCCAACGAAGTGTTTTCACTGTGGGGGTTCAGTACTGTGTAATTTATTGATTCTTCATTTTGGGCCACTCTTTTACACTTGAACTTAGTTGGATTTGTCTTCCTACAAATTTTGTGCCACAAAATTGGTTGATGTTTGAACACTCGTTCCTTTCCCATCGCATATTACTTCTTGGTCATAACTAGTTCGTTGTGTTTCAATTCACCTCGATAAAGTTACAACTCATTAGGAGCAAGAGAGAAGGGGGAATGATCGAGGGACCCATTGTCATGACTCTACACTTGTGGTAGTCTTCCAACCAACTTGTAGCAGTGCGACACTACCTTACTTTTCTTTTTCTTAATACTCAGTAAGTAGACTACGCCTATCTTCAACACTTTAAGTTATTAATCTTCTAGTGTTCTTTATCAATATGTAGTGGATATAAAAACAAAATTAAACATAAAAATCAAGTCCACATGTATGCCCATACATACAAGGGAGGGGCGACTCCCTGAATATGAGTCCGTCTGATATTATGTTTCAATAAGTGTACAGTTTTATAATTATACAAGCCAATCCTGTGTAAGCCACTTACACTTCTTGCAAATGTGCCTGCAACACTTGTGCTTTGGCCTGAGCTTCAAAGCTCCCCAAAAACCCAAATAATCATCAAGGATCCCAAAAATCCCTTTAAAATACGTTTTCAAACTTCTTCCCAAAAACACGTTGAGCCTAGGTCACTTGGGTCATTGATGGCCTTGGCTCTATGCACGTTTAGGAAAAACCTGACTCTACCCTTTCTGCATGCATTTGCGCCCTCGGCTGCACACATTCAGGAGAACTCGACTCAACCCTTTCTGCACACGCGCCTTCGCAGTCTGCCTGAAAACCTGACTCGACCTTGTCTGTATGCGCTAACGCCCTGAGTTGCACGTGTTCAGAAACACGTTCAAGAAAAAACTTGAATCAACCCGTGACACGTTCAGTCTTTTCCTTCACTCATCCTCCCATCTTGCATGCACATACACTTTCTCGACTACTTTAGAGCTCGTCCCAAGTTATGTGTGATGAATGAATGATGCCTTTGAACCTCCTCAAATCGTATGTATTAATATTCCAAGTTGTAGTCCCTTTTATCATAAATTATGACCCTTCGCCCATGCTCATGGGTCAGCTTAGTCACCTTTCTGCACGTTGGCCCAACAAGTGTATTTTTCTCATCCACATGCTATAAACTTGTCCAATGTGTATGCTTCCATCACAAACGTCCTTTCCACTGGTGGGTCACTTGGGCCGCTTATGTCATCGCGCCCAACTCTACCAACTACTACACGGCGCGCCTGTATCACCAAATGCACTCACCAACACAACTTCTCCCAACGCCTCTTGGCGTGTCCACCCACTATGGGGAAGGTTCTCGTCTGTCATCGGTCATCGCGTCCATCAAAATGCGCAACTCCGCTCGTCCCACGTCATCATCGCACATACCTGAGTCGGGCGCCTGGTGCGCCAAGGCACGCTCCCGCCCTCGGTTGTCGCAACCAAAGCTCATGGACCTTACACCCATGGTCACAATTCAGCCTATATTTGTAATACCCCTAGAAACTTAATTTACGATGTTGCATTACTTATTGACTAGAAAAAAAATACTAATGATATGATATGTTGATGTAGAAATTTATTTTAATTAATGAAAGAAGAAATTATTTTGATGTGTTAACATCAATGAAAATGCGTTAAAGGTTGTCATGTGAGATCTAAATCTTAATTTTCAAGAAAACGGTTGGAAATTAGTTATGCCTAGAAGGGGGTCAAGACCAAAGGATTGAAAAATCCCCTTTCTTTCCACAATTCAAAAGAATTTTGGAGAGAGGAAAAGCACAAGATATTTTTCATGATTGGGAGATAAATTTCATGAGGTAAAGTATGTATAGAAGCATTGTGGGAGAGAAAGATAAATTGCTTCTGAGAACAAAACTAGTGGGATAGAAAGATTGGTTTTAACCCATAAAATTTGTAGGCCATTGATAAAAGGGTTCATGAAGTGAATTATTTGAAAAATATTTTTCGGTTGTTTTCCTCACAAAGAGGAGTGGAGCTCAGAGGAAAGTATTTGTAAAATCCAATTCACAAGTTGGGAGGAACGTGGAATCCTTTGGCACATTTTCTAGGTGCAAGGTAGTTCTGATCTTGTTAAAGAAACTAGTAAGTGGGTAAAACAACTACTTATCCTAATTCTTTTATTTAGGATTGAGTATATTATGAATGACACAAATGTAATATTCATTTTAAGATATTAACTAGGAGATGGGGACAGGGATTTATGAACCTAACCTTGTATGTCTATTTATTTTCAATACTGGAACAAGCATTGAAATAAATATAAAAAATAAAAACTTAGAAAAATAATTTTTCTTATGAGTAACACACATGAGAGTATGCAAGGCCTGCTAAGAAAAGAGTGCATTTACGTTATAATTTCCATGTTATGATAAGGGAAAAACCTATTCAAATAACCCAAGAATATAATTCCTTAAAATTAATGAGTTTAGGGCTCAGATGAAGCCAAGGAGTTTCCATGAAAAGATCTACAAAGTATCTGGTATCTGGTCTAACATGATTGTTAGGAAAAAAACAACTCTAATGATAAAGTATGCTAAACCATTTAGATAACCTATAAAGTATACGCATAAATAAAACAAAGAAAAATCCAATCGTTGTGCATGGCATCAATGCCTATTAAAAAAAATAAAAATAAAAAATACCATACATTTAAGGGCTTAAAGGACCTTTATAATATGCTAAATTTAAGCTACAAAATAAATTTTATTTTATTTGAAAATTTTCAAGTCCATGCTTCTAAGTTATGCTATAAATACTTAAAATATCATTCCATTCCTATCTAGGCTACGACCATGTTCATAATTTGCAATTGTATAGTATTAAAATGAATAAAATGACCCTTACGACTTTACCAATTGTGTTTAATGTTGATACAAATTATAGTTCTTTAATAGACCCATGTATAATTAATATAATTAATTATATTAATTATATTTTTAATATATAAATAAAAAAATAAAACTAAAATTATCTTTATGGGTGAGGCTTGAGGTTCATGGTGGTGTGTTTAAAGATAGCGGGATGAAATTCTTTAAAGGTTGGGTGGCATGACCACCCCATGCATGCAAGTGCATGTGAAGTCCTTTTTATATGACCCTTCATATTATTGAAAATGTAAAAATGTGGAGTAAGTGAAAGTATTGGCAACGCTGCTTCCAAAATAAGTATTTGTTTTCTGTTATAGGAAGAAGTTTCCAGTTAATATTTTAGGAATATGGTGGTTTGATGGCATAACATGCCCCTGTCATCATATAATTTTGGTGGCTTACCAAAGTGGAGTGAGCGCATGATGTATTTGAACCATCGAATGCTTGCTCTTTCCAATGAAGAGACATCAATTGACACAATGGAGCTAAGAGGTTCTGTGAGAAGATAAAGGGATGATAATTTTGGAAGCATGCTAGTGGATAAGGCAGAGGTTAGTTGGCTATCAAGTAGTCGATTCTTTGGATAGTGCCATTTCTACCCTAATTGCTGCGTCTAGAGTATTGCACCAACGTAGTAATTTTTAAACCTTTCAAGTATGCTTATATTGTAGTTTCTTTATTTTACAATGTCTCATTCATTAGTTTCATTATACCCTTAAGATTTAGTAGTGTGAGTTGGAAGGTCGCTTAACTTAATTAAATTAATGAGGTCAACTATCATTACTCTGAGATATGTCTCGAGTTCCAACGAAGTGTTTTCACTGTGGGGGTTGGGTACTGTGTAATTGATTGATTCTTCATTTTGGGCTGCTCTTTTACACTTGAACTTAGTTGGATTTGTCTTCCTACAAATTTTGTGCCACAAACTTGGTTGATGTTTTAACACTTGTTCCTTTCCCATCGCGTATTACTTCTTGGTCATAACTAGTTCGTCATGTTTCAATTCGCCTTGATACAGTTACAACTCATTAGGAGCAAGAAAGAAGGGGGAATGATTGAGGGACCCATTGTCATGGCCCTACACTTGTGGTAGTCTTCCAACCAACTTGTAGCGAGTGCAATACTACCTTAATTTTCTTTTTCTTAATACTCAGTAAGTAGACTATGCCTATCTTAAACACTTTAAGTTATTAGTCTTCCAATGTTATTTATCAATATGCAGTGGATATAAAAACAACATTAAACATAAACATCAAGTCCACATGTATGCCCATACATACAAGGGAGGGGCAACTCCCTGAATATGAGTTCGCCCGATATTATGTTTCAATAAGTGTACAATTTTACAATAATTATACAACCCAAGCTTGTGTAAGCCACTTACACTTCTTGCGAATGTGCTTGCAACACTTGTGCTTTGGCTTGAGCTTCAAAGCTCTCCAACAACCCAAATAATCATCAAGGATCCAAAAATCCCCTTTAAAATACGTTTTCAAACTTCTTCCCAAAAACATGTTGAGCCTGGGTCACCCAGGTCACTAACACCCTTGGCTCTGTGCATGTTTAGGAAAAATTTGACTCCACCCTTTCTACATGCGTCGACGCCCTCGGCTACATGCGTTCAAGAAACACATTAAGGAGAACCCGACTCAACCCTTTCTACACGCGCGCCTTCGCAGTTTGCCCGAAAACTCAACTCGACCTTGTCTGTACGCGCTGATGTCCTTAGCTGCATGCGTTCATAAACGCGTTCAAGAAAAAACTCGACTCAACCCATGACATGTTTAGTCTTTACCTTCGCATCTTCCCATCTTGCAGGCACATACACTTTCTCAACTACTTTAGAGCTCGTCCCAAGTTATGTGTGATGAATGAATGATGCCTTTGAACCTCCTCAACTCGTCTGTATTAATATGCCAAGTTGTGGTCCCTTTTATCATAAATCATGACCCTTTGCCCACGCTCATGGGTTGGCTTAGGCACCTTTCTTCATGCTGGCCGAACAAGTGTATTTTTCTCATTTGCACGCTATAAACTCATCCAATTTGTATGCTTCCATCGCACACGCTTGTGTCATCGTGCCTTGTCACGCCCAACTTGCTCAACTGTTAAATGACGCACCTGTATCACCAAACACACTCACCAACACGACTTCGCCCAATGCCTCACGTCGCGTCCACCCACTATGGGGCGCACACCCGTCCATCAAAACACACGACTCCGCTCGTCACACGTCGTCATTGCACATACTCGAGTCGGGCACCCATCGCACCAAGGCATGCTCACCGCCCTCGGTTGTCGCAACCAAAACTCAAGGAAATTACACCCATGGTCGAAATTGAGCCTACATTTGGAATACCCCTAGAAAATTAATTTACGATGTTGCATTACTTATTGACTAGAAAAAATAAATACTAATGATATGATATGTTGATGTAGAAATTTATTTTAATTACTGAAAGAAGAAATTATTTTGATGTGTTAACATCCATGAAAATACGTTAAAGGTTGTCATGTGAGATTTAAATCTTAATTATGAAGGAAACGGTTGGAAAATAGTTATGCCTAGAAGGGGGGCACGACCAAAAGATTGAAAATCCTCTTTCTTTCCACAATTCAAGAGAATTTTGGAGAGAGGCAAAGCCCTATAATTTTTTCATGGTTGGATATCAATTTCATGAGGTGAAGTATGTATAGAAGCATTGTGGGAGAGAAAGATAAATTGCTTTTGAGAACAAAACTAGTGGGAGAGAAAGGTTGGTTTGAACCCATAAATTTTGTAGGCCATTAATAAAAGGGTTCATGAGGTGAATTATTTGGAAAATATTTTTCAGTTTTTTTCCTCACAAAAAGGAGTGGGGCTCAGAGGGAACTATTTATAAAATCCAATTCACAATTGGGGGGAACATGGAATCCTTTGGCACATTTTCTAGGAATCTTTGATAAGTAGATGAATGGTTAATTTTATATTTCTTGGTTAATGTTTGAGAAAAGAAAAAAATCTTATTAGAGAGTTTAAAGATTAGATCTAGAGTTACTTCTACAATAATTGGTTCATAATGTTTATTGATGTGATATGTACAAAAACAATATATGTATGTAAACAATTATGATAGAAAATGTTCTTTCTTTCTTTCTCTAACCTGTTATAGATAGCATATATGGTTATAGGTGCAAGGTAGTTTTGATCTTGTTAAAGCAACTACTTATCCTAATTTTTTTAATTAGGATTGAGTATATTATGAATGACACAAATGTAATCTTCATTTTAAGGTATTAACTAGGAGATGAGGAAAAGGATTTATGAACCTAACCTTGTATGTTTATAAGTGGAACAAGCGTTGAAATAAATATAAAAAAGAAAAACTTAGAAAAATAATTTTTCTTAAGAGTAACACATGAGAGTATGGAAGGCCTGCTAAGAAAAGAATGCATTTAGGTTAGAATTTCCAGCTTATAATAAGGGAAAAACCTATTCAAATAGATCAAGAATATAATTCCTTAACACTAAGGAGTTTGGGGCTCAAATAAAACCAAGGAGTTCCATGAAACGATCTGCAAAGTATCTGGTATCTGGTCTAACATGATTGTTGGGAAAAAAATAACTCTATTGATTAGATAACCTATAACGTATACACATAAATAAAACAAAGAAAAATCCAATAGTTGTGCATTGCATCAATGTCTATTAAAAATAAAAAATAAAAATACCATACATTTAGTGATGTAAAGGACCTTTATAATATGTTAAATTTTAGCTACAAAATCATTTTTATTTTATTGGAAAAATTGCAAGTCCATGCTTCTAAGTTATGCTATAAATACTTAAAATATCATTCCATTCCTATCTAGGCTATGACCATGTTCATAATTTGCAATTGTATAGTATTAAAATGAACAAAAACGACCCTTACAACTTTACCAATTGTGTTTAATGTTGATACAAATTGCAGTTCTTTAATAGACCCAAAAAAGTGTATTATATATATATATATATATATATATATATATATATATAATATTTTATACAGCTCGGATATATAAACTCGGTTGGACACAGAAATTTAAATACAATGAATCAAATGGAGCTGGAGGAGAAAAAAATTTGTAAGTATTAAATACAACCCCAGCGGAGGAATGAGCAATTACAGAGAATTGAATTTCACTACTTATCTACATTTAGATTTTTCAAAGTATTGCTCATAAAAATGACCAAGTGAAAGAGACTGACAGGTATAAGGCCCTTTCGAATATATTTAAACCCTAAGCGTTGGAACCCTAGAAGGGTCTCTATCACCAAGCTTGAGAACCCTGTTCAATTTAATTAAAAAGACGTTTGTAAGCACCTCGAGAATGGGTGTATCCGATATACAAATCTTGCATAGAATACATGCGAGGGAAGAGGTTCTCTAAGGATACCCTTAATCGTAACAAAACTACAAAATATACATGGAATTGGGTTAAGAAATACGACAAGGCTACACAAGAGTTAATATGAGCACTGTTATAAGCCATAGGAAAATACAATAAGGTTTTTTACCTGTTCAAATGTCACGAAGTCGGAGTCCTGTAACCAGTTTGGCCATGAAGGAAAACCCTCTTCTAAAAAAAATTAGGATTCAGAGACTGCAGAAATAAGGTTTTTATGAAATGAATAAATTATACCTTGTTGGTGTTGAACGAAGCTGTACTCGCCATTGAACCTTTAAGCTAGAGGGTGTCGTCACTAGGAGACCAGTCTAGGGTTCTACCAGAAACCCTAACCAAGTTTTCATTTAACATTCGAGAAAATCAAGGAAAAGGAAATATCATTGGCAAGAAGAATTAAAATCTGGTTATTAACTATAAGAAATAGGCACCACATTTTAACGAAAATGATTGAGTAACTTCAAGATTAATATCGACGTAAGAATAAATTACCTTGATGCGTACAACATACAATTTCCCTGCTGGAGAATGTGAACCAAAAATCAATTCCAACATTGTGGATTAATTGGATTCACCATAACCAAAGATTTGATTGTAGAGCTCAATCCCTTATGAGAAAATGAGACAGACGCAATGAAGAGGGAACAAAGAGTAGTTACCAAAACTAATCCTAAAGAAAATCTATATTTGGTTTATTTTGAGAGGAACCATAAGAAAAATAAATTCATTATTGTGAATGAGAATATAAAAATAAATAAATTACAATCACATGCAATGTAAGACGGACTTACAGGTCTTGCTGATTGAAACCTTTATGTTGTGAGCTATATGTAGACTTGAGCAGAAACTAAAAAATTAGTGTTGTATTTCATAAGAAAATTTTAATACATTTTGGGGATGTTACAATATTCAAGCCTAGGAGGTTGCCAAGTCCATCCATTATGTTTTTCCCACTGATATTCATAGTGAAATTTAGACCTTGGAAAATATCGCGGGACAAAGACATACTTGCACTTTCTGACTCATAGTTTCATAGGAATTTGGTCAGATGATTTCAAACCCTAGACACACTAGAGGCTTAAAAAAATATCTCCAAGTTCTTTTTATTTACTGGAAGGTAAAACCTTGATTGGAACGATTTTAATTAGAAAAATATAGACCAATTAACATTTTCACCAGCCTTACAAACATGAAAAGAGAATAGAGGAATATGTGGTTTCATATATTTGGATAGGATGGACACTCGCCTCACTCAAATTAAGTGCCACATCTTATACATAGCTACCTCTTCTGCACCACTAAGAAATAGTGCAAGAGATTTGACACCGATACATCTTGTGATTCTTAGTTGTCATATAATTTTTGTCAATTTTTTTTATGGTTTGATGTTTATGCAGACACTTTTGTTACATTGCTGATGCTAAAACTTTTGCAGTGGCTACGTTACAGGAAAATGGTCAAAAACACTTAGTTTCCCATGAGGTATATTGAGGAAAATGGTCAAAAACACTTAGTTTCCTTGCAATGATGCTCACTCTCTTCTCTCCGTCGTAAGCAACGGCGACCTCACATGACCGAAAATCCATCTTGTATTTGTTCACCCATTCAAGAGGCGTCGTTGTCAAAAGCTTCCATTGACGAGCACTAGGATTCGCCTCCCACAGGCCCACTACAGTGAAGGGGCGCCATCGCAGAAGTGCATGCCTTCCTGATACAAAACCTAAAACAAATATTCGGCTCTTGTACCCCACAATCCCAACGGTCTGCACCCGTCGGAATCTTGCCCTGCCTATTTGCCACAACTCCATATGCGGGATCTCTTCAACGACAGACAATTGGGTTTCTGTGTTATAGCTCACCATCCATTTCGGATAGAACGAGGTGCAGTTTATTGTAAGGGGGTAGGTTGAGGTACAGTAAATGGTGTTTCCATGTACAGTGGACTGGAAGAAGCGGCGGAAGAATTTGTGGTCAATCTCAGGGCAGAGTTTTATGGTCCGTCAAGGAGGTGTAGATGAGAGCATGTACCTCATTCCCTCTCACCTCTCCCACCACCATCACTTTAAATATTTTAGAGGCCGACTCTTCATACCCGATTCCAGACGAAGACGCGGGCTGATCTTTGCATCGGGCAGCAATCGGAATCGTCTCGTCAAGGGATTGACGACGGCCAGTCTGCCTTGAGTGCTTGCGAGAAGCATAAGACCGTCGGCCACTCCCTTGAGAAGCCAAGATGTACTAGCTGTCATGGGATCAGCGGGCAGATGTTGAGCGAGGGAGAGAAAGTACCAGTGGTCAGCGTTGTTGGTATTGAAGAGGACAAAGCCGTCGGGATTGTGGGCAGAAGTGGTGGTGAGAGCGATCCAAGATTGGTGGTTCCTCTCATCGTACAACTCTTGAAAGATGGGGCTCAAGGAAACGATTCGGTGGCAGGCAACGCATGATTGGCGGGCCATCAAAAGATCGGGGATTGAGAGGCGAGATAGAATGTCGTGCACGATACATTCGGGGAGACGCTCCGAAAGGCATGATGGCGGAGTCGGTTTTTTGTTGGGAGACTCATGATATTGAGATGGGTGAGTGAGAGAGGAGAGGCCGTACCTTTTGCTGAAGCGTTGAATGATTTGAACCTTCTTCTTCTGATCCATCAGGATACCTGTCAGTATAATCGGTTGAGTAGTTTTTTTTCAATTGATGAAGAAATTTTAGGATTAGACAACAAAACTTATGGGACCAAATTTCTCTATCTAACTCTTAAACCGCATCTAAACAACTAATTACTTAAAAACCACATCTATATAACTAATCACTTAAATAGCTACAGCTACCGCTATGAACCTCTGAGATCTCTTAAAAACCACATCTATATGCCTAATCAATTGAGTAGCTAGTACAGCTACGGCTATGAACCTCTGAGATCTCTCTTCTGGTGTATAAAAACTCCCATAAAAAACCGCCTGCTCTGCTGCTTTCATGGATCGCAAATTTTTAGCCCGTCCCATGCCGCCCAACGCCGATTGATATCTGATTCATCTATTCATGATTAACATATGATATAATAAGGAATTGCAATCTGATTCATCTATTCATTAACATGATATAATACGAAATTGCGGCTTGTTTCCGTAAGGGCGACCCAACCCTAAATTGAAACCCCGAGCTCCAGTTGAACAGAAAAGGGCCATCGGCTCTTTGCTTCTTTGATGAATTGTGGGAAGAGTATGGTATGAAGCAGATGTCAAGTGGTGAGAGGTCAAATTCCCGGTGTGGCCGTGGATGTGTAAGGGTGTCATTGTAGCGTTGGATTTTCTATTGGACTACAAGGAATTAAGACAAGCTTTTCCTTTTTAAACAATATTAACGTTGGTTTCTTTATTTTTATTTTTATAAGCTACAGTTTGGGCAATATCCTTTTAATGGTGTTGGTGACCCAATACAATATCCTTTTAATGGTGTTGGTGACCCATTTTTGAGAAATGTAGGGTAGATGGCTAAGGCCACATCAATTTTAAATTTTTAGTATCAATATTTAGAATATGTAGCAATGTGGAATTTATTATTATTATTAGGTCCTCACAAGTATTGTGAGTTTTGATTCATAATTATTTAGAAAAAGGAAATCTTTTACACATTGGAAACTTTTTCAAAAGCTACAGAGCAAAATCATTTAAAAAGAAAATTCGAGAAACGATGTCTTAAAGTTAATCCTATTATAGAAACCTATATAATATATAAAAGCTAACTACATTAATACAATTTAAATTTATTAAGTACTGTATAAGTAAATTTAATTAATGGAATTTAAATTTATTAGGTAACTTATCAAGCAAACATAACTTAAATGAAAAGAAAATTTACAATATTATGATAATTTATATAATAATAATTTTGATTTAAAAAATAAAAAACTATTTTTTTTAAGGGTTAAATTTGATGGGTTTTTTCTCATCAATTTTTCTTTTTAGCGATGGTTTTTTAAATTATCTTTCACATAACTTTTAATATTTATATTTATTTTTATTTGTTATTGGTCATCAGTAAAGGGTTTAATAAGTTGTTTATTGATCTTAGTTGTTTAATAAGTTGTTTATTGATCTCTTTGTTGTAAAATCCCAAGCTCCTATCCCATGTTCAGCTATCTTGAAATCCATTTAATAGTTTAATGTACTATAGAGTTTTATCTCTGACATACATACATACCAAAATAAATAAAAAAATTACTTTCTACCCTAAAGTTAAACTTATTATATAATACTAGAATCACTTATCATAATTCGACATTTTAACCCATAACACTTTTCATTAAAGTTCTAATTTAATCCACATATAATTCACCACTTACCATACACTATGGAATTCCTTGTCACATTATAAGGTTCTATTTGAATGTTCAACGCTTATTTCCGTCGACGTCAAACTTTAATGTTAACATGAATATATATATATATATCTCCCGCATTTGGTAAGATCGGTGTCATCGTTACCACCAAGGCAAAGCTGGCACGTCTAAGCAAATAAATGTGTAAGTACTGGTTAGTAACTCCACTCGACAGCTGTAAGATTTTTGTCGTGATATGTTGCGTTTTTCGATGGTCTCTCATGTGATCTTTGTCGTGGAATTTAGAAAGATCAACGGTTGGCATTTAGGTAGGAGTTGCATTGTTAACCCCGCCAACCCTAATCCTTCTCGGCTTAATGTCACTGTGCCCACGCTGAGTAGCTTGTTTCATTTTGTGGTTTGTCATTGGTGCGTCTTCGAACTATGGCTCCGCCTCCATTGGGATTTTACCAGACTTACTGGGATTGCAATGGTGTAACCCTCATGGTTCTGTGACTTAGTGGAGAGGAGGTGTCGTTGCTAACTGTGAAGAGTTCTTCTGGACTAACTCGTCCACTGCCTCCGACACAAATCCTTCGGAACTGGTTCCCTTTTGCTCAAGATGCAGGTAATTACTCCCTTCGCAACTTCACCAGTCTTCTCAACACAAACACAGATTTTGTTCCGAGATTATCTATTTGTTTGTCTATGGTTTAATGTTCTTTTCTTTGTTTCTCTGTGTTTATTTGAATACTTGTGGTGCAAAGCTCGGAGGGTAGAGATAATTCTCTAACTCAGGTAAACCCCTTAACGTTTCTCATTTTCTTGAACATGGTTCATCTTTGAATAGAAAATACATTTAGCATATTGAATAGATTCCTTACAGACTTGCCTTCTATGGTTGTTGATGCAGGTTGACATTTGCAAGTCGGCATTTCCTCCAATTAGCAGGTCTTTTGGGCATAGAAAATTTTAGTAATTTGGGATGGCATCAATCACGGCTAACATGTTTAGCTTTTCTCCAGGTACTTATAATACTGCCATTCAGGCCATGAATTCTTAATGGTCTTAGGCGGCTTCTAAACTTCTTGGGGTTTATAAATTCCAAAGTTCAGTTTTATCGGTCGACCCAGATTGGGTCTTGTTACTCTTACTTATATATATATTATGGTTAAAGACAATTTCTGGACAGAGTTTTCTTGAGGACTCGGATAATCTCTCACTCTTCTATCTCTAAAAATTATCTGCGTATTAATTTATGAAAAAGAGATTCACACTTTCTTATTGCAATTCTCGGATATGGCCATTACAGTGTAAATAGTCTTGGTTAAATCCTATGTGACATTTGGACTGTTTATTTTTGTTTAAGAGAGTAACTCGCCATTTCTTATGATGGAATGAAATGCCTATTTTGTTTTTTTTATGACAGCTGTAGACCTTCGGGTCTTGCAATCTCGGGTTTTCCACCAGTCTTACCCTTTTCCAAAGAAAATATATATTACTTTCTCTCTATTGTATTTTATATATGAATAAGGAGAACTTTCATACTTCTAGATGATATTTACGCAAGGTATATTTTTCTTGGTCATGGTCGAAGCTCTCGACCGACCTCTTATTTTCTGTACTGCAAAGATTTTCTCCTCAATGATTGTTTCTGAGGTTTTATTCGAGGTTTACACTTCTGCAAAAATTATCGAATGTTGTTATTTGAAGAGTTAACAGTTACTGTCTTTTCTACTATTTTCCTCGGTAGATTAAATCCATAGTCATTAGTTCATTCTGGTAACAGTAGTTTTTATTCCGGTGACTGGACCACCTTGCTTAATGTCCAAGTATAACAGTGATTGAGGGACGATGTGTCCTGGGTTAGGGTTTTATCCAGTACCCTGGACCAACAGTCTCCTCTACATAAATTTAAATAAATGTTCTTCTATTTATCTAGCTCCACAGGTCCTTTCATTAACTGGAATATTTGTTTGCTATATAATAAGTTCACTATAATTTATCTATGCTTATAACTGAAACCTTTTTCTTTTCAGTTTCCTATATCTGATAGCCACCACTGTATAAATTTTAATCTAGATTTTTCACATTTTCCTGCACATAATAAAAGAAATACCGAACTTTAAATACATTGTCAGTTATGCATTTTAATCCACAACACTTATACAAACCTAGGATGTACGTATTGGGATTTTAATAATACAAAGATTAATATCATTCCTTCCCAATTCTATCTCCACATAAATCACTATATCTGAAAAAATACCTGTACATACCTAGATTAGAGATATTACAGTACTTAATTCTACCGAACATACATAGTTACTTATTAGTTATGCAAGTTTTAGTTCTGGTCCTCCTAACCTTCAAGAGAGGCGATTACGTCCTCCTCTTGCCCCTGTGCTCCTTCCTGAAAGGTACGGGTTGACAGTGGATATTTCTGCTGTGACCTCAGGACACCTAGTCCAGTCAGTACCAGAAATAAATTCAGGATTTATGAGTGTTCTCCACTGATATCTACGAGCTCTAGAAAATTTAAACTCTCCCTTAATCCATGGACAGAACCCATACTCCTCACTGGGATCAGTCTCTTTTCCCCAAAGGAGCAGGTAATTGTTTCCAACTATCCCCAACCACCTTCCAGTTCTTGGAAAACATTTACCATCAACTTTTTATGGAGTTAATTTCCATAATTATTTTTATTATTCATAATTAGTCACTAAAGAAAATAATTTTTTAGCAAAACATTAACAGTTCTAGCCTTTTCTTAAAACAAATAATTAAAATGTCTTTTAACTAGTTAACAAATAGTTATCATTAAATGCAGTTGTCACAATTTCTCCCCCTGGAAGTAACACCATCCTCGATGTTTCATTCTAGCTCAGAAAAGAGCTCTGGGTAAGCCTCTCGCACAAATCTTTCATCCTCCCATGTAGCCTCATCTGGGCCGAATTTCTTCCACTACACTTTAACTTGGGTGATGACTCGCTTCCAGATCATAATTTCCCTTTGGTCAAGTATGTGTTGCGGCTCGACCAGAAACTTGTCGTCCGACTCTCCCTGTAAACGACAAAGTTCCTTGTCATATTTCCTTAAATAAATCATATTTCAAGTTAGGGCTTTTAGTTCTATCCTACTTGTATATTCTTCCAATGAATTACGTGCTTCGAATCATGCACATAACGATTCAATAGGGACACATGAAACACATTTTGTACTCGGATGTGACTGGGTAAAGCCAGTCGATAGGCCATAGGTCCTACGCTAATTTGGAAGGGTCCATAGAACCTGGGAGCCAACTTGGCACAAGAGGTCCACCGCAATGTACTCCACTTAGGTTTGATCCTCACATACACATGGTCTCCCACTTCGAATTCCCGATAAATCCTCTCCTTATCTGGATAGATCTTTTGCTGATCTTGTGCAACCTTCAAATTTTGTCTTATCTTCTTTAATTCTTATTCCATTTCAGCAAGCATTTCTGGTCCCAACATTAGTTTTGTTTCTGGGCTGCTCCAATTTATGGGTGTGCGACACTACCTCCCATATAGAGCTTTGAATGGACTCATTTTAAGGGATTCCTGATAACCATTTTTGTAAGAAAATTCAACCAGATGCAAGTAGTCTTCCCATTTGGTTGGATGTTGCATCACGTACATGCACAACATGTCCTCCAACACTTGGTTTACTCGCTCTGTTTGACCATATGTCTGGGGATGATAAGTTGTACTGAAGTTTATTTGAATCCCTAGACCTGTAAACAAAGTCTTCCAAAATGTTGATTTAAAATTAACATCCCTGTTTGAGATAGTCGTCTTCAGAATGCCGTGTAGCTGGAATATTTCTCTCATAAAATATTCGCTATCTCTACAGTCTTGTAAGTAGATTGCACGTGATCAGGTGATCATGTCCAAATGGAAAAAATGCTCAAAAATGGAAATGATTATAATTTTTTGCAGTCTGAACGACCGGAAAGGCCTCGTCGCTGCGATTCTGGTTCCGTGAACGTCACTCAAATCCGACGTCATATGTGAAAGTTACTGAATTTTGAAAATTCCTAATAACCTTCAAAACATGACTTTTTGCTTATGATTTTGTCAATTTTTCAAAAAAAATTAAAATGGAAAATTTCATTTTTTTAAGTATTTAAAGGCTTGTTGGAGGGTGGGGCCCCAGGCCATTGGTTTAAAAGTGCTTTGCAAAAACTTTGAGGGCAAGAGGTTTGAACTCTTGACCTGACTCCTCGCGCAGAGGTTGACCCGACCAACACGGTAGAGGATTTGTTGTTGAATGGAAGGTTGGGAGGCAGGTGAACGAGGGCGAGTTGGGCGGATGTATAAACACTCGTGCAGAGGCCAAACGACCAGTCGGGTCATGTGGAGGTTGAACAAGCAGAACTTTGGGTATAGCCCTTAAGGGCTAGAGCTATGGTGATAAGAATCAACTCTAAGACCACGGGCTAAGCCCATTTCAAACGGTGGAATAAAAGGGTTAAGCCCCTTTGGGGTTAGCCCTCTCCATAGGACCTCCGACCCGTGACCTTGGGCGGGGGCTAAAACCTTATCTGCCAGTGCAAAACCATCCGCCTTTTCAGCATGTGAACGCGCTTTTAAAACTGATAGTTAAACTTTATGTTATCCCTAAATTAGCGTGCGGTTCCACCTGTTTGGCCTATCCGCCTATTTTGGTGGAGCTAACTGGAGTTCCTCCAGTTTTGGAGGAGATTTTTTAGTGCCACTAGGTAAAAACTTGTTTGGGTCATAACTTTCTCAATATTGAACCAATTTGGATGACATTTTAGTCAATTTTGGCTATTATGAGCATTCTGGAGTGTTTGGGACAGGTTGTAGAGCGAACAGAGGTGTTATTCAGCCATTTTTTCTTCCGGGAAGAGGAAAGAGCCAACAGGGCCATCAGGGAGATGGAGTTGTATTGGGTTGTACTTCACTATTTGAGGTGAAACAAAAGCCATTTTTAGCTTATTTCTGTCTTCTGAAGTCAAATTCACAGCTTTTTTTTTCCTGTGTAGGCATATATTTCACTATATAACCATTTTTAGCAACTTAATAGAGCAAGGACATGCCCATTGGGAGCCTTGGACCCGGCAGATGTAGCCTAGGAGGGGTGAACTGCCTCATCAGTTTGCTTTGTTATGCTATGGTGAATTTCTCTTATTGTGTATTTCTGATATAATATGTTAAAAAGTAAACTTAATTAACATTTCCTCACACATAAACTCAGAAAAAATTACCAAAAACACTTTGTTTAACCTACAAGACATGGAGAATACTTTGCACACTTAATTATATGGAAATGGATACTTTGCATAGCATTAAAAATAATTCCATTTTCAGATCAGATGGTATCAGAGCACAGGATTTGAGCCTTAGGAGCTAGAGTTGTACTTTGCATTTGTTCTTGTGCAAAGATATAGTTGATTGTTTGCAAGTTTTGATGCTTACTAGGCTTAAACTCAAGAGAGGTGAAGGACACTTGTTTAGTGCACAAAGTAATCCTCAACCAAGAAGGACCAGAGAGCCACCTCCAAGAGCCATTGAAGAAGCCTCAAGAATGTCTTTAAGAGAAGGAGAATTTCCTGAAGACATTGATCTCAAAGAAGAGGAACGAGTGTTCCGAAAGGCTTTCCTAGACATGACAGAGATGGTGAGGATACTCTACCAAGAAATGAATGATAGGCTTGTTGGAGAAGGGTATAGACACCAGAAAGAAGGAGAGGGTTCTTCAGGATGAAATAAAAGTGATGACATGAAGTCAAAGAAAGGACAGGGAGGTAATGGTGATCCACCATCCCCATCTTCATCCTCTTCCTCTACATCGTCATCCTCAACTTCGGTGAATCAATCTCACAACTCTAAAACTACTCGTAAAAGTCCATTTTTAAAGCTTGATGTTAAATTTGAGTTGCCTATGTTTAATGGTGAGGTCCATGCAGAGAAACTTGAAAATTGGATAAGACAGTTGGAAGTTTATTTGAGGATACAAAACCTTCATGAAGATGACACCAAGATTCAGTTAGCCTCTTTGAGAATGGAAGGAGCAGCATTGGTATGATGGGAAACCAGGACCAAGGATGAAATTAAAAAACATGGTAAGATCACTTTATCATGGGCTGAATTTATTTCCACAATTAAGTAGCAATTTTATCCATTAGCTCATTTAAAAAAGGCTATCATGAATTGGCAAAATTTTAGACAACTTAAGGGACAAAGTATTCAAGATTATACCCAAGAGTTTAGACGAAGGGCTTTATTACTTGGAATTGATTTGCATAGGCAAGAGACTTTGCTGAAATATATAGGTGGTTCACACAGCTATCTTATACATACTATCCTTATGTTCAATCCTACTAGTCTAGACAAGTTTTTTGTCCAAGCCACGCATTTAGAGGCCAAAGGTAAACAATATTTTGATGGGAATGAGGGTAGTGAATTTAAAGGCAAAGGAAGAAAAAGAAATGCAAACTCTAGGAAAGAAAAAGGAAAATTATTTTGTAAAAACTATTCTAAAACAAGCCACGATGAAGACCATTGCTAGAAACTTCATCCGGAATTGAAGCTAGAAAAAATTAAAACCAAATATAAGGCCAAAGAAAAGGGAAAAACGGTTGCAATAGCTGAACAAGAGTTAGGGTTTGAATCAGGAGATGAAACTAATTATAGTTGTTGTTCTGCAAATTTCAAAAATTTTCATCATGACTCAATCAAGGTTAGCAATAGTCGGTCGGCAGATTCAAGGAAGAATTTATCTTTTTATGAGAAGCTCAATTTGATGAAGTCAGGGAGATTTCAATGGTTCAAGGTTGGAAGAGTGGAGAATTAGTCTCCTCATCTTCAATTTCTATAATTCAAAGATTTTTTGGGGTCCAAAAGCTTCCCATTGGGGAGGTGTGATCAGGTGATCATGTCCAAATGGAAAAAATGCTCAAAAATGGAAATGTTCAGAATTGGTTGCAGTCTGTATGATCAGAAAGGCCTTGTCGCTGCAATTCTGGCACCATAAACGAGACTCAAATCCAACGTCGTATGTGAAAGTTACTGAAGTTTGAAAACACCCAATAACCTTCAAAACAAGACTTTTTGCCTATGAGTTTGTCAATTTTTCAAAAAAAAATAAAATGGAAAATTTCATTTTTTTAAAGTATTTAGAGGCCTATTGGAGGGTACCACATGGCTTGCCCAGAGGCTACCACATGGCCCCAGGCCATTGGTTTAAAAGTTATTTGCGAAAAATTTGAGGGCAAGAGGTTTGAACTCTTGACTCGACTCCTTGGGCGAAGGTCAACCCGACCAACACGACAGAGGAGTTGTTGTTGAACGGAAGGTTGGGCGGTAGGTGAACGAGGGTGAGTCAGGAAGATGTATGAACGCTCGTGCAGAGGCTGAACGACTAGTCGGGTCGTGTGGAGGTTGAACGAGCGGAACTTTGGGTATGATGGGAAACCAAGACCAAGGATGAAATTAAAAAACATGGTAAGATCACTTTATCATGGGCTGAATTTATTTCCACAATTAAGAAGCAATTTTATCCATTAGCTCATTTACAAAAGGCTATCATGAATTGGCAAAGTTTTAGACAACTTAAGGGACAAAGTGTTCAAGATTATACCCAAGAGTTTAGACGAAGGGATTTATTACTTGGAATTGATTTGCATAGGCAAGAGACTTTGCTGTAATATATAGGTGGTTTACACAACTATCTTATACATAATATCCTTATGTTCAATCCTACTAGTCTAGACGAGGTTTGTGTCCAAGCCACGCATTTAGAGGCCAAAGGTAAACAATATTATGATGGGAATGAGGGTAGTGAATTTAAAGGCAAAGGAAGAAAAATAAATGCAAACTCTAGGAAAGAAAAAGGAAAATTATTTTGTAAAAACTATTCCAAAACAAGCCACGATGAAGACCATTGCTGGAAACTTCATCTGGAATTGAAGCCAGAAAAAATTAAAACCAAAGATAAGGCCAAAGAAAAGGGAAAAACGGTTGCAATAGCTGAACAAGACTTAGGGTTTTAATCAGGAGATGAAACTAAAAGCATAGCCATGATACTATAGAACATAAAGGGGAAAGATATTGTCAAGGAAACAAATCCCAGTTCTAGCACTTTAAACTGTCACATAGAAACTCCAAATGAAGAGAGGAGGATAGAGATATTTCATGTGAGGATAATTTCAAAACACACAAAGATAGACACACTATTTGACAGTGGGTCACAAGCGAATCTCATCTCATAAGACTTAGTCAAGAAGCTGAAACTTGAGACCATTCCACATCCAAAGCCATATCCACTTGGTTGGATTTGCAAGGATGTTAATTTACAAGTCTCAAGAAAGTGCATGTTGCGCTTCGCCATAACATCTCATTATGTTGATTTGGTTGAACTAGATGTGGTAAAACTTGACATTACATGTGTGGTGTTGGGTAGTCCGTATTTATATGACAGAAAAGTGACCTTCCATCACCATGAGAATAAGTATCACCTATTTAAGGATGGCAAGGAGTTTATTGTGAGAGCACATCGGAAGAAGCTAGAATCGTCTTTAGTGAATGCAGGGCAGTTGAAAAGGCTTGTCAATGCAAGTCAAAGTCTGACTTTGTTGATGATTAAGCAAAAATATTTTGTACATAATATTTTTCATGTTATTGCTGATGTAAATGATGATATGTTTCAGTCTGAAAGAAGGTCTTCTTTGGAAGAAGATGACAAGATGTTGCAGAAAGTGTCTTTGGTGTCGATCGGCGCAGAGAACAAAGTGTTGGTGCAAGGTGGTGCAAAAATCCAAGAGAGGGTAAAGAATGCAAGCAAAGAGGGCACAAAGTTCAACATGGATCAATGCTAGTTTCAGAATGGTAGATTGGTATGGTGAGAAAACTTGGTCGGGAATCGACACAAGTACATGGCTCATTCGGCAAAAATGCGCCATGAGGACAGTTGGCAAGGTGAATCTCAATTTCAGTTTCTTTTGAAGGTAGACCATTGTAGGAGCAGTATGTTTTCTGCAAATTATAGTTGTTGTTCTGCAAATTTCAAAAATTTGCATCATGACTCAATCAAGGTTAGCAATAGTCAGTCTGCAGATTTAAGGAAGAATTTATCTTTTTATGAGAAGCTCAATTTGATGAAGTCAGGGATATTTCAATGGTTTAACGTTGGAAGAGTGGAGAATTAGTCTCCTCATCTTCAATTTCTATAATTCAGAGAGCTTTTGGGGTCCAAAAGCTTCCCATTGGGGAGGTGTGATCAGGTGATCATGTCCAAATGGAAAAAATGCTCAAAAATGGAAATGCTCAGAATTGGTTGCAGTCTAAACAATCAGAAAGGCCTCGTCGCTGCAATTCTGGCACCATAAACAGGACTCAAATCCGACGTCATATGTGAAAGTTACTGAATTTTGAAAACACCCAATAACCTTCAAAACAAGACTTTTTGCCTATGAGTTTGTCAATTTTTCAAAAAAAATTAAAATGGAAAATTTCATTTTTCTTAAGTATTTAGAGGCCTGTTGGAGGTTACCACATGGCCTACCTAGAGGCTGCCACATGGCCCCATGCCATTGGTTTAAAATTTCTTTGCGAAAAATTTGAGGGCAAGAGGTTTGAACTCTTGACTCGACTCCTCGGGCGAAGGTCAACCCGACCAACACGACAGAGGAGTTGTTGTGGAACAGAAGGTTGGGCAGTAGGTGAACGAGGGTGAGTCAGGAAGATGTATGAACGCTCGTGCAGAGGCTGAACGACCGGTCGGGTTGTGTGGAGGTTGAACGAGCGGAACTTTGGGTATAGGCCTTAAGGGCCAAAGCTATGGTGATAAGACCCGGCTCTAAGACCATGGGCTAAGCCCATTTCAAATGGCAGAATAAAAGGGTTAAGCCCCTTTAGGGTTAGCCCTCTCCACAGGACCTTCAACCTGTGACCTTGGGTGAGGGCTAAAACCTTATCTGCCAGCGCAAAACCGTTCGCCTTTTCAGCATGTGAACACGCTTTTACAACTGATAATTAAACTTTATGTTATCCCTAAATTTGGACGAAATTTTAGTCAATTTTGGCTATTCTGAGCATTCTGGAGTGTTTGGGACATGTTGCAGTGAACAGAGTTGTTCTTCAGCTGTTTTTTCTTCAAGGAAGAGGAAAGATCCACCAGGGCCATCAGGGAGATGGAGTTGTATTAGGTTGTACTTCACTATTTGAGGTGAAACAAAAGCCATTTTTAGCTTATTTCTGTCTTCTGAAGTCAAATTCGCAGCTTGTTTTGCCTTTTTAGGCATATATTTCACTGTATAACCATTTTTAGCAACTTAATAGAGCAAGGACATGCCCATTGGGAGCCTTAGACCCGACAGATGTAACCCAGGAGTGGTGAACTGCCTCATCATTTTGCTGTGTTATGCTATGGTGAATTTCACTTGCTGTGTATTTCTGATTTAATATGTTAATCAGTAAACTTAATTAACATTTCCTCACACATAAACTCAGAAACAATTACCAAAAACACTTTGTTTAACCTACAAGACATGGAGAATACTTTTCACACTTAATTATATGGAAATGGATACTTTGCATAGCATTACAAATAGTTCCATTTTCAAATCAGCATGGGTATAAAAGGTGCATATTTACTCAATCTTTCAACTACCACCATGATGGAGTCATTATCCCTTTTTTACCACGACAAACCTGTAATGAAGTCCAGGGATATGACCTCCCACTTCCATTCAGGTACCGGTATGGGCTACAACAATCCTGCAGGATGTCGATGCTCCACCTTAACCTGTTGACACTCCAAACATTTATTTAGATATTCATCAATATTTTTACGCATACGAGGCCAGAAATATACTTTTCTAATAGCTGTTAAAATTTTCTGGTATCCTGGGTGTCCTGCATAGTTACTCTGATGGTATTCATCCATGATTAACTCTTTAAGTTCCACCTGATTTGGTACATATAGATTTCCTCTAAAGGCTAGCATTTGTTCTTGGTTAACTCCATATTCAGAAGTACTTCCTTGTTTTCTGGTCTCTTCCATTTGCCGCCATAGGAATTGATATTCCGGATCTTTCTGTGCTTCTTCTTTTACTTGTTCTAAGAATTTACATTCAAGATGGTTGTAGTAAAGCTCATAAACACAATGCAGCTTCCTACTTAAAGAATCAGCCACCCGGTTCTCCTTTCCTTTCACGTGTTGGATGTCCATATCAAACTGACTTAGAAAGGAATTCCATCTTTCATGTCTGGAGTTTAAATCATCTTGCTTGAAATAACTAGTCAAGCTGCTATGATATGTTTTTAGCACAACATTTTACCCAACAAGTAGTGTCTCCATACCCGGAGTGCATGTACTAATGTTGTTAATTATAGATCATAAGCTGAGTACCTTTGTTCATGTTCCTTCAACTTTCTTGAATCATATGCCACTACTTTTCCTTCTTGAGATAAAACTACCCCAACACCCTCTTTATTAACGTCTATGCATACTTCGAATTCTTTGTTGGGATCAACTACCCTCAACACTGGTGCAATGGTCAATAATTGTTTCAGTCTCTCAAAACTGTTTTGGCACTCAACAGTCCACTTAAAGACTTTTCTTTTTCTCTACAAGGGGGTAATGGGAAAAGCAATTCTAGAAAATCCCTCAATAAATCTCCAGTAATACCCCGCTAATCCCATAAAGGATCGAATATCTGCCACATTCAGGGGTACTCGCCATTCCATGATTGTCTTGATTTTCTCTGGATCCATATAAATCCCTTTTTCTGAAATGACATGGCCTAAGTATTGGATTTCTGATTTAAAGAAATCACATTTGTTGAACTTAACGTACATCTGGTGTTTTCTTAGCATTTCTAGCACAATCCTTAAATGCTCTCTATGTTATTCCTGGTTTTTAGAATAGATTAAAATGTCATTTATAAATATAAGTACAAAATTATCCAGGAAGGGATGAAATATACCATGCATTAACCTCATAAAGGTTGTTGGTGCATTTGTTAACCCGAAGGGTAGCACCATAAATTCATAATGCCCGTACCTGGTACGGAATGCAGTCTTGCAAATGTCTTCATCATTGATTCGGATCTGGTGATATCCAGATCTTGAATCTATCTTCGAAAATATTGTGGTCCCCTTCACATGATCAAACAAATCATCAATCCTTGGTAATGGATACTTATTCTTGACTATTAACTTGTTGAGTTGTCTATAGTCCATGCACATTCGCATGGTTCCGTCTTTTTTCTTAACGAACAACACTGGTGCTCCCCACGGGGACACACTTGGACGAATATAACCTTTGTCCAGCAGTTCTTGTAACTAAATTTTTAGCTTAGTTAATTCTGGAACGCTCAGTATATAAGGATCCCTTGACACAGGTGATGCTCCTGGCATTAATTCAATTGTAAAATCGATATCTCGTCTTGGTGGTAATCCAGGAATATTTTTTGGAAAAACATCCATGAAATCTTATACGATAGGTATGTTTTCCATCATAGGTGATTTTTCCTTGGAATTAACATATCCCACTTGAATAGCATATATCTGGCATCCCTTAATTATATATTTATTCATTTGGGATGTTGTAATTGGACGCAGCTGTAGTGGCTTCTTGATTCCTTGAATCTCCTTGCGTGTTCCATCTTGAATTCTGTAATAAATGATCTTTTCCTTGTATTCCACTAAGGTCTAATGTTTTTCTAGTCAATCCATGCCTAGAAAAACATCATAGGACCCTAATGGCAATATGTTTAGTTCCACATTCAACTATTGTTCTACAATTTCTAATGTACAATTTGGTATCTTGGCAATTACCTTTCTTTTTTCTCTTGTGGCTAGCTATACCAGCCATGGGTTTTTGAATTTCTGCCCTTTTATTTTACAAGTTTCTACTATTTTGGGACCAAAATAACTTAGACTTGCACCTGGGTCTACCAAAATTGAAACAGATTGAGACAATAATTTACCTTCCAATTCAATCATTGTTGGTTGATAATCTGTCTGTCGATCCTCCAACGCCGCGTTGATACGAGGAATGTTTCGTGCCACATCGCCTACTGTAGAAGCCTCCTGCAATTTTGCAACTGTGTCATTTCTTGCTCACTGTGGGCAGTTTTTATAATAGTGTGCCTCACCACACCCTCAACAATGTAGAGGTGGCTTGGTCACATGCCCTTACTCAGGTTTTCTAGATGCCTCTGTAGGCTTCTCTTCTGTTGGCTGGTGGGTTCTTTGATGATTTTTGCAAAATTGTTTACTGACAGAACTTTGCACAAATTTTTTAAAGTTATTGCTTTTAGCTCCTTTGAAGTTCAAGCTACTTTTCTGTCCTTTTCTTGGTTGCCAACTTTTTCCAACCTCCCCTTTAGCATTGGACTGCTGATAACACATTCGTACCTTACGAATGGCTTCATCCATGGTTTTGGGATTTAGAAATTCAATTTTCTCTTTCATATGTGTTGACAAGCTGCTCAGAAATCTTTGCACCTTAGCCTTTTCCTCTCGAAGTTATGAAACATATCGTAACAGGGAGGTGAACTTGGTGATATACTCGTCCATAGTCATCTGTCCCAGCTTCAAGTCATGAAACTCTTTATCTTTATCAACGTAAAAACGTTATGTTAAATACTTGTCTTTAAAGTATTGCTGGAACAATTCCCATGTAATATCTTGGTCCTCAATTCTGCGAACGTTCTTTACTTCTTCCCACCACAGGGTGGCTTTCTCCCTTAACTGATATATGGCCAATCTGGCCTTCAGGTTGCTTCTATACTCGTACACTTGAAAATGTTTGTTAATGTTTATCAACCATGCCTCTGTCACTTCCTCAGCTTCACCATCAAATTTTGGTGGTTTTATTTTCTAGAACTCCCCCTGAAACTCCACTTTCTGCTTCTTATCTTATTGATGATCCGATACATTGCTAGACTCTGCTTCATTATAATTTTTATTCTTATTGCTTCATTGAGAAGGGCTTCTTTCCACTCTGTCAGTGGTGTGTTCCCTTGTTTTTCGCTCATCACCTTCTTGCATGTCCCTATCAACATTGGGGTGTTCCATTCCTTGATTTTTCTTGTCTGACAGGCTCTTAAGTATCTTTTCTTTCTCTTGCATTAATCATTCGTTATCCCTTGAAACTCGCACCATATCTTCCTGTAGTTGTTGTACTGTATTCAACAGTAAGCTGGTTTGATTATGTTGCTCCTCTAGCAGTCTACTTGTTTGCTGGTGTTGATCCACACTCAGCTGAACCCACATCTCAGGGCTCACTACTGGTTGTGTTTGGGGTTCCCCAGTGTCTTGGGGTGGTTGTTGCGTTGTTCCCTTTCTCATGATGTTTCCTGTTATGCTTATATTATGTGCATCAGTATACACACAACGTAATTTTTTAGTTGACCCTTAGGGTCCCAACGTATGAATGCTGCTCTGATACCACTTGTGACATACATACATACATACCAAAATAAAATAAAAAATTACTTTCTACCCTAAAGTTAAATCCCATTATTAAAAGTTAAACTTATTATATAATACCAGAATCACTTATCATAATTCAACTTTTTAACCCATAACACTTTTCATTAAAGTTCTAACTTAATCCGCATATAATTCACCACTTACCATACACTATGGAATTCCTTGTCACATTATAAGGTTTTATTTTAATGTCCAACGCTTATTTCCATCGATATCAAACTTTAATGTTAACATGAATATATATATATATATATATATATATATATATATATATCCCGCATTTGGTAAGATCGGTGTCCTTGTTAGCACCAAGGAAAAGCTGGCACATCTAAGAAAATAAATGTGTAAGTACTAGTTATTAACTCCACTCAACAACTGTAAGATTTTTGCTGTGATATGTTTCATTTTTTGATGGTCTCTGATGTGATCTCTGTCGTGGAATTTAGAAAGATCAACGGTTGGAATTTAGGCGGTAGTTGCATTGTTAACCCCGCCAACCCTAATCCCTCTCAACTTAATGTCACTGTGCCTACACTGAGAAGCTTGTTTCGTTCGGTGGTTTGTCATTGCTGCATCTTCAAACTATGGCTCTGCCTCCATTGGGATTTTACCAAACTTACCGGGATTGTAATGGTGTAACCCTCATGGTTCTGCGACTTAGTGGAGAGGAGGTGCCATTGCTAACTCTGAGGAGTTCTTTTGGACTAACTCGTCCACTGCCGCCAATGCAAATCCTTTAGAACTAGTTCCCTTTTGCTCAATATGCAGGTAATTACTCCCTTCACAACTTCACCAATCTTCTCAACACAAACACAGATTTTGTTCCGAGATTATCTATTTATTTTTCGATGGTTTAATGTTCTTTTCTTTGTTTCTCTGTGTTTTTTTGAATACTTGTGGTGTGAAGCTCAGAGGGTAGAGACAATTCTCTAACTCAGGTAAAACCCTTAACGTTTCTCATTTCTTGAACACGGTTCATCTTTGAATAGAAAATACATTTAGCATCTTGAATAGATTCCTTAAAGACTTTCCTTCTATGGCTGTTGATGCAAGTCGACATTTGCAGGTCGACATTTCCTCCAGTTAGCAGGTCTTTTGGGCATAGAAAATTTTAGTAATTTGGGCCAGAATCGGTCACGGCTAAGATGCTTATCTTTTCTCCACATACTTATAATACTCTCATTTAGACAATGAAGTCTTAATGGTCTCAGGCGGCTTCTATACTTCTTGGGGTTTATAAATTCCAAAGTTCAGTTTTATCGGTCGACCAAGAATGTGTCTTGTTACTCTTATATATATTGTATGGTTAAAGACAATGTTTGGACAGAGTTTTATTGATTAATCGGATAATCTCTTGCTCTTCTATCTGTAAACATTATCTGCGTATTAATTTATGAAAAAGAGATTCGCACTTGCTTATTGCAATTCTCGGATATAGCCATTATTGTGTAAATAGTCCTGTTTAAAATTTATGTGCCATTTGGACTGTTTATTTTTGTTTAAGAGAGTAACTCGCCATTTCTTATGATGGAATGAAATGCCTATTTTGTTTTGTTTACAATGCCTGTAGACCTTCGGGTCTTTAAATCCGGGGTATTCCACCAGTCTTACCCTTTTCCAAAGAAAATGTATATTATTTTCTCTCTATAGTATTTTAAATATGAAAAAGGAGAACTTTCATACTTCTAGATGATATTTACCTAGGGTACATTTTTCTTTGTCATGGTCGAAGCTCTTGACCAACCTCTACTTTTCTGTACTGCAAATATTTTCTCCTCAATGATTGTTTCTAAGTTTTTATTCAAGGTTTACACTTCTGGAAAAATTATCGAATGTTGTTATTTGAAGAGTTAACAGTTGCTGTCTTTTATACTATTTCCTCGGTAGATTAAATCCATAGTCATTAGTTCAATCTAGTAATAGTAGTTTTTATTTTGGTGACCGAACCACCTTGTTTAATGTCTAAGTATAACAGTGATTGAGGGACGAAGTGTCTTGGGATAGGGTTTTACCCGGTACCCTCAACCAACAGTCTCCTTTACATAAATTTAAATAAATGTTCTTCTATTTATCCAGCTCCATAGGTCCTTTCATTAACTGGAATATTTGTTTGCTATATAATAAGTTCACTGTAATTTATCTATGCTTATAACTGAAATCTTGTTCTTTTCATTTTCCTATATCTGACAGCCACGCTGTATAAATTTTAATCTAGATTTTTCACATTTTCGTGTACATAATAAAAGAAATACCGAACTTTAAATACATTGTCGGTTCTACATTTTAATCCACAACACTTATACAAATCTAGGGTTTACATATTAGGATTTTAATAATACAGAGATTAATATCATTCCTTCCCAATTCTATTTCCACATAAATCACTGTATCTGAAAAAATACATGTACATACCTAGATTATAGATATTACAGTACTTAATTCTATTGAGCATACACAATTACTTATCTGTTAAGCAAGTTGCAGTTGTGGTCCTCCCAACCTTCAAGAGAGGTGATTACGTCCTCCTCTTTCCCCCATGCTCCTTCCTGAAAGGTACGGGTTGACAATGGATATTTTTGCTGTGACCTTAGGACACCTAGTCTAGTCAGTACCAAAAATAAATTCAGGATTGTTGAGTGTTTTCCACTGATCTCTACCAGGAAAATATACACTCTCTCTTATTCCATGAACAGAACCCCTACTCCTCACTGGGATTAGTCTCTTATCCCCAGAGGAGCAAGTAATTGTTTCCAACTATCCCCAACCACCTTCCAGTTCTTGGAAAACATTTACCATCAGCTTTTTATGGAGTTACTTTCCATAACTGTTTTTATCATTCATAATTAATCACTAATGAAAATAAATTTTCAGAAAAACATTAATAGTTCCAGTCTTTTCTTAAAACAAATAATTAAAATGTCTTTTAACTAGTTAACAACTAATTATCATTAAATGCAGTTGTCACATTATCACTCATATTGTTGCACCATGCCCACGCTCATTTTAGTTAAGGTATAATTTACTGAATTACCCTCATTTACAACATAAATAATGACACTAATTATTGTTATACTTCTTGAATTTTAAAACTTTTGTTTATACACCTTGAGATTTATTTGATAGTGTATTTATTTTCTAGGTGCTAGAATGTAAATAGTATTATTTTTCCAAAAAATAACTATGATGAGGTGTATGTGGTATGATATAATACTAAAAAAAATCTTACGAGTCATGTGAATGAATGTGCAATGATATGTTATATATATAATTATATTCCTCTAATTTTAACCTACTCTTTGCCCACTCCTTTCCCATAACTAATAATCCCTATACATACTACAACCCTAATGTAGGAACATTGGGATCATGATCTAGGTTGTACAACCCTAATGTAAGAAAGGATGCTCGGCTCATGATCTAGGTTTTCTTGGTAACATAAAATCAATTAAAAGCAATTGTTTTAATCCACTTCTTCCTTTAGAGTAACCAGGAAAACAAACTAAACCATTATCAATAAAATGTTAAGAATTTAATTATACACCCTAAAAAGTAAAGATTTATGTGCTAATTTTCCAAACAAATTCCAATGATAAATAGAGCTATGACATTGCAGCTCCAACTCAACTGCAATTCAGAAATCAGATGTTGGAAATATTGCAAATGACTTGAACAAATGTCCAATGATAAATCCAGCTATTAAATTTCAGCTCCAGTGCTCAACTACAATCCAGAAATCAGATGTTGGAAATATTGCAAAGGACTAAAAACCAATCACAAGAAACCTAACTAAAATGCTTTCATGCCTGCATATCATAGAAGCACAACGGCCCTCAAACTCTGCATAGTAAGAGACTCAAAAGAATCCACACTATGAGGACAGGTCTAGCATTTACAGTGTACACCACTGGGGAAGTTTCAGTAGAGTTAGGGACTCACTACCTTCACAATACATAGTGTTTAAATTGTTTAAGTGACTCAAATTGCTTGTGTTTCTGACATTACTATGGTGTGTATATCATCTATGGCATTCCTATTTATTTTTGTGGTTTTCTATGCACTGTGCCCTCTAAACGGTGTTGACTGTAGGGATGGAAAATTGTTGAAGGAAGAGCATTTGCTTTAACTACAAATTCATGGTCGTGGCAAAGGCACTAGTAATGGTGGAGCTAGTGCTAGTTGTGATTCCTCGGGCTCTGGATCTGATGGTCATCAATTAGTTTCAAAACGTGGTTCCTCAATCTCTGCAAATTGTAATGCCTTTGGCTCCATTGGTTCCCTCGTAATGAAAATGCTTCGCCTTCGGCTTCTTCTAGTGCTTTGAGTTGAGGATATGGTTCTTGTGCCGATTAGGGCTGCTAGACTGATATTATTTGGATCTATTTGTGGTGTTGGTAAGGGTCAATATGAAATGTTTTTACAAATTAGTTGTTTGAAAGCACTAACTGCTATAAAATTTCATTAATATAAATTAAATTATGACCAAATTTCCCTCTAGGTAGTAGACTCCAAATAATGCCAGCATAATCTCTATTCAGATTCAAACTTTCCATATATATATATATATATATATATATATATATATATAAATAAATAAATAAATAAATAAATAAATAAATAAACGTACAATCCTTGTTTTCAACAAAATAATCCTTAAAAGATCACAAACTCTGTAAAAAATAAATTAAACGTGATTGGTAAAACTATATATATATATAACTTGTACATCCCAGTCATTATGACAAATTTTAAATCATTAACCCGCTCAAAATGACGTAATTATTTTAAAATAAGCAGTATTTAATAGGTAAAAAAGGTGAAAACAGCTAGCGTCAATTTTAAAGCTTTATTCTTTTCATGAAATTTTTTATTCATATTTAATATGGTGTATAAATCAAATATAAGAAAAAAAAAAGATAGATAAATTATAATAAATATTATATTGTATTTCGTTTTGATCAAACTCATATTATTTGAATTTGAACAAAATAAATTTACAAAATTTATATAATTAAACACTATATATTAATATTTTACAAATTTTATATAATGTAATTTTATATAATTAAACATTATATATTAATTTTTTTGTTTTTTTTTAATAATTTAATTTATCTATATCCAATTTGATTGGTTGTTAAATTCAACATATTGCAAATTTCCTAAAAATTAGCGTTATATATTTGTGGCATTAATTATGGTTTCTAATCCAAGACATTGCTACTCCTAAAATTATGGCAAAGTAAGAATGTAGCGGAGGATTACTCATCAGACAAGTTTTAAATACTAGTTTTGGGGTTCGAAATTATTTTCCTTGGATTAAAAGCATTAAGTTGATCGCCTATTAAATCGGATTTTGATTAAAATTGCATAGTAATCTTGGGTACGGATTTATTTTCCTTCGAGTAAAATTGGATTTTGATTAAAATTGCATAGTAATTTATTGAATAAAAAATTATTTTGTCGTTTGTCCAAGTTGATTTATTAAAGAACCTAAAGCCAACTCAATAGCAAAGAGGTGAGTGGGCTCAAATAAATTATGGATTGAAACATGTTAAAGCTTTGTCATATCTAAATTCATAATGTTATGTTTCATATTTTTCAAATTAATTAATTTTCAAGTTTGTTTTTATTGGTGTATAATGAAAATTATTTGTTTGTTGTTTAAATATTCTATATAATTAAAACTGTTAAACACACGCATGGTAACCATACTGTTATACAACAATTTGTCACTGTCCCTGCAATTCCCCATCTCGCACAATTGAGGGTTCATTCCGTGACCTGTGAGTAGTGACATGACTTGAAACCACTTTCATGACATCCCTCTGAACATGAGCTTTCATTTCCCTGAAGACAACTCCTTGTGAAAAACCCTAAAAACACCGCTTTTTGCATTGGCGCGGGTAGTCAGTTCAGTACCCGCGCCAATGGGGGAAATCATTCAAATAGGGCGCGCCAATTGGCGCTCTGTCTCAGAGTCGCACTCGCGCCAGCGATTTTAAGGAGTGTTTTTAAAAAATAAATGGCATAATTTTCGTCCTAACCAATCCATAAACTGGTATCTAATTTGAGTTGGGTGGTTTGGCTCCGGATCTCCATGTAGAGGAAGTGGTTTGCCACCTCTCATGGAAGCTTCCTTGAGGATAGGGCCAATCCCATGATTATAGGGATCCCAACTCCCCTTCCTCCATCTATAAAAGCTTGCTCATCTCCTTTGAAAGCTAGTTCCCAAGAGCCATCAGAGCCTAATGCTGCAAGAGCCTTGATTCATTCCCTTAAGGTCAAATCCAAGCAAGGAGATTATTGTCGAGACATCAGAAGAGAGAGGCTTGTCCCATCCCCGACAGGATTTTTCGAGACGTGTTCCGCTGGCGACCCTCCGAAGGAGAATTCAGCGTTAGAGCCAGGTTGTATCCTCCTTTGATTGATTAATGATAAATGACTATTGGTTATGGTTCCACTACTGTTGTTGATTATGATGATAAGTTATGTCTTCTCTGACTGACATATAGTTGCATATACTGGATTTTACGCTCGCGTTTGTTTTGTTTCTTGCGTGTGCAGGTGTCCGATCACAGAGATCATGAAGATCGTGATCTGTCGGAGCTAAGGAATGGGAGTGCTACTTTCTCTACAAGCGACAGTGTTGGATTCAAGGTAAGCCTTCTTTGCAAGCTGGTTTATTGCAATTAGGAACCTGCGCCATTGCGTGTTATGATTGTTGCTAGACCCGATCTGGGCTAGTAGGGATCGCCTTTGTCCGCAAAGGGGATTTACCTCCTCAAAAAATTGGCGACTCCGCTGGGGAGTTAGCTTTTTGTTTGCTTTATAAACTACAGACGGAGCTTGAAGTTAGCCAGATAGCCTTCGAAACGCTCTTGCTCTGCATTAGCGAAGTAGATCAATGCTACTTCAGTCAATCTCTGGTTTAGTTTATGAACTGAAAACTTGGAGTATTATCTTGTCTTTCGGTCGATTTTTGACTTTGCTTGCTTGATCAGCTCTTTTGGCTGGCTCTTTTCCTGAGTTTGGCTTTTGGTTTGAGGTCCAACATCACTGGTCTGCTTCTTGGATTGCTTATTTTTTTTTTTACATAGCAAACTTGACTGGCACGCTTAATAGCCTGACATTCGCGCCAGTTGACGCTAGTTGCTAGTTTACTACCCGCGCCAATCCTGTTATGGCGCTAGTTTCAGCCTAACAATCATGCCAATGCTAAAAGGTGCTAGGGTTTGCTTGGTTTTGAGCTTTCTAAGCTTGATCTATGGTTTTGGTTTCATTTCTTCGATTGCCTAAGTGTTCTGGAGCCTTGTTTGACTGACTGTGACCTTCATCCTTTGGTTGTTTGCCCGTTTCTATCGATTTTATATTCTAGCCCTAGGGCATCTAGGTGCTATTGTGTGTCGAGCCTCCCGTGGGAGTTTTTGGTTTCTATTGGTTCAGTCAACTTTGTGATTGCTTCTCTGCATTCGTTTGGTGGTTTTCTATCGTTTTATTGCGTTATTTGAGTGATTGGCTTCTTCTTCATTCGAATTCCGCTTTGTCTCACTTTGAGCCTAGATTACATGGTTCATTTGAGTCTTAGATATTCTGCTTTAAGTGGTGAGTCTGGTCTTGGTTGGGAGAAATTCTTTGTTTTTTCATTTTAAGGCATTGGCGCTAGTTGTCAGTGTCAAAGTCGTGCCAATTTTAGGGTGTGTGAAAATTGAGATTTTTTCCCTAAATCCTTCACCAGTGTGTCTTTCCCTTTCGGTCTTTTCATTGTATGAGCATAGATTACATTGCTCATTGTTTGAAATGTCTTCTCTCCATGATTGTTTGATGTAAAAGGGAATGAATGCCTTGTTTTGATCTCTTTCTTTGGAAGTCCTCTTTGTGTTTGACCTCATATGTCTTGTCGCCTTTTGAGGGATTTCACGACAAAGTGTTTGAAACAACAATTGCATTCTTAGTGTTTGTTTACATCTCTTTTTAATTCATCCTTCATTAAGGAGATTTGTGTTCTTTTAGTCTTCATCTCATAGTTTTCTTTTCATTAAAATGCATTAGATCACATTGCATTGAAAAGTATTTTTGAGATTTATCATTGAACTTAGATCACATTGTTTAATGATTGAAAACTAAAAGTCGCTTTGAGTGCATTCTTATCATTCGAAAAAAAAAGGAAATTGTGCATAGATTACAATTGCATAGTTTTCGAAAAAAAGAAGAGGACTTTGCATAGATTACATTGCATTATTCGCATCGTTGAATGTTTGAAATTACTTTTGGATAGTGAAAGTCATCTAGTTTGGAAAAATTTCGTTTACAATGTTGTTGTTTGTTGCATCATTGTTTGAAGCTCTTCCCTTAACTAGATAGCATTCATCGAATTGAAAAGATTTCTTTTCTCATATAACTGCATATAGGAGATTGTCATATGACACTTGCTAGGGCCTGAAAACTAAAACATAATTGAAGATAAACCTTAAAATTTATTCAATTTACACTAAGGCAACATTGAAACATTAACGAAACATTTAGAGGTCTAGGCTAGAGACTTGTTCCGGCGTTGTTAAACCTAGTAGCTGTCATTCGCCTCTTGGCTTTAGATAGCACTAGTACGAACTTGTGCTCCCCGTACCGTCATGTATATAAAGGGAGACCCCACTAGGCTTCCATCTTTTATCCATAGGAAGCTGAGTTTGCTTCCCTATACACGTGATACACCGGACACAGCATTCGGGGAGATTGCTTGCACGTACGTTAAGTCCTTGGTTGATTTCTCCTTCATTTTGGAAACCAAGGTGTATATTGCAGTTCACGGTTATTTGGTACACCCTTTGCCTAGATTACCAGAGTAGTTATTTGATCTTTTCTGACTCTTTAAATTTGAAAGGATCACCAAGCGCTTGTCCTTTCACGCTTGCTTCAAAACTGAAAGAGATAGAGTCACCTTTCATCCGTTTCTCGACTCTTAAAACATGAAACGGTGAAGTTTCTAAGTTTCAATGTGGTAAAATAAATCACCCGCGATCACACGCCTTGTTAGATTTTGCTTGTTGGTCGTTTGATTGTGTGTCTTGACTCTTTTTCAGCCCGTGTGTGTTGCTTGATCTTTTGTCATTGTTGTCACAGTGGCGGAACCTTTCGTTTCGTCTACTGGTAGTCCATATACGAACGATTCATCAGAGGCATCCCAATCCTCTGCTGAGCATCAGTAGCCCTTTGGAGGACCAATTGAGTTCAATTGGCCCTTTTCCAACCCTTGGTTTGGATTTTGAGTAGGGGAATATTTCCTCCTCTTACATAGGTTCGCCTTTTATAGCTGCTGTTATTCCTCCTAGTCCTCGCCGTCTGTTACGAGATTTAACGGCAGGTTCAAATATGAGTGATTCTCCTAATGAGGAAATCCCCATGTCTGGTGAAGATTACCAGTTATTCCCTCAACAGTTATTCCCAGAAGACAACCCTGAACCATCTGTTATGTCATCACCCGGTCCCTCATTACCAGCAGGGTATAGATCCTTGGGTCAGATTATTGTCGCCATTGCCTCCATGGGGGTATCAGCTCCTTCCACGAGGCCGGTTGTTCCTTCATTGGGGATGTCTCCTAAGACACCCATTACGTCATCCCCTCAGGTCACTTTTGTACCCTCCAGGCCCACTGTTTGTGTGGCCGCATCTGCACCCGCTGTTACCACTTAGTCCGTAAGGACCACATCGCTTCCCGAAGACGTCTATATAGCATCTGATATGCCGTAGAACGTCTCTCCGGAGGAGTATCGATTGTCCCTACAACAATCGAACCCCGAGGTTGGAAAAACCCCTCAAGATCTCAACCGCTCGTATTTTTCGCATTATGCACAGGATGGTACACCCGTGTACGTCTTTCCATATCAATACGATGAGCATGGGAACCCTTTACGTTTACCTGCTCCTGAGGCTCAACTTTATGCTCAGGGTTTACTGTATAACCAGGTTGGACAGCCTTATAACCCGCAAGGACCACCTTTTCAAGGCCAACCTTTGGGCCAGCCTGGCTATCCTTATGACCCGCAGGGACAGCCCATACAGGGCTACCCTCCGGGCTAGCAAGGGCCATTATACGGTCTGCAAGGACAATATTACAACCCTTTAGGTCAACTCGTGTAGCCTCTCCCTGGAGTCCCACCTGGGAAACCTCAAGGACTCACAGGTCAACCGAGGTACCAACCAGGGCCGGTATATGGTCCTGGGGGGAAAATCCAACCTTTTCAACCCATGCAACCTCAGTATCCTCTTGGGCCCAACATTGCACATCAGCCAGGACCATCTTATGGTCCTGTTGCGGGTCAAACCGGTTATCAGTCACCACCTGGCTCCATTCCGCCACCAGGACAACTGGACAATCGGACACAACCTGGTGTTCCTCCACTAGGCCAACCGGCCCATCTGGCACAACCTGGTGCTCCTCAACAGCCAGGTCAACCTGCACAACCGGCACAAACTGTTTATCTGGGTCAACCTGTTCAACCAGGGCAGCCTGTTCAGCCAAGTCAGCCTGTCCAACTAGGCCAGCCTGCACATCCTGTCAACCCTACCCAACAACCGACTTATTCAATGCCGCAGCCAAATCAACTGCTGCACCCTAATTATCGGGCTCAACAGGGTCCCACCTATCAGAAACCCACTCAACCTCAAGGCGGTTACTATTCTCATGGTCAATACCGACCGAATTATAGCCAGCCCCAAGGTTCTAACTATTACTCTCAACAACCCGGCTACACCTATACTCAACAGCCAAATCCACAGGCTACCCAAACGGGGCCGACATATAATCAAGCTCCATACTCTGGTTATCAAGCTCTGTACACTGGTTACCAGCAACCGAATCAGGCTGGTTACCAGCAATCGAATCAGACTGGTTATACGCCCTATACCCCCTACGGTCAAAATCCTGCTAGATAGAACCCATGGGGGCAGGGATATTCTCAACCAGCGTGGAGTACAGGTACTGGTCCTTATCGAGGGCCAAGCATGCCGTTCAATCCGCAATTGCCATTCTTGGCTACCTTGGAATTACTGGATGTTTCGAAATTAACTAATGATCCGATTCTGCACAATCCTTATTGGCCTCCGATTCCGACCAAGGTACCCAGCGATTGCCCAAAATTTGAGGGTAAAGCTGGAGAGGACCCCCAAGCTCACGTAATGACTTACCATCTTTGGTGTTCATCCAACTCTTGGGTGGACGATTCGATTCATCTACGTCTCTTCCAGCATACTCTTACTGGCGATGCTGCCAAGTGGTATATCGAACTACCTCGGGGCATCTTTAAAGATTTCAATACTTTAGCAATGGCTTTTTTGACTCACTTTCAGTTACCGGTTCGCTATGAAGCCAGGACGCATCTCCTGACTTCGTTGAAGTAGGATAAAGCCACCCACATATCCGATCATATTCATGAGTGGCGACGTCATCGTAGGCTGATCAAGTTTGATATACCTGATCAACTACTAACTCATTGGTTCACCACATCCTTCGTTAACAAAATCGCTCAAGATATTGCTATGGGGGCATGTGTGACTGAAGAACAAGCCATCGCGCATGCCAGTATCTTGATCTGGTATACTCTCAATCCGGCACGCTTTATGATATTTTGACTGATTCTCCACGCCCAGGAACCTCTAAAGCTCCGCCCACCCCAGCGGTGGATGGTGTTATTGGTTCCGTGTCTCAAAATTATCGAAAATATTCGAATGGGAAGCAAAAGTCTAATTCTTCCAACAATTCTGATTCTCCCACCCCTCCAGACTCTGGAAAAACTGTGGAGGTCAATGCCGTTTAGGCCAATCCCACGGAAAAGGCCTCCAAAGGAAAAAATAAGGGAAAAAGTAAATCCAAATCTGACGCTCTGAAGCCAAAGTCTTCCAAACCTCAGACTGAGGACGGTTCTCAACATAAACTGAAGTACCCCTGCCTTATTTGTGAAGGAGATCACTATACCAAGGATTTTCCCCGACGATCCGAAGTTAGTCAACTTCTCAAAGGCTCCAAAGGGACTCCGGCAGTTCTAAAAGAACCGTTCCCATCTCAGCAGACCCAGATGGTTGAACAACCTTCACCATCTGCACCATTTGGGTCCCAGGTCTTTATGATGAATGGTGCTGCACCTATCTCCATTGCTACGCGTTCGAAGGATTATGATGGATCGCGCTAGGAAGTTGGGAAGGAAGTTGTGGATGGCCCACCTCCCCCACTTGTCTCCGGTCCATTGGAAATTGAGAAGCCTACTGCTGAACCTGTTGTGAGGCCGCCTTCTAAAGGTGTTCTACGAATATCTTCCTACAACCCAAATGCCCTTGCCGCTCAACACTACAGTATTGTTGAGGATTTGGCACAGGCACCTTCTGCTATGTCTGCATTGGAAGTTCTTTAAAGTTGCCTGTCACAATGGAAAGCTTTATTGTCTGCAATTGATGGGATCGATCCCACTGATTCTAATCTTCTCACCTTCGACTTAAAAAATTTCACCCCCCGACTTCCACATCAGATCGCTCTTGTTATTCAACTCAGGATCAATAGTCTTAAAATCCATAGGGTCGTCGTAGATGAAGGTGCTTCTACCTGTGTCATGTCATCTTCCTGCTGGAAGGCCATTAGCTCTCTAGCCCTTTCATCATCTCCCAATGCCTTAGAGGCATTCGATGGTCGGGAATCGAAACCCTTGGGTGTTCTCGAGAGTTTACCGATTACCTTATAGGGGAAGACAGTCAATGCAGAAGTAGAAGTGGTTGACGCCAAGCTTAACTACAATATACTTCTCGGTCGCAGTTGGACTCACGCCATGCTATGCGTGCCATCCACCCTCTTTCGACTTCTTAAGTTCCCTCACAAGGGAAAAATCGTTACGGTGGATCAGTTGTATTTCTTCACCTCCACCTCCGAGAACAACGTTCCTTACGTGGATCAGATCCCAAATCCCCCTGACAGTGTAGGACCCGGTCTCTTTAAAGACCCTGTTTTCATGGGTATTTTTCCCGCACCGCCACTGCACACTGCTCAAGTTAATATGATCTCTAGGTCTGACGACCCATGGCTCATCCCTTCGCCTGAGCAGGTGTCTAATTTTGGAGAATCGATGCCCTTAACTCCAATAGAGATTAATTACTGTGAAATCGTCGCCGCATCTGATCCTCCCCCTCCTCAGCATGCTCCTTCGAGCATGGCTTTAGATTTCTACTCTCAATTCCCCTGGCTCAGCGAGGCCAACTCACCTGACCCTCTTCAAGATATTTTTCCTTCTTATGAAGCCATTGTTGAAACAATGTCTCTTGAGGAGCTGCCTTGGAGCGATGGACATCATCGTTCCTCCTTCATGCCCAGCCTGGGGGCAATATCAGATTGTCTAGAGAGTTTTGCGTCTCAGGTTCCCATTCCACCTCTCCAGACGCCCATATTGACACATGAGGTCTTTTCGGAATGAAACCTAAGCAACATTACTCAAATCACTCCGATCGACATCTCTGTCAAACTGGGGATAGTTGAAAACATACATGTGGGAGTAACTTGTTCTCCTGATGAGATATGAGTTTATATTGATCTTTTTCGAGAATTCAGATACGTGTTCGCTTGGTCCTATGAGAAAATGCCTGGGATTGATCCCAGCATAGTAGTGCATGAGATTCCTACCTATCCTGGCGTGAAACCCGTGCGCCAATGCCTACGCCCGGTGCATCCTCGCAAAGCCGCTGCCATTAAAGCAGAAGTTGAAAATTTTCTGAACGCGGGCTTCATTTACCCAATTCCCCTCACAGAATGGGTTTCAAATATTGTCCCTGTAGATAAGAAACAAGGTACTATAAGAGTCTGTGTTGATTACCGTGATATTAATCGCGCCTGTCCGAAGGACAACTACCCCACTCCTTTCATAGATCAAATCATTGACGAATGTGCTGGGAGTGAGATTTATTCCGTAATGGACGGCTTTTCCGGGTATAATCAGATAAATATTCTACCTGCTGATCAACACAAGACTGCATTCATCTGTCCGTGGGGTAATTTTTCTTACAAAAGGCTCCCATTTGGCTTGAAGAACACTGGAGCTACTTTCTAGCGTGCTATGTCTTACGCATTCCATGACATATGCCATATCGTTCAGCCTTATCTGGACGATTTGCCAGCTCACTCAGCTCGGCGAGAGGACCATCCCGAACACCTCCGCCAGGTTTTCCTTTGCTGTAGACGCTATAATATCTGACTTAACCCTCATAAATGTGTCTTTTGCGTGGATTCTGGCCATCTGTTGGGGTTCATAGTCTCCAAGGACGGGATTCGCCTCGACCCCCTAAAGGTCGAGGCCATTGTCAATCTCCCATCAACCTCTTCGTTACATCAATTGCAGAGTCTGCAGGGAAAAGCTAACTTCCTACGATGCTTTATACCGAACTACATGGAAGTGGCCAAAGGATTCATGCGTCTTTTAAAGCAGAACGTTCCCTTTCATTGGGATGACATTTCTCAACAATCCTTTGAGAAGCTCAAGACGTTACTTGTTAATTCTCCATTGCTTCGGCCTCCAAACTATCACCGTGATTTCACTCTATACTTGGCTGCTGCCTTTAGCACCATAGCTATGGTTTTGGTGTAGGATGACGATAATGGAAACGAACATGTTGTTTACTATCTATCACGAAATCTTCTCGACACAAAAATGCGTTACGCTCACGTCGAGAAGCTAGCTTTAGCAGTTGTACAAGCTGTGCAGCGTTTTTGCCACTACATCCTGCTGCGTTCTGTAACCGTGGTTTCGGATTGCAACCCCATGACACATATTCTATCTCGACAATTACTGGGGGGAAAATACTCCAAATGGATCGTTATCCTTCAGGAGTTCGACTTAGAGTTTACCACTGCTAAGTCAACCAAATCACTGGTTTTTGCGGATCTCATTTGCTCCCTCCCGACAGACTCCACACCCTCTCACTCTGAAGATCATATCCCAGACGAAACCCTCTTCCTTATTAGTACTCGTGACCCATGGTACGGCGACATTATTGTGTATATTCAAACATCGACGTTTCGGTATGAGTTGAATAAAGATTCTCGACGTCGAATTTGGCATCAGTCTCAACCCTACTGTATTGTAGAAGATACTTTATACTGCGTTGGAGTAGATTCAGTGCTCTGCCGGTGCTTAATGCTGGAAGAGGCTGAAAGAGTCTTGAATGACTGTCACAGTGGCGCCTGTGGCGGTCACATGTCCGGATATGTCACCGCCCAGAAGATTCTGCGTGCGGGCTACTTCTGGCCGTCGATATTCAAAGACTGCATTGTTGCAGTCCGAAAATGTCATGCGTGTCAGGTTTTTCAGCGCAAGATGCGCGTGCCACCTCTCCCTCTGCACCCTGTCATTATCGTCGGCCCTTTCGCAAAATGGGGCGTAGATTTCATGGCGTGTAACCCTCATTCAGCCAGGGGGCATGCATATATAATCGTCGCTGTCGATTACTTTAATAAGTGGGCCGAAGCAATGCCTACACTAACCGCTGACGGTAAGACATCTGCCTAGTTTATTTTCAACCACATTATCGCACGTTTCGGGGTCCCTCAGGCCATTGTTACCGATCATGGTACCCATTTCTGAGATTATATGATGGCTAAGCTAACATCAAGATTGGGCTTACGACATGATAGCTCAACGCCATATTACCCCCAGGCAAATGGCTAGGTTTAGGCTGTGAACAAAGTTTTGGTCACAATGCTTCAACAAACAGTTGGTATTCATAAGTCCAATTGGCACCTCCAATTGTTCTCAGCTCTATGGGCTTACCGGACGTCAACAAAGAGTGCGACCGGATTCACACCTTTTCAATTGGTGTATGGTCTGGAAGCAACTCTTCCGATTGAGTGTGAAATTCCTTCTTTGAAGCTGGTTGTGGAACTTTTGCCTGATACTTCCCCTGAAGAAGAACGTCTCTTGTATTTGGAAGGTTGGATGAAATTCGCTGCTTGGCTGCTTTAGTCATTGAGGCACAAAAGAAGTGGGTCAAAGCTCACTTTGATCAATCAGTTTCTCCACTTTCCTTTGTCGAAGGGGACCTTGTCCTCCTATACGACCAAGTGCACGACAAACTCGGGGTAGGAAAGCTCCAACCCATGTGGCATGGGCCCTTTATAGTAAAACGAGTATTGAAAAATGGGGCTTATGAGCTCATTGATTATGAAGGAGTTCTATTGGCGCAGCTTAGAAATGGGCTGTACCTTAAGAAATACTACACTTGAAGTTATTTTTAGTGTGGTGTGTGTACATAGGTGTGTATATTCATTTGTGTGCATGTGTGGTGTGGTGTGCGATGTAAGCATATTTCTGCTGATCAGATCTTCCTGATTGTGCAGATGTCCATAACAGATGCAGTAGCTAATTTGGTTCTAGATAGACATTTGTGCAATTTATAAAAAAAAACATCATCACATGTAAAAATATCCATCTAGAAATAGGTATGTATATATATATGTGTCGAAATGTTTACATAGTGTGCATCACATAAAATAAAAAAATATACATGTTCGTCTTAATACATCCGGAGACGACATGTCTCTCAAAAAATATATGCATGAAAGAAGCCCTAGGTGTCTAATCCGCATGGTGCTAGTGGTAACATGCTACCGCGTGCACTAAGCGTCTCAAAAGTCAGTGGAGGCGACTAGGCACTCCCACTGTATGTCTCTGATACGCCATCAGGACATCTGCTAGCCGGGCGTAATCTGGAATCCCCCGGGCGATCCCCTCAAGGTTTTGGATCAACTCTCCTCCCTCAGCACCCTCCGCCTGAGGATCAGCTGCGGGCTGAGTTCTCCGTGCAATAGGAGACATACCGATAGGTCTCTTTGGGCCGACATCTGCATACATATAAAACTGTTGTTAGAACGGACATGTATTACCAAAAAATCATAAAACATAAAAATAAAAAAAGAGAGTATCATACCCAACTCCTCATCCCAATCCTCCCCCTCCGGGAGCGGAAGATCGGGATCTCCGGTGAAATCGGTCCCAGCATAGGGCCAGTCCTCGACCACGATCAGATGTAAAGATGTATTTAGTATATAGATTGGATTATGTAGTTATTGAAATTTAATAATTGATAATAATTTAAATAGTGTTTTTAAATCATTAATTTGTATTTATAAATTAAAAAATAATGTAATTAATTATGTTTTCAAATATTAGAAAAAACTATAATTTAATTAAAATTTTAAATTTGTAGTATTGATTTTATAATACATTAATTACATAAAAATCAAATATAAATAATAAAACGTTTTTTAATGGATAAATAGATATGGAATTTTTCTTTCAAATATTTAAGAAATTAATCCTCTTCATTATTAATAATAACATTAAATATTTATAATATAGCATTATAATGAACCATTCATATTTTTCTTTTTTCATAGAAATAAATTTTATTAATGTAAATAAAAATTATATTTTGTAAACACATTATTGTGTGTATTTAAGAAAGTCAGTATATCACAAATAAAAAAAAAATATGTATAACAAGGAATTCATTTCATCACTAAAAACAAACTGACTAGATCGAGGTAAAAAAAAAATGTGGATCCTCATAAAAAAAAGAGATAAATATGTACAAACGGAAAGGGCAAAAAAAACCAATAAGCCAAAATTTTTCCCTTTTTTTTTTGTGCACCTTGTGCCAACCATGTGACGATGGTTCAATCAACACCAATGTTAATGATCCTCCATAAATGGGGCCTATTTATTAGAGTCATAACTCTGAGAAACATGTTCACTTTTAGATCCTCCTAATCCATGTGAGATCTTCATTGCCACATGCAGTGTTGAATATGGATAGTTGTTCATGTCTGGGGAGGAGGGATCTCAAATAGTTGTTGACTAGTGGGTTTCGAGTTCTCATATTCCCCTTGTTCTTGAACATTCTTTGTGGATTCTTCTTCATCAACTTCAGAAGGAGGAATTTCAGTAAAATATCATCCTTTTGGACGCTTGAGCTACTTCTTTCTATTTTTTGGGTTTTTCTTTGCCAAAGGAAAAGAACTCTAAAGGTGGCAGGTTTGAAAACATTAACTACATATTTTTCATATTTCAATACTTGGGAACACTATAGTCTATTGTGCATCAATGTAATACGATATGAGAGTCCTTATTTCCGCACATATTCTATAAAAGTTGAAGAGGCATTTTAATGTTCTTTCCATATCTTTTTTTTTTTTAAATTTACCCAATGCATTACCAATGTCCTCTAGAACTTGATTGTGTCTGAAAGGAAGGGTCATATTTGGGATCCTCACATAAATAAACAAGGAAGTAATCACAATATATGTGACATCAAACTTCAAGAACCACGAGGTGATAAACAACCCTGCATTACCCCAGAACCAGGGCCCTTTTTGTAGAAAAAAACTCCAAATCCTTCTGAGTATCAAACTAGACAATGAAAAACTTTTTGAGCACAAAAATATGTCTCATATTGGTGTCCAAGATGAAAAAATCCACTACTTAAGGCTTCTATTTTTGGCCAAAAACTGTTAAATCTACAAATGATGCCTTTTTTGGAGTGTCTAAAAGATAGAGGAGTCCTATAAATTTTTAACCTCCAAAGGAGGGGAGTGTTCCATTTGGTAAACAATATAAGGACCTGGAATATTTTGAATTTGTTGTGTTGAGCCAAAAACCTAAGGTTGATCTACTAAAGTTGTGCTCTTCTGCCCTTCCTTTGAGCAATTGCATCCTTGTAGGAAATGTGTGGTTTATTTGTTGATTTTGTAGTAGGGGCTCCCCCATAAAGTCTTAAATTCTATATGATGATTGAATTTATTGAAAAATTATAGTTTTGTAGTTGTTCGGAATTTTTTAAAACCTTCCCTTCTGATTGGAGACTTTGAAAACAATATGGTATGCCCAATATAACTTCAATAGAGTGCTTTATAGAGCATACAATAGAAGAGTTTTTAATCCATATAGTTTTTATTTTCCCATAAATATTCTTAATAAACATATGGAACAAGGGATTCATGACATATTCTGTCTATGGTGAAACATTCTTAAAAAAAAATTAATTAAGGGTATCTCACAGTAGAATACCATTAAAGGATGCTTACAAAACTATGCATTCTTCAACACAGGGATAAATAGAGCTCAACAATTAGTCTCATGGATGTGATCTAATAGTTAGGTGGGGAAATTCAGTCCCCACAAGTCTTGTGGTCCATTATTGAACAAAACTATGTATACCTACACAATATCTTCATTAAAAGAAACAAACATTTGACAATATTGTCCTTCCAGCGTAAAAAAATCACCATGCCAAAATAATGATAACTATAGATGAGTGTGACTGGAAGCAGATCAAAGAAAGAGCCAAGGTTGTAGAATAGTACCAGCAGGAGGCCTAACCAAAGGGGTCCGCGAGGTAAAATAAACCAAGATTAACTATTCTTTGGCACTCCCCTATATATTTTGTCAGCCAAGAAACATTGATGGTGAATGGAGCATAGTCTATTGTCCAAACCCGGCACCATAGAATACACAGTGTTGACCCCTAGAAACCATCGGCAATGACATCAGCAAAGGCAACGGACTAGTAAACCCTAATCGACATTCCTCGAATTCCCCCTTTTTTCATCATGAATCACTCATATAACATATACAACTAATTTATTTTTTACAATTTTGAGGGAGAAGAAATTTTAAATTAACTTTTAATGTGATAAAAAATGCAAGGCTGTTAAAGAATGTCTTTAAAAAATTACAAATAATTATAAAAATAGATCTATAATATTTTTAACAAAAATCCACCAACATATATATAATGAAATCTTAAATCTCTGCTATGTTTTTGGAAACTCGCCAGTAATAACAAAGTTAATCAATATATCCTTGCTATTAAATATGGGGAGTGATATCTTAGAGGTCTTCATTATCTCAAATATCAAATAAACAATTTTAATCGGACATGATGTTTGTGTTATCAAAAATATTTAGTGTTAGTGTCTTGTAAAGATAAAAGCTATACATAATGAAGGTTAAGAATTAGAAGTTCTAAAAATTAATGATTGTATTTTTAGTCTTTACATCAATAATATTTTAAAAACTTTTACCAAATTTATAATTAATTGGACCATGTAATTTTTAAAAATAACTAAATAATTTGTGGCTATAAAATTATAATAAAAAATTAAATTAGTTTTTAAAATTATTGTTTAACTATAAATCATTTAATTTCTCTTATAATTATAATCAAAAGAGTAATTAACCCCTACGAGAATCTAGAAAATAGTGGAGTCCCCAGAGATTCATTAACAATGATTATATAATAGAGGCATTGTCATTTAAAAGAACCAAAAATATTTAGAAAAAAATAATTATAATGTAAAGATCAAGCAAGGATCAATTATAAGCATTCTCTTTTATGCACATAACATTGTCTTTTCCTTTTTAGCTAGGAAACTTTTTGACCTCATAAAGTAACAAAGTTTTTCAGAAAAAACACAAACTCTAAGATGTCTATGTGATCTCTATTGGAATAAAAAAAAAAAATCAAGGTTAATTCCCTTGTGTCATTATACAACTATTACGTAATACTATTATGTAATAATGATGTAATAGGCTATAAATTATAATATAAAGTATTTTATTTTAAGATTATAATATGTAGATGTATTATTACGATATATAATTTCAAATATCGAAGGTTATTTGAACTAATTATCTTTTCATAAAGAATGTATTAATAATGCATTTATTCATTATCAATTCAAAATTTCATAACATATTTTTATGTTATATAATTAAAATATATTAACATTAGAAAATTTGTAATAATTTTATATGTAAATATTTTAAATTTAAAATTATTATTCTAAAATAAAATAATTATTTTTTATTTACAAGACATGAATCAATATTAATTTAATATCTAAATTGGCTTATAAATTGTAAGCATATTTATTTTGGGAAACAATAATCTCTAATAATTTTATTTCGGATGAATATTGATCATAGTTACAAACTTATGCAACATAATATGACAATATCTCATCAAAACAATTCAACCTAATTTTTCATGTGGCTATATTTAACCATCTCGACAATAATTATCTTCATAGATCCATCTTAAATACGGGTTTAACATGACTTCAAAAGGAACAAATTTCTTCAAGTGCAAACTTCTTTAGAGTGCAAAATGTGATGTGTTTATTTCATTGTTTAAATTGTATTTTTGAATGCTAAATAGAGTATATATAGTACCAGGTTTTAATCATTATTAAAAAAAAAAAAAAAAAAAAAAAATCAAATCCACACATTTTATCACATTTTATCACGCAAATTATAATATTTTTTATTATTAATATATTTTTTAGTATATGTTAATATTAATTCATATTAAAATATTTTATTGATAACTCACATTGAATATTTCTTTTATATACAACATTAAAATATTTTATTTTAACAAATTTTTTTCTATATAAATATATATGAAATTGATGTCGACATAAATTAGTTAACATAGATCTTAAAATAGTTTATTTAAATATTTTTGAGAAGTATAAGATTTAAACATCTTACTCACACATTTTTTACTTCTAATTATTTTATAGCACATTTATTTTTTTTAATTATAACTAACATTATTTTTTTATTTAGAACATAATTTTTAGTTTTTTATTTTTAATTTTATTTTAAAAAAACAGACAAACCATACATACTTACACATCCACTTATACTAAATTGTAAAATAAACTTCTGAGCTCAATAAAACCACTTCATTAAATCCAAAATCACTTCATTAAGTCCTCGTCCTCCCTCGGTAGGACGTTGATCATTCATGCTATCCATCTCATAATCATGAAATGATTATGCACTGCGCCACATAATTGCAGTTTCAAATGCTTCGAATAGGCACATGGCACTGCGGTCATATTTAATAAAGCTACACTGAAGCAGCATTGGAACTAGTAGAAAATTCTCTTTTAACCTCTATATTAAGTAAACTTTAATCATCTAGGGAGAGTGATTAGTTAAAGCCACAAGACCCAGACAATTTACAAGAATTAAAAGTCAAATGCGTGCATCACATATTTTAACGATTCGTTTGATTATCTGAAGAAAGATTACATAGAGGGTATAAACTGGCAGGTAACAAAGTTAAGCAAGGTATGAACTGTGGGAATACTGATGAACAGGTCAAAATCGGGTGTGGGGGTGAACATGAAGGACCAAATGGATTCGGCTGTCGTGCTAGAGTTGGATTTTCTATTGGAATACAAGGAATTAAGGCAAGCTTTTCCTTAATAAACAATTAGCATCGTTTTCTTTATTTTTATAAAGCTATAGTTAATGAAATACCTTAAGTTTAAGGTTTTTATAAATGTAGACCTCGGGTTGATTATTTGGATGAGTCATGGGCTCTGGAATAGTATCCACACATGTTTCATGAAGCATCTAATGCAGTCTTATTCAGTCATGTCTCTCAAGGTGAAACCACACATGTTTGATGAAGCATATAATGCATCCTTATTCAGTCTTGTCTCTCAAGACGAAATTTACAGGGTCCTAAAATCTTAAAAGAAAAACAAGTGTAGACTGGATAGATAGATGGTGGAACTCTTTTTACATTTTTTTTGAGTTAATGGGCTCCAGTCCCTTGGAGGTGGTTGAAGAATCAAGGATACTTGGATGTATTTCAGGTATTATCAATTCCACCTTCGTTCTCCTTATTCCCAAATCTTCCACTTTGCATAATTTTAGAGATTTTAGGCCTATATCTCTTTGTAACATTGTCTACAAACTAATTTCAAAGGTGATTGTTCTTCTGATATCTGGTACCCTCTCTTCCCACATCTCTCGGGAGAAATATGGATTTCTCAGTGACTGATTGATACATGATGCCATTGCCACTTCCCAAGAGTGTATACACTCAATCCATACAAAAAAGTTGGATGCATTAGTGATGAAAGTGGACTTGCACAAAGCTTATGACAATGTGGATTGGTCTTATATTAGATTTATTTTATATAAGATCAAATTTATTTCTTAGAACGTTGAGTGGATCATGACATGTATCATTTCAATCTGGTATGTTGTTATCATTAATGGTTTCCCCTCAGATTTCTTCAAGGAAATCTGTGGACTCCGACAAGGGTGTTCCCTCTCTCCTCTAATTTTTATTCTCATCATGGATGGCCTCAGTATGAAAATCTTAAGTTCACAGTTTAGGGGACTATTTGGAGCCTTACATATCTCTCCTCGGGTGGAAATCACTCACTCTTTCTTTGTTGACGACATACTCACTTTTGGTATGGTTTCTCGGGCTAAATGGTCTACACTTCACTATATCCTTTTGAGATATGGGGCTGCCTCAGGTTTATAACTAAATGGAGGCAAATCTATTCTACTTTAAAAATCGGGAGATATATGGGACATTGAGACTATTTCCGGCCTTTTTGGGGTTAGTATGGCACCTCTTTCATAGGGTTGTATATCTCAGTTTCTGGCTCAAGTCAAATTGCTATCGAACCATTGACTGGGCCTGGCTTCTAGAGAAGTACAAGAAAATATTGAACACATGGATGCACAGATGGTTATCCCTGGGCAGTCGATACATCCTCATTCAAGTTGTACTACGGTATATTGGGCATATCTCTTCAGGCTACCGACATATATAAACAATTGCATTATATCCATTATTACAAATTTTCTATGGTCAGGAGTAAGCGGAGCACATAAAATACATTTATGTAGGTGGTAGCAATTGATTGTCCCAAAATAATTTGGCAGATGGGGACTTTTGGACACTTAGATTTTCAGACAAACTATGTTGAATAAATCACTATGGGGATAAATATCAGGTTCTGGCATATGGCAAGAAATATTTTAGTATAAATATTTACATAGACTTAACGTGGCACACCTATACAAAACACAAGAATTGTCGAAGCTAAGGGGATCATACATTTGGTAGGGCTTCTCCAGGATCATTAAATATTTTATTAGAGGCCTGACATGGGAGTTTGGAAATGGACAGATGATACTGTCGGGTCTTGACAATTTAAAGGGTGCCTCTTCATAACTGAATATGGATGGAAAACTGCTATAGGCCATTCATAATGAATGTTTCTTTTTGCTATGCTAGATCACTACTCAATGGAAACAAGGCTTCCCGATATCGAAAATTTCTTTTGATATGGGTTTGACTAGACAAATGGCTTGGAAATGGCTGGAATACATCACCAACCTTCATATGGTTGGTTTCTGCACTACTAACTGTGGATATCGGATTGTATGGGATGGAAGGATGCACAAGTAAGCTATTGTGGTTGCAGATACATACAATTTTAATATCATACGGAGAAAAAAATTGATGAAGATTTATTTGTTTCAGAAATTTTGGAGAAAACCCATACCTACCGAAATTATTCTTTTCACTTGGCTATTTTGGAAGAATAAGATACTCACCTGGGACAACCTCTTGAAGAGAGGCTACCAGGGACCTGGTAGGTGCTCTTTTTTCTGATTGGATAATGAAATCGCTTGTCATATTTTTCTTATATTTCCTACCATCCAGATAATCTAGAACCTATTTTCACAGCTCTTTCAAAATTTATATTGGCCTCTTCTAAACATTTAACATTGCATAATCACATGGGATAATGGAGGTTCCAAATACAAGTCTTTACCTTTTCACTTTTTCTAGAAGGTGTGGAAGGCTAGAAACTGATTCATGTTTGATGTGTGCCAATAAACAATAATCAGATCTTCTTCAACATCAAAACATGGTTTAATAACAATGCAAACATGGATGACAAGGTAAAAATCTATCTCTTCGACATCTTCCCCCTCAGATCACCCTCCCTGTAGGGTTTTTTTATGGTGCAGGATAATGAGGGCATTGTGGATTCGAAGCATGGATAAGATTGAATAATAGTAAACATTATAAACGACATTGGAAAGGAGGTTTGGGAACTAACACAAAGGTAGAGGTTATGGCTCTATGGGGTTTACTTTGGTTTACAAACAATTTACACATAAAGAATTTACATATTTTTGGAGATTCAAGGACCCTCATAGATGGGATAAATGGTGTTATATTTTTTGAGCCACCACACTTCACAGGATGGATAAAGTGCATTAAACACCTTCTCCCCAATATGCAACACACAACACAACATCACATCTACAGGGAATCTAACAAGATGGTAGATTCTCTCTCAAAAGAGGGACTAAACGAGGTACATGGATTCATGCAGTATAAGTATTTTGAGAACGACATTATGTAGGTTGAGGACGCCATCCAGCTCCCTTAGATTGATTCCAGCTGACATAAGGAACCTATCAGATATGTTTTTTTTAGACTTCTCTTTTTGTTTCTTTCTCACAGATCTATATTGGATATTCTAGTATATAATATTCCTACTAATTTTACTAACAGATTGAGCATGAAAAAGGTAGGATGCATATTATGAAATGTCTCAGTATCATATGGATCCAATATTATATGTTTTATCATCTTCTGTTTTGATGCCTACATCTGAGGCAATGTATTGATGACTTTATTTGTAGATTTCACATATACACATTATGACGTACTATGTACTGATTTTGATTAATACAAAGCACACTATTTTTTTAGTCAAAAACAAAATTAGAAATCTGCAGTAAAAACATTTTATTAAAATATTTCTAGTAAATGGCTTCAACCATGTCAATTTTTAATTTTTAATATCAATTTTTAAATATGTAGCAGGGTGGGAATCTCCTCAAAAGTATTATGATTTATGAATCATAATTATTTAAAAAATAATATTAATATAAATAATTTTTAAAATATAGAAAATCCAATTATTTGTTTGGTTATATGTGAAATAAATATAATTTGAAAAATAAATAAAAATGAAGTTTACAATATCATTATAATTTATATAATGATAATTTTATTAATTTAAATAATAATAATGTGTTTGTATATATTTGTGGATAATCATTAATAATAATTAGATGGTTGAGTTTCAAAAAAATCCATTTATTTTGTTTTATAATAATTTTTTATTTATATTTAAAATGGTAGATAAATCAATTGTTTTAAAGGTTATTTTTAATTTAATATGTTTATTCGAAAATTAAAATAGATAATATTTTTATTTAAAATTTAAAAAAAAAAATTATTTTATTAAAAAAATCTAGATATATTTTAACATCGATAATTTTAATTTTAGAATGTAATTTTAAAACGAATTGAATATATGTATTTTGATTTTAACAAAGTGAAGTTTTTTCTAGAGTAAGGATATATAAGATAAAAACCTACCTACTTTATCTTTTCTCTTCTAGAGATAAATATAAGATCAGGGACTACTTTAATCCACACCATCTCTAAATAAATCGGAAGACATAGTGGTTATTGAATTCTTCAATCTTGCACACAAATATCTAATGATTAAAATATATATTTTATATTTAAATATAATAATTTATTGTTTGAATTAATTAAAGATAATTATAAATAATAATAAATATTTTAAAACATTAGTTCTCAATAATATTAATCATGATATATCTCCCATACTATATATAATTGAAAATTTAATGACAAACTTAGGGTTTTTTTAATAAGATGTATCAATAATATTCTCATTTCAGTTTATTTGGGGGTGATAATAATGAATAATTGATATCTTTCTCATATACACAAAATATTATATAAATATTTTATAATTGAAAATTTAATGACAAAGTTAGGTTTTTTTAATAAGATGTATTAATGATATTCTCATTTCAATTTAGAGTGATAATAATGATTAATTCATTTAATAAAGTTTTGATATTTAATTTTAAAATTTGAAAGTTGTTGTTTTTAAATTGAAATTAAATTTTTTAAATTGACTAGTATATATTTATTTTAGTTGTAGATTTAGTAAGAGTTTAGAAGATCATATTTTTTTATGTGAAAAATTTTTAAAATGCAAAATTTGAAAATTGTTTGCTTTATTTTTTTTAATGTTTAATAGATATGTGGTTAAAATGAACCTATACTAGTTTTATAAACACATATATGCACACACCATGAATAATTTTTCATTATTGAAATTGTAGTTTTGAATGCATAAATTAATTCAAAGCCTTGAAAATTTTAGTAAAAATTTTGAATCTATAGATTACATATATTACACTTCAATTTGAAAAAAAAATATGCTAAATTATAAACAAAATTGACCAAAAAATATACATGAAAATGGCCAAAATATAAAATAGTAAAATTACTTGAAAGTTTTAACCAATAATTTTTTTTCATAAATTTCTTTATATAATATATAAACCATTCATATTAAAATATTTTATTTGATATGAATATTTAAATATTTTATTTATATGCTATATTGAATTTTATTATTATTATTACTAATATGTTTTAAAAGGCACATATTAATTTATTTTAAGAATTGAATGAATCATTTATTATCTTCTTATTAGAAAGAAAAAAAAATATTCATTATTTTTAATTTTAAGAATTGAATGAATCATCTATTATCTTCTTATTAGAAAGAAAAAAAAATATTCATTATTTTTAATTTTGAAGTATTTGAATATTGGAGTGTGGTCAATAATAATTTTTTTAACTTTCTCTTTTTATATATGAAATTAATTTAAAAAAAAAAAAACTGATATAAATCCATTCTAAGATTATCTAGCAAGCATAGAGAGTAATCAAATCTCTTGAGGTACAAATGGATATGAGTGTGTGTGGGCATGCCCTGCACCATGTGTAACTTTTCATTATTTAAAGTGCACTTTGAATGTATGAATAGATTCAAATATCTAAAAATCCTCTTGGAAACCTAGATTGTGTATAACACTTTGCTTAAACTTTTGGACTACACATCTTCAAGTTACGATTCTAGCAATTTTTTTTTAAATTTCATACAAATTTGACACAAAAGATAAGTGAAAATGAGCGAAAATGTAAAATAATAAAACTAGTGTAAAATGTTTCAATCCTAAAAATTCAATTATATATATATATATATATATATATATATATATATATATATATATATATATATAAATAAAGTTAACGTTGAAATATTTTACTTAATATGAGGATTGAAATATTTCATTTATGGATCATATTGTCCATATTAGAGTTTTTTTCATATTAATTTTATATTAAGAATTAAATGAATTATAGATCTCCCTCTTACTAAAAGCTAACTAAGTTTCCCACTTCCAATTAATTCTTGATCATTGAAATATTTTATGATGATTAACATTAATAAGGTTTTTCTTACTTTTTATTACGTTATCTCTCTTGAGTTGATATAAAAGTATGTTGCTTAGTATGTACATAGAAATGTTATTTATATAGTTAAGAAGGAGAGAGATATATTTATAATTCTTCTTCATACTAGGTTGTAATATCAACAACTAATTGATTGAGCATAGTAGAATTACTCATAGTTTATAATGATTTTAATGTATATTCAGTTTTTTTTTTTATTATACCTAGAATTATTTTTTATTTAGAGAATATTTTATTTTATTTTTAGAGGAAAAAAAAAAAAAAAACATGTTTCAACTCTCTTTTATTGGGTTATCGAATGCATCTCTTCAAACAAGAAGCAAACATAATATTTTTTTCTACTTTTAGTGACTTTATTTCACTTTTTAAAGTTGATATAAAATTATGTTATTTTAATGGATCTTTAAATATTTAATTTATTGGTGATAATAAAAGTAAAATATTTTTACCGTATCTCATTCGTATTGAGTTATAATATTAACAATAAATGAATGAAATTAACTAATTAATAATCAATTAAATGTTATCAAATAAATGTAGTTTAGTTAGTAAAAAAAATTGCTATTATCCTTTATACCTATGTTCTCATATTAACATTCTCACTACTTGGTAGCCATTTTTACATAAACAAAAAAGAAGACAAATAATCAATTATTTGTTATAAAAATTCATAACTAAAAATTATATATCTAAAATATTAAATTAAAAAATTCAATAATGTTAAATTTAATTTCAAAAATATAATAATTTAAATATAATTTACAAAATAGTATATGATATTGACCAGGACATTTTCTATATATATAGTGGATACGGAAAATATATATATATAGTTTGGATACGAATAATTATTTAGACATATTTGTATCACGAGCGAGCCGAAGGTTTAGGTGCAAATTGTGTATTTCCAGGACGTGGCAACACTACTCTAGAGCCATGTGTGGTACATCCGTGCCTATAACCACGTCTTCCACTTCGGATTTTCTGTATTGGAATCCATAAAAATATCTATATAATAAGGGGACCAATTAAATCTATGTCTTCTTACGTATGTTACAAATCCTTCTATACGTCATAAGGGATTACATCATAGTTATTTTGTTTCTTTACTTTGATATATTAATCTTTTTTTAGATCATGAATACTTATATATTAAAGGATTCTTTCATTAAATATTTAATAAATTTATAATAATATTATAAATAATTATATATACCAAAGGTGCACATTGACTTCGACCCTTCGGTTTGGGAAAGGATTTTTTCATTTAATGTTTAATAAGTTTATAATAATATTATAAATAATTATATATTCTAAAGGTGCACATTGACTTCGACCCTTCGGTGCGAGAAAATTTAGTTTCATTAGTGGGTTACCCATCGACTCTCAAAATGAATCACATATATACTAAATCAATAAATTTGAACTAAATTTACATGTTAGAATAAATTTAAACTAAAACCATTATTAGAAATATCTTAATTGTACACTATTACCAACTCATTTATATTTTAAAAAACAAAATTTAATGATTTATTATTTAATTTTAAAAAAGTAAAGAATAATTTAATGGTTTGGTCGATTTTCTTTTTGCTGTTCTGTTAATGCTTGGCTTGTCGAATGTGCACATAACATCTTTATTTTGAAACGGTTTGAATTTTTTTGTATATGCTTTGTATAACTTTTCTTGTTTATAATACATCGATAAGTTTTATATATTTACAGCGATGTTGAAACAGTTTGAATTTTTTTTTTTAAAGTTATATACTTCGAACTTTTCTATTTTATAATACATTGATAAGTGTTATATAATATTTTACAGCGATGAGAATAATTTTGACTATATGTATTTTATATATATATAAAAAGTTAACAACATTTTTTTTATATACTTCGAACTTCTCTATTTTATAATACATGGATAAGTTTTGTATCATATTTACAGCAATGAGAACAATGAGAATAATTTTGACCATATGTATTTTATTAAAAAAAAAAAAAAAATTAAAAATGGTTATTTCACTCCCATATTTACATAACCTAAACTGAATTGTGTTTGAAATTTAAATTATTATTTAAAGAAATCCATTTTTTTTGTTTTTAGGATTAATAAGAATTATATATAATATCTAAAATAAGAATTTTTTTATATAATATTTTAATTTAGTTAATTAAGTTTAATTTGGGTGGTTGGATATAAGAGTAATTATTTTTCACACCTAGGTTCAAGTCTTCTAAGTTGATAGGTAGACACTCTAGAATTGAGTAACTTTGTTGTGCTCTTAAGTGAGTCTAAGTCAGAGTTGGCCTAGGACCAACAACCTCTCTCTTACGTTTGAATTTCTTCCCCTAGTAGTACCCAATGCCCAAATTTTCATCAAGTGTGTTTAGCTTGGGTGGTTCGGATTAATAAAGTTGAAGCTTTGGAATAAAATAACTTTATTGTGCTTTTAAGTGACTCTATACTAAGGGCTGAACTAGTACCAACAAACCCTCTCTTGCCTTTGGTTTCCCCAAGTGGTACCAAATATGCATAATTCTAAGCCTCAAGGGTTAGCTCAAGTGGTCTAGGCCTAAACATAAAGTTCTTTAATATTTTTTCTAGTTGTCTTTTAAATTCCCTTGGGAAGAGATGTAAGGTTTTCCTGATTTACCATTCACAAAATGCGGAAAAATACTCTAAGGTTTCCCATTCTTTCATATATGAACTTTAAATTTATTAAATAGATCAATGAAATTATTAACATTTTATAATAATTTTAATTAAAATTAACCATATATATATAGTAAGCCACATTATTTATTTTTTTTAAATATCTTATTTTATTTATAAAAATATACATGTCAAAATTAATCATGGAAAAAATTACACATATCTTTTATACTACAATATACAATACATATTTTAACACAATTAATTTATATTTATAAATTTGGTAACCATATAAATAATAATATTATATTATTAATTTTTTAATCATTAAAATATAAAATATAAATATTATAAATAACTACAATTTTCATATTATAAATAAACTATAATTTTAATTGAAAAAATAAACTCTTAATATTAAATTTATAATATATAATTTACATAAAAGTCAAATATCGAAAATTTAAATAATGAAAAGTCCTTGGATTTTCATAAAATCTAAATAGAATTTTTCTTAAAATATTTAAGGAATTGATCCTTTTATTTCTTGAAAATAGTAGTAAGGATTTATAGTATAGTTTTACAATGAATCTCTCATGTTGGATACACATTTTTTTTTTGGTTAATTTTTAGGAATAAAAAGGAATTAAATTAAATTTTGACTTAATAAAGAATAAAAAGTTATTAAAAATATCAAGAATGATTTAAATAAATTATAAATAATTATGAAAATAAAAGGTCCAATATTTTTATAAAAAAATTTAATATATAAATAAAAAATAAAACTAAAATTGAGGCCTGAGGTTCATGGTGGTGTGTTTACAGATAGCGAGATGAAATTCATTAAAGGTTGGGTGACGTGACCACCCCATGCACTTGTGTGCATGTGAATTACGTTTAATATGACTCTTCATATTATTGAAAATGTAAAAATGTGGAGTAAGTGAAAGTATTGGCAATGCTGCTTCCAAAATAAGTATTGGTTTTCTGTTATAAAAAGAAGTTTATATTTAATATTTTGGGAATATGGTGGTTTGATAGGCGTAGCATGCCCTTGTCATCACAGAATTTTGGTAGCTTACCAAAGTGGAGTGAGCACATGATGTATTTGAACCATCGAATGCTTGCTCTTTCCAATGGAGAGACATCAATTGACACAATGGAGCTAAGAGGTTATGTGAGAAGAGAAAGGGATGATAATTTTGGAAGCACGCTAGTGGATAAGGCAGAGGTTAGTTGGCTATCAAGTAGCCTATTCTTTGGATAGTGTCATTTCTACCCTAATTGCAGCGTCTGGAGTATAGCGCCAACGTAGTAATTTTTTAAACCTTTCGGGTATGCTTTTATTGCAGTTTCTTTATTTTACAATGTCTTGTTCATTAGTTTCATTGTACCCTTAAGATTTGGTAGTGTGAGTTGGAAGGTTGCTTAGCTTAATTAAAGTAACGAGGTCAACTATCATTACTATGAGATATGTCTCGAGTTCCAACGAAGTGTTTTCACTGTGGGGGTTCAGTACTGTGTAATTTATTGATTCTTCATTTTGGGCCGCTCTTTTACACTTGAACTTAGTTGGATTTGTCTTCCTACAAATTTTGTGCCACAAAATTGGTTGATGTTTGAACACTCGTTCCTTTCCCATCGCATATTAATTTTTGGTCATAACTAGTTCGTTGTGTTTCAATTCGCCTCGATAAAGTTACAACTCATTAGGAGCAAGAGAGAAGGGGGAATGATCGAGGGACCCATTGTCATGACTCTACACTTGTGGTAGTCTTCCAACCAACTTGTAGCAAAGTGCAACACTACCTTACTTTTCTTTTTCTTAATACTCGGTAAGTAGACTATGCCTATCTTCAACACTTTAAGTTATTAATCTTCTAGTGTTCTTTATCAATATGCAAAGTGGATATAAAAAACAAAATTAACATAAACATCAATTCCACATGTATGCCCATACATACAAGGGAGGGGAAAATCCCTCGAATATGAGTCCGTCCGATATTATGTTTCAATAAGTGTACAATTTTATAATTATACAAGCCAATCCCTGTGTAAGCCACTTACACTTCTTGCAAATGTGCTCGCAACACTTGTGCTTTAGCCTCGAGCTTCAAATCTCTCCAACAACCCAAATAATAATCAAGGATCCCAAAAATCCCTTTAAAATACGTTTTCAAACTTCTTCCCAAAAACACATTGAGCCTAGGTCACCCTGGGTCATTGATGGCCTTGGCTCTACGCACGTTTAGGAAAAAACCTCACTCCACCCTTTCTGCATGCATTTGCGCCCTCGACTACACACATTAAGGAAACACATTCGAGAGAAATCGACTCGTCCCCTTTCGCACACGCGCCTTCGCAGTCCGCTCGAAAACCCGACTCGACCTTGTCCGTATGCGCTAACGCCTTGAGTTGCACGCGTTCGAAACACGTTCAAGAAAAAACTTGACTCAACCCGTGACACGTTCAGTCTTTTCCTTCGCTCATCCTCCCATCTTGCAGGCACATACACTTTCTCGACAACTTTAGAGCTTGTCCCAAGTTATGTGTGATGAATGAATGATGCCTTTGAGCCTCCTCAAATTGTATGTATTAATATGCCAAGTTGTAGTCCCTTTTATCATAAATCATGACCCTTCACCCATGCTCATGGGTCATCTTAGTCACCTTTCTGCACGTCGGCCCAACAAGTGTATTTTTCTCATCCACATGTTATAAACTCGTCCAATGTATATGCTTCCATCACAAACGTCCTTTCCACTGGTGGGTCGCTTGGGCCGCTTGTGTCATTGCGCCCAACTTCTACCAACTACTACACGGCGCGCCTGTATCACCAAATGCACTCACCAACACAACTTCTCCCAACGCCTCTTGGCGTGTCCACCCACTATGGGGAAGGTTCTCGTCTGTCATCGGTCATCGCGTCCATCAAAATGCGCAACTCCGCTCGTCCCACGTCATCATCGCACATACCTGAGTCGGGCGCCTGGTGCGCCAAGGCACGCTCCCGCCCTCGGTTGTCGCAACCAAAGCTCATGGACCTTACACCCATGGTCACAATTCAGCCTATATTTGTAATACCCCTAGAAACTTAATTTACGATGTTGCATTACTTATTGACTAGAAAAAAAATACTAATGATATGATATGTTGATGTAGAAATTTATTTTAATTAATGAAAGAAGAAATTATTTTGATGTGTTAACATCAATGAAAATGCGTTAAAGGTTGTCATGTGAGATCTAAATCTTAATTTTCAAGAAAACGGTTGGAAATTAGTTATGCCTAGAAGGGGGTCAAGACCAAAGGATTGAAAAATCCCCTTTCTTTCCACAATTCAAAAGAATTTTGGAGAGAGGAAAAGCACAAGATATTTTTCATGATTGGGAGATAAATTTCATGAGGTAAAGTATGTATAGAAGCATTGTGGGAGAGAAAGATAAATTGCTTCTGAGAACAAAACTAGTGGGATAGAAAGATTGGTTTTAACCCATAAAATTTGTAGGCCATTGATAAAAGGGTTCATGAAGTGAATTATTTGAAAAATATTTTTCGGTTGTTTTCCTCACAAAGAGGAGTGGAGCTCAGAGGAAAGTATTTGTAAAATCCAATTCACAAGTTGGGAGGAACGTGGAATCCTTTGGCACATTTTCTAGGTGCAAGGTAGTTCTGATCTTGTTAAAGAAACTAGTAAGTGGGTAAAACAACTACTTATCCTAATTCTTTTATTTAGGATTGAGTATATTATGAATGACACAAATGTAATATTCATTTTAAGATATTAACTAGGAGATGGGGACAGGGATTTATGAACCTAACCTTGTATGTCTATTTATTTTCAATACTGGAACAAGCATTGAAATAAATATAAAAAATAAAAACTTAGAAAAATAATTTTTCTTATGAGTAACACACATGAGAGTATGCAAGGCCTGCTAAGAAAAGAGTGCATTTACGTTATAATTTCCATGTTATGATAAGGGAAAAACCTATTCAAATAACCCAAGAATATAATTCCTTAAAATTAATGAGTTTAGGGCTCAGATGAAGCCAAGGAGTTTCCATGAAAAGATCTACAAAGTATCTGGTATCTGGTCTAACATGATTGTTAGGAAAAAAACAACTCTAATGATAAAGTATGCTAAACCATTTAGATAACCTATAAAGTATACGCATAAATAAAACAAAGAAAAATCCAATCGTTGTGCATGGCATCAATGCCTATTAAAAAAAATAAAAATAAAAAATACCATACATTTAAGGGCTTAAAGGACCTTTATAATATGCTAAATTTAAGCTACAAAATAAATTTTATTTTATTTGAAAATTTTCAAGTCCATGCTTCTAAGTTATGCTATAAATACTTAAAATATCATTCCATTCCTATCTAGGCTACGACCATGTTCATAATTTGCAATTGTATAGTATTAAAATGAATAAAATGACCCTTACGACTTTACCAATTGTGTTTAATGTTGATACAAATTATAGTTCTTTAATAGACCCATGTATAATTAATATAATTAATTATATTAATTATATTTTTAATATATAAATAAAAAAATAAAACTAAAATTATCTTTATGGGTGAGGCTTGAGGTTCATGGTGGTGTGTTTAAAGATAGCGGGATGAAATTCTTTAAAGGTTGGGTGGCATGACCACCCCATGCATGCAAGTGCATGTGAAGTCCTTTTTATATGACCCTTCATATTATTGAAAATGTAAAAATGTGGAGTAAGTGAAAGTATTGGCAACGCTGCTTCCAAAATAAGTATTTGTTTTCTGTTATAGGAAGAAGTTTCCAGTTAATATTTTAGGAATATGGTGGTTTGATGGCATAACATGCCCCTGTCATCATATAATTTTGGTGGCTTACCAAAGTGGAGTGAGCGCATGATGTATTTGAACCATCGAATGCTTGCTCTTTCCAATGAAGAGACATCAATTGACACAATGGAGCTAAGAGGTTCTGTGAGAAGATAAAGGGATGATAATTTTGGAAGCATGCTAGTGGATAAGGCAGAGGTTAGTTGGCTATCAAGTAGTCGATTCTTTGGATAGTGCCATTTCTACCCTAATTGCTGCGTCTAGAGTATTGCACCAACGTAGTAATTTTTAAACCTTTCAAGTATGCTTATATTGTAGTTTCTTTATTTTACAATGTCTCATTCATTAGTTTCATTATACCCTTAAGATTTAGTAGTGTGAGTTGGAAGGTCGCTTAACTTAATTAAATTAATGAGGTCAACTATCATTACTCTGAGATATGTCTCGAGTTCCAACGAAGTGTTTTCACTGTGGGGGTTGGGTACTGTGTAATTGATTGATTCTTCATTTTGGGCTGCTCTTTTACACTTGAACTTAGTTGGATTTGTCTTCCTACAAATTTTGTGCCACAAACTTGGTTGATGTTTTAACACTTGTTCCTTTCCCATCGCGTATTACTTCTTGGTCATAACTAGTTCGTCATGTTTCAATTCGCCTTGATACAGTTACAACTCATTAGGAGCAAGAAAGAAGGGGGAATGATTGAGGGACCCATTGTCATGGCCCTACACTTGTGGTAGTCTTCCAACCAACTTGTAGCGAGTGCAATACTACCTTAATTTTCTTTTTCTTAATACTCAGTAAGTAGACTATGCCTATCTTAAACACTTTAAGTTATTAGTCTTCCAATGTTATTTATCAATATGCAGTGGATATAAAAACAACATTAAACATAAACATCAAGTCCACATGTATGCCCATACATACAAGGGAGGGGAAACTCCCTGAATATGAGTTTGCCCGATATTATGTTTCAATAAGTGTACAATTTTACAATAATTATACAACCCAAGCCTATGTAAGCCACTTACACTTCTTGCGAATGTGCTTGCAACACTTGTGCTTTGGCTTGAGATTCAAAGCTCTCCAACAACCAAAATAATCATCAAGGATCCGAAAATCCCCTATAAAATACGTTTTCAAACTTCTTCCCAAAAACATGTTGAGCCTGGGTCACCCAGGTCACTAACACCCTTGGCTCTGTGTGTGTTTAAGAAAAATTTGACTCCACCCTTTCTACATGCATCGACACCCTCGGATACACGCGTTCAAGAAACACATTAAGGAGAACCCGACTCAACCCTTTCTACACGCGCACCTTCGCAGTTTGCCCGAAAACCCAACTCGACCTTGTCTGCACGCGCTGATGTCCTTAGCTGCATGCGTTCATAAACGCGTTCAAGAAAAAACCCGACTCAACCCGTGACATGTTCAGTCTTTGCCTTCGCATCTTCCCATCTTGCAGGCACATACACTTTCTCAACTACTTTAGAGCTTGTCCAAGTTATGTGTGATGAATGAATGATGCCTTTGAACCTCCTCAACTCGTCTGTATTAATATGCCAAGTTGTGGTCCCTTTTATCATAAATCATGACCCTTTGCCCACGCTCATGGGTTGGCTTAGGCACCTTTCTTCATGCTGGCCGAACAAGTGTATTTTTCTCATTTGCACGCTATAAACTCATCCAATTTGTATGCTTCCATCGCACACGCTTGTGTCATCGTGCCTTGTCACGCCCAACTTGCTCAACTGTTAAATGACGCACCTGTATCACCAAACACACTCACCAACACGACTTCGCCCAATGCCTCACGTCGCGTCCACCCACTATGGGGCGCACACCCGTCCATCAAAACACACGACTCCGCTCGTCACACGTCGTCATTGCACATACTCGAGTCGGGCACCCATCGCACCAAGGCATGCTCACCGCCCTCGGTTGTCGCAACCAAAACTCAAGGAAATTACACCCATGGTCGAAATTGAGCCTACATTTGGAATACCCCTAGAAAATTAATTTACGATGTTGCATTACTTATTGACTAGAAAAAATAAATACTAATGATATGATATGTTGATGTAGAAATTTATTTTAATTACTGAAAGAAGAAATTATTTTGATGTGTTAACATCCATGAAAATACGTTAAAGGTTGTCATGTGAGATTTAAATCTTAATTATGAAGGAAACGGTTGGAAAATAGTTATGCCTAGAAGGGGGGCACGACCAAAAGATTGAAAATCCTCTTTCTTTCCACAATTCAAGAGAATTTTGGAGAGAGGCAAAGCCCTATAATTTTTTCATGGTTGGATATCAATTTCATGAGGTGAAGTATGTATAGAAGCATTGTGGGAGAGAAAGATAAATTGCTTTTGAGAACAAAACTAGTGGGAGAGAAAGGTTGGTTTGAACCCATAAATTTTGTAGGCCATTAATAAAAGGGTTCATGAGGTGAATTATTTGGAAAATATTTTTCAGTTTTTTTCCTCACAAAAAGGAGTGGGGCTCAGAGGGAACTATTTATAAAATCCAATTCACAATTGGGGGGAACATGGAATCCTTTGGCACATTTTCTAGGAATCTTTGATAAGTAGATGAATGGTTAATTTTATATTTCTTGGTTAATGTTTGAGAAAAGAAAAAAATCTTATTAGAGAGTTTAAAGATTAGATCTAGAGTTACTTCTACAATAATTGGTTCATAATGTTTATTGATGTGATATGTACAAAAACAATATATGTATGTAAACAATTATGATAGAAAATGTTCTTTCTTTCTTTCTCTAACCTGTTATAGATAGCATATATGGTTATAGGTGCAAGGTAGTTTTGATCTTGTTAAAGCAACTACTTATCCTAATTTTTTTAATTAGGATTGAGTATATTATGAATGACACAAATGTAATCTTCATTTTAAGGTATTAACTAGGAGATGAGGAAAAGGATTTATGAACCTAACCTTGTATGTTTATAAGTGGAACAAGCGTTGAAATAAATATAAAAAAGAAAAACTTAGAAAAATAATTTTTCTTAAGAGTAACACATGAGAGTATGGAAGGCCTGCTAAGAAAAGAATGCATTTAGGTTAGAATTTCCAGCTTATAATAAGGGAAAAACCTATTCAAATAGATCAAGAATATAATTCCTTAACACTAAGGAGTTTGGGGCTCAAATAAAACCAAGGAGTTCCATGAAACGATCTGCAAAGTATCTGGTATCTGGTCTAACATGATTGTTGGGAAAAAAATAACTCTATTGATTAGATAACCTATAACGTATACACATAAATAAAACAAAGAAAAATCCAATAGTTGTGCATTGCATCAATGTCTATTAAAAATAAAAAATAAAAATACCATACATTTAGTGATGTAAAGGACCTTTATAATATGTTAAATTTTAGCTACAAAATCATTTTTATTTTATTGGAAAAATTGCAAGTCCATGCTTCTAAGTTATGCTATAAATACTTAAAATATCATTCCATTCCTATCTAGGCTATGACCATGTTCATAATTTGCAATTGTATAGTATTAAAATGAACAAAAACGACCCTTACAACTTTACCGATTGTGTTTAATGTTGATACAAATTGCAGTTCTTTAATAGACCCAAAAAAGTGTATTATATATATATATATATATATATATATATATATATATAATATTTTATACAGCTCGGATATATAAACTCGGTTGGACACAGAAATTTAAATACAATGAATCAAATGGAGCTGGAGGAGAAAAAAATTTGTAAGTATTAAATACAACCCCAGCGGAGGAATGAGCAATTACAGAGAATTGAATTTCACTACTTATCTACATTTAGATTTTTCAAAGTATTGCTCATAAAAATGACCAAGTGAAAGAGACTGACAGGTATAAGGCCCTTTCGAATATATTTAAACCCTAAGCGTTGGAACCCTAGAAGGGTCTCTATCACCAAGCTTGAGAACCCTGTTCAATTTAATTAAAAAGACGTTTGTAAGCACCTCGAGAATGGGTGTATCCGATATACAAATCTTGCATAGAATACATGCGAGGGAAGAGGTTCTCTAAGGATACCCTTAATCGTAACAAAACTACAAAATATACATGGAATTGGGTTAAGAAATACGACAAGGCTACACAAGAGTTAATATGAGCACTGTTATAAGCCATAGGAAAATACAATAAGGTTTTTTACCTGTTCAAATGTCACGAAGTCGGAGTCCTGTAACCAGTTTGGCCATGAAGGAAAACCCTCTTCTAAAAAAAATTAGGATTCAGAGACTGCAGAAATAAGGTTTTTATGAAATGAATAAATTATACCTTGTTGGTGTTGAACGAAGCTGTACTCGCCATTGAACCTTTAAGCTAGAGGGTGTCGTCACTAGGAGACCAGTCTAGGGTTCTACCAGAAACCCTAACCAAGTTTTCATTTAACATTCGAGAAAATCAAGGAAAAGGAAATATCATTGGCAAGAAGAATTAAAATCTGGTTATTAACTATAAGAAATAGGCACCACATTTTAACGAAAATGATTGAGTAACTTCAAGATTAATATCGACGTAAGAATAAATTACCTTGATGCGTACAACATACAATTTCCCTGCTGGAGAATGTGAACCAAAAATCAATTCCAACATTGTGGATTAATTGGATTCACCATAACCAAAGATTTGATTGTAGAGCTCAATCCCTTATGAGAAAATGAGACAGACGCAATGAAGAGGGAACAAAGAGTAGTTACCAAAACTAATCCTAAAGAAAATCTATATTTGGTTTATTTTGAGAGGAACCATAAGAAAAATAAATTCATTATTGTGAATGAGAATATAAAAATAAATAAATTACAATCACATGCAATGTAAGACGGACTTACAGGTCTTGCTGATTGAAACCTTTATGTTGTGAGCTATATGTAGACTTGAGCAGAAACTAAAAAATTAGTGTTGTATTTCATAAGAAAATTTTAATACATTTTGGGGATGTTACAATATTCAAGCCTAGGAGGTTGCCAAGTCCATCCATTATGTTTTTCCCACTGATATTCATAGTGAAATTTAGACCTTGGAAAATATCGCGGGACAAAGACATACTTGCACTTTCTGACTCATAGTTTCATAGGAATTTGGTCAGATGATTTCAAACCCTAGACACACTAGAGGCTTAAAAAAATATCTCCAAGTTCTTTTTATTTACTGGAAGGTAAAACCTTGATTGGAACGATTTTAATTAGAAAAATATAGACCAATTAACATTTTCACCAGCCTTACAAACATGAAAAGAGAATAGAGGAATATGTGGTTTCATATATTTGGATAGGATGGACACTCGCCTCACTCAAATTAAGTGCCACATCTTATACATAGCTACCTCTTCTGCACCACTAAGAAATAGTGCAAGAGATTTGACACCGATACATCTTGTGATTCTTAGTTGTCATATAATTTTTGTCAATTTTTTTTATGGTTTGATGTTTATGCAGACACTTTTGTTACATTGCTGATGCTAAAACTTTTGCAGTGGCTACGTTACAGGAAAATGGTCAAAAACACTTAGTTTCCCATGAGGTATATTGAGCAATGTACTTTGTAATGTGGCAATTTTTAGCGATCTCAACACAGTTATTACAAAACCACTTCATTACGTCCTCCCACGCCTCAAGACGTTGATTATTCATTCTTATCCATCTCATCATCACGAAATGATTATGCACTGCAATACCACCAAAATTGCTATTTCAAATGTTTTGAACCGGCAATCATATTTAATAAAGCTCCACTAAAGCATTGGAACCGGTAGCAAATTCTCTTTTGACCTTTAAATTAAGTGAACTTTATTTGCATCACATATTTTAATGAACAATTCGTTTAATTATCTGAACCAAGATTACAGAGATGGTATAAATAAACCAAAGGTATCTAAATCTTAGATTTTAAAGTAATTGCATTTAACTCAAACCATTCAACAACTTAAATTTATATTCCTCAATCGTAAGTACAAATTTACCCACCAACTGCTGTGTAGGTTTCTGTATGGCTCTGCAAAATCTCACTTAACTTTTGTTTATAATTTAACATGCTAGATTTTAGATTTTGAGAATATTTCAAAAACAAATAAAATTTTAGATTTTAAAATATTTGGAAATCCCATAGATTAAATAAATAATAAGATATTCAGCTGTGTACGCTACTAGATGGCGGTGCAAAATTTTAATTTGAGGTGAAAAGCCTGCACAACTTTATTCCTCTTCTGAGATGCGCTCCGGGAGATTAAGGTCGACGATGTTCTGATTTCTGTCTTTCCATCTGATAACATCTTCCATTCTTTCGTATCCAAATTCACTTGTACAAACATCGTTCTCATCCATCCATTCCTTGCAATGATGCTCACTCTCTTCTCTCCGTCGTAAGCAACGGCGACCTCACATGACCGAAAATCCATCTTGTATTTCTTCACCCATTCAAGAGGCGTCGTTGTCAAAAGCTTCCATTGACGAGCACTAGGATTCGCCTCCCACAGGCCCACTACAGTGAAGGGGCGCCATCGCAGAAGTGCATGCCTTCCTGATACAAAACCTAAAACAAATATTCGGCTCTTGTACCCCACAATCCCAACGGTCTGCACCCGTCGGAATCTTGCCCTGCCTATTTGCCACAACTCCATATGCGGGATCTCTTCAACGACAGACAATTGGGTTTCTGTGTTATAGCTCACCATCCATTTCGGATAGAACGAGGTGCAGTTTATTGTAAGGGGGTAGGTTGAGGTACAGTAAATGGTGTTTCCATGTACAGTGGAATGGAGGAAGCGGCGGAAGAATTTGTGGTCAATCTCAGGGCAGAGTTTTATGGTCCATGTGTCCGTCAAGGAGGTGTAGATGAGAGCATGTACCTCATTCCCTCTCACCTCTCCCACCACCATCACTTTAAATATTTTAGAGGCCGACTCTACAGCTATGTTCATACTGATGGACGGCAGCTGAGCGTGATGCCATAGCTTTTTCTTCAAACACGATTCCAGACGAAGACGCGGGCAGCAATCGGAATCGTCTCGTCAAGGGATTGACGACGGCCAGTCTGCCTTGAGTGCTTGCGAGAAGCATAAGACCGTCGGCCACTCCCTTGAGAAGCCAAGATGTACTGGCTGTCATGGGATCAGCGGGCAGATGTTGAGCGAGGGAGAGAAAGTACCAGTGGTCAGCGTTGTTGGTATTGAAGAGGACAAAGCCGTCGGGATTGAGGACAAGATTGGTGGTTCCTCTCATCGTACAACTCTTGAAAGATGGAGCTCAAGGAAACGATTCGGTGGCAGGCAACGAATGATTGACGGGCCATCAAGAGATCGGGGATTGAGAGGCGAGATAGAATGTCGTGCACGATACATTCGGGGAGACGCTCCGAAAGGCATGATGGCGGAGTCGGTTTTTTGTTGGGAGACTCATGATATTGAGGTGGGTGAGTGAGAGAGGAGAGGCCGTACCTTTTGCTGAAGCGTTGAATGATTTGAACCTTCTTCTTCTGATCCATCAGGATACCTGTCAGTATAATTTTTTCAATTGATGAAGAAATTTTAGGATTATACAACAAAACTTATGGGACCAAATTTCTCTAACTCTTAAACCACATCTAAACAACTAATTACTTAAAAACCACATCTATATAACTAATCACTTAAATAGCTACAGCTACCGCTATGAACCTCTGAGATCTCTTAAAAACCACATCTATATGACTAATCACTTGATTAGCTACAGCTACGTCTATGAACCTCTGAGATCTCTCTTCTGGTGTATAAATACTCCCATCAAAAACCGCCTGCTCCTGCTGCTTTCCGGGATTGCAAATTTTTAGCCCGTCCCATGCCGCCCAACGCCGATTGATATCTGATATAATAAGGAATTGCAATCTGATTCATCTATTCATTTACATGATATAATACGAAATTGCGGCTTGTTTCCGTAAGGGCGACCCAACCCTAAATTGAAACCCCGAGCTCCAGTTGAACAGAAAAGGGCCATCGGCTCTTTGCTTCTTTGATGAATTGTGGGAAGAATATGGCATGAAGCAAATGTCAAGTGGTGAAGAGGTCAAATTCCCGGTGTGGCCGTGGATGTGTAAGGGTGTCATTGTAGCGTTGGATTTTCTATTGGACTACAAGGAATTAAGACAAGCTTTTCCTTTTTAAACAATATTAACATTGGTTTCTTTATTTTTATTTTTATAAGCTACAGTTTGGGCAATATCCTTTTAATGGTGTTGGTGACCCATTTTTGAGAAATGTAGGGTAGATGGCTAAGGCCACATCAATTTTAAATTTTTAGTATCAATATTTAGAATATGTAGCAATGTGGAATTTATTATTATTATTAGGTCCTCACAAGTATTGTGAGTTTTGATTCATAATTATTTAGAAAAAGGAAATCTTTTACACATCGGAAACTTTTTCAAAAGCTACAGAGCAAAATCATTTAAAAAGAAAATTCGAGAAACGATGTCTTAAAGTTAATCCTATTATAGAAACTTATATAATATATAAAAGCTAACTACATTAATACAATTTAAATTTTTTAAGTACTGTATAAGTAAATTTAATTAATGGAATTTAAATTTATTAGGTAACTTATCAAGCAAACATAACTTAAATGAAAAGAAAATTTACAATATTATGATAATTTATATAATAATAATTTTGATTTAAAAAATAAAAAACTATTTTTTTAAGGGTTAAATTTGATGGGTTTCTTCTCATCAAATTTTTTTTTTAGCGATGGTTTTTTAAATTATCTTTCACATAACATTTAATATTTATATTTATTTTTATTTGTTATTGGTCATCAGTAAAGGGTTTAATAAGTTGTTTATTGATCTTAGTTCTTGCAAGGTGATTTGATCTCTTTGTTGTAAAATCCCAAGCTCCTATTCCATGTTCAGCTATCTTGAAATCCATTTAATAGTTTAATGTACTATATAGTTTTATCTGTGACATACATACATACCAAAATAAATAAATAAATTACTTTCTACCCTAAAGTTAAACTTATTATATAATACTAGAATCACTTATCATAATTCGACATTTTAACCCATAACACTTTTCATTAAAGTTCTAATTTAATCCACATATAATTCACCACTTACCATACACTATGGAATTCCTTGTCACATTATAAGGTTTTATTTGAATGTTCAACGCTTATTTCCGTCGACATCAAACTTTAATGTTAACATGAATATATATATATATATATATATATATATATATATATATATATATATCTCCCGCATTTGGTAAGATCGGTGTCATCGTTACCACCAAGGCAAAGCTGGCACGTCTAAGAAAATAAATGTGTAAGTACTGGTTATTAACTCCACTCGACAGCTGTAAGATTTTTGTCGTGATATGTTGCGTTTTTCGATGGTCTCTCATGTGATCTTTGTCGTGGAATTTAGAAAGATCAACGGTTGGCATTTAGGTAGGAGTTGCATTGTTAACCCCGCCAACCCTAATCCTTCTCGGCTTAATGTCACTATGCCCACGCTGAGTAGCTTGTTTCATTTTGTGGTTTGTCATTAGTGCGTCTTCGAACTATGGCTCTGCCTCCATTGGGATTTTACCAGACTTAATGGATTGCAATGGTGTAACCCTCATGGTTCTGTGACTTAGTGGAGAGGAGGTGTCGTTGCTAACTGTGAAGAGTTCTTCTGGACTAACTCGTCCAGTGCCTCCGACACAAATCCTTCGGAACTGGTTCCCTTTTGCTCAAGATGCAGGTAATTACTCCCTTCGCAACTTCACCAGTCTTCTCAACACAAACACAGATTTTGTTCCGAGATTATCTATTTGTTTGTCTATGGTTTAATGTTCTTTTCTTTGTTTCTCTGTGTTTATTTGAAGACTTGTGGTGCAAAGCTCGGAGGGTAGAGATAATTCTCTAACTCAGGTAAACCCCTTAACGTTTCTCATTTTCTTGAACATGGTTCATCTTTGAATAGAAAATACATTTAGCATCTTGAATAGATTCGTTACAGACTTGCCTTCTATGGTTGTTGATGCAGGTCGACATTTGCAAGTCGGCATTTTCTCCAATTAGCAGGTCTTTTGGGCATAGAAAATTTTAGTAATTTGGGATGGCATCAATCACGGCTAACATGCTTAGCTTTTCTCCAGGTACTTATAATACTCCCATTCAGGCCATGAATTCTTAATGGTCTTAGGCGGCTTCTAAAATTCTTGGGGTTTATAAATTCCAAAGTTCAGTTTTATCGGTCGACCCAGATTGGGTCTTGTTACTCTTACTTATATATATATATATATATATATATATATATATATATTATGGTTAAAGACAATTTCTGGACAGAGTTTTCTTGAGGACTCGGATAATCTCTCGCTCTTCTATCTGTAAAAATTATCTGCGTATTAATTTATGAAAAAGAGATTCACACTTTCTTATTGAAATTCTCGGATATGGCCATTACAGTGTAAATAGTCTTGGTTAAATCCTATGTGACATTTGCACTGTTTATTTTTGTTTAAGAGAGTAACTCGCCATTTCTTATGATGGAATGAAATGGCTGTTTTTTTTTTTTTACGATAGCTGTAGACCTTCGGGTCTTGCAATCTGGGGTATTCCACCAGTCTTACCCTTTTCCAAAGAAAATATATATTACTTTCTCTCTATTGTATTTTATATATGAATAAGGAGAACTTTCATACTTCTAGATGATATTTACGCAAGGTATATTTTTCTTGGTCATGGTCGAAGCTCTCGACCGACCTCTTATTTTCTGTACTGCAAAGATTTGCTCCTCAATGATTGTTTTTGAGGTTTTATTCAAGGTTTACACTTCTACAAAAATTATCGAATGTTGTTATTTGAAGAGTTAACAGTTACTGTCTTTTCTACTATTTTCCTCGGTAGATTAAATCCATAGTCATTAGTTCATTCTGGTAACAGTAGTTTTTATTCTGGTGACTGGACCACCTTGCTTAATGTCCAAGTATAACAGTGATTGAGGGACAATGTGTCCTGGGTTAGGGTTTTATCCAGTACCCTGGACCAACAGTCTCCTCTACATAAATTTAAATAAATGTTCTTCTATTTATCTAGCTCCACGGGTCCTTTCATTAACTGCAATATTTGTTTGCTATATAATAAGTTCACTATAATTTATCTATGCTTATAACTGAAACCTTTTTCTTTTCAGTTTCCTATATCTGACAGCCACCACTGTATAAATTTTAATCTAGATTTTTCACATTTTCCTGCACATAATAAAAGAAATACCGAACTTTAAATACATTGTCAGTTCTGCATTTTAATCCACAGCACTTATACAAACCTAGGATGTACATATTGGGATTTTAATAATACAAAGATTAATATCATTCCTTCCCAATTCTATCTCCACATAAATCACTATATCTAAAAAAATACCTGTACATACCTAGATTAGAGATATTACAGTACTTAATTCTACTGAACATACATAGTTACTTATTAGTTATGCAAGTTGTAGTTGTGGTCCTCCTAACCTTCAAGAGAGGCGATTACGTCCTCCTCTTGCCCCTGTGCTCCTTCCTGAAAGGTACGGGTTGACAGTGGATATTTCTGCTGTGACCTCAGGACACCTAGTCCAGTCAGTACCAGAAATAAATTCAGGATTTCTGAGTGTTTTCCACTGATCTCTACCAGATCTAGAAAATCTACACTCTCCCTTAGTCCATGGACAGAACCCATACTCCTCACTGGGATCAGTCTCTTGTCCCCAGAGGAGCAGGTAATTGTTTCCAACTATCCCCAACCACCTTCAAGTTCTTGGAAAACATTTACCATCAACTTTTTATGGAGTTAATTTCCATAATTATTTTTATTATTCATAATTAGTCACTAAAGAAAATAAATTTTTAGCAAAACATTAATAGTTCTAGCCTTTTCTTAAAACAAATAATTAAAATGTCTTTTAACTAGTTAACAACTAGTTATCTTTAAATGCAGTTGTCACAATTTCTCCCCCTGGAAGTAACACCATCCTCGATGTTTCATTCTAGCTCAGAAAAGAGCTCTGGGTAAGCCTCTCGCACAAATCTTTCATCCTCCCATGTAGCCTCATCTGGGCCGAATTTCTTCCACTACACTTTAACTTGGGTGATGACTCGCTTCCGGAGCATAATTTCCCTCTGGTCAAGTATGTGTTGCGGCTCGACCAGAAACTTGTCGTCCGACTCTCCCTGTAAACGACAAAGTTCCTTGTCAGATTTCCTTAAATAAATCATATTTCAAGTTAGGACTTTTAGTTCTATCCTACTTGTATATTCTTCCAATGAATTACGTGCTTCGAATCATGCACATAACGATTCAATAGGGACACATGAAACACATTTTGTACTCGGATGTGACTGGGTAAATCCAGTCGATAGGCCATAGGTCCTACCCTAATTTGGAAGGGTCCATAGAACCTGGGAGCCAACTTGGCACAAGAGGTCCACCGCAATGTACTCCACTTGGGTTTGATCCTCACATACACATGGTCTCCCACTTCGAATTCCCGATAACTCCTCTTCTTATCTGGATAGATCTTTTGCTGATCTTGTGCAGCCTTCAAATTTTGTCTTATATTCTTTAATTCTTATTCCATTTCAGCAAGCATTTCTGGTCCCAACATTAGTTTTGTTTCAGGGCTGCTCCAATTTATGGGTGTGCGACACTACCTCCCATATAGAGCTTTGAATGGACTCATTTTAAGGGACTCCTGATAACCATTTTTGTAAGAAAATTCAACCAGATGCAAGTAGTCTTCCCATTTGGTTGGATGTTGCATCACGTACATGCGCAACATGTCCTTCAACACTTGGTTTACTCGCTCTGTTTGACCATATGTATGGGGATGATAAGTTGTACTGAAGTTTATTTGAATCCCTAGACCTGTAAACAAAGTCTTCCAAAATGTTGATTTGAAATTAACATCCCTGTTTGAGATAGTCGTCTTCAGAATGCCGTGTAGCTGGAATATTTCTCTCATAAAAATATTTTCTATCTCTACAGTCTTGTAAGTAGATTGCACGTGATCAGGTGATCATGTCCAAATGGAAAAAATGCTCAAAAATGGAAATGATTATAATTTTTTGCAGTCTGAACGACCGGAAAGGCCTCGTCGCTGCGATTCTGGTGCCGTGAACGGGACTCAAATCCGACGTCATATGTGAAAGTTACTGAAGTTTGAAAACGCCTAATAACCTTCAAAACATGACTTTTTGCTTATGAGTTTGTCAATTTTTCAAAAAAAAAAAAAATGGAAAATTTCATTTTTTTAAGTATTTAGAGGCTTGTTGGAGGGTGGGGCCCCAGGCCATTGGTTTAAAAGTGCTTTGCAAAAACTTTGAGGGCAAGAGGTTTGAACTCTTGACCCGACTCCTCGCGCAGAGGTTGACCCGACCAACACGGTAGAGGAGTTGTTGTTGAATGGAAGGTTGGGCGGCAGGTGAACGAGGGCGAGTTGGGCGGATGTATGAACGCTTGTGCAGAGGCCAAACGACCAGCCGGGTCATGTGGAGGTTGAACAAGGAGAAATTTGGGTATAGCCCTTAAGGGCCAGAGCTATGGTGATAAGACTCGACTCTAAGACCATGGGCTAAGCCCATTTCAAACGGTGGAATAAAAGGGTTAAGCCCCTTTGGGGTTAGCCCTCTCCATAGGACCTTCGACCCGTGACCTTGGGCGGGGGCTAAAACCTTATCTGCCAGTGCAAAACCATCCGCCTTTTCAGCATGTGAACGCACTTTTAAAACTGACAGTTAAAATTTATGTTATCCCTAAATTAGCGTGCGGTTCCACCTGTTTGGCCTATCCGCCTATTCTGGTGGAGCTAACTGGAGTTCCTCCAGTTTTGGAGGAGATTTTTTAGTGCCACTAGGTAAAATCTTGTTTGGGTCATAACTTTCTCAATATTGAACCAATTTGGACGAAATTTTAGTCAATTTTGGCTATTCTGAGCATTCTGGAGTGTTTGGGATAGGTTGTAGAGCGAACATAGGTGTTCTTCAGCCATTTTTTCTTCCGGGAAGAGGAAAGAGCCACTAGGGCCATCAGGGAGATGGAGTTGTATTGGGTTGTACTTCACTATTTGAGGTGAAACAAAAGCCATTTTTAGCTTATTTCTGTCTTCTGAAGTCAAATTCACAGCTTTTTTTTTCTTGTGTAGGAATATATTTCACTATATAACCACTTTTAGCAACTTAATAGAGCAAGGACATGCCCATTGGGAGCCTTGGACCCGGCAGATGTAGCCTAGGAGGGGTGAACTGCCTCATCAGTTTGCTTTGTTATGCTATGGTGAATTTCTCTTATTGTGTATTTCTGATATAATATGTTAAACAGTAAACTTAATTAACATTTCCTCACACATAAACTCAGAAACAATTACCAAAAACACTTTGTTTAACCTACAAGACATGGAGAATACTTTGCACACTTAATTTTATGGAAATGAATACTTTGCATAGCATTACAAATAGTTCCATTTTCAGATCAGATGGTATCAGAGCACAGGATTTGAGCCTTAGGAGCTAGAGTTGTACTTTGCATTTGTTCTTGTGCAAAGATATAGTTGATTGTTTGCAAGTTTTGATGCTTACTAGGCTTAAACTCAAGAGAGGTGAAGGACACTTGTTTAGTGCACAAAGTAATCCTCAACCAAGAAGGACCAGAGAGCCACCTCCAAGAGCCATTGAAGAAGCCTCAAGAATGTCTTCAAGAGAAGGAGAATTTCCTGAAGACATTGATCTCAAAGAAGAGGAACGAGTGTTTCGAAAGGCTTTCCTAGACATGACAGAGATGGTGAGGATACTCTACCAAGAAATGAATGATAGGCTTGTTGGAGAAGGGTCTAGACACCAGAAAGAAGGAGAGGGTTCTTCAGGAGGAAATAAAAGTGATGACATGAAGTCAAAGAAAGGACATGGAGGTAATGGTGATCCACCATCCCCATCTTCATCCTCTTCCTCTACATCGTCATCCTCAACTTTGGTGAATCAATCTCACAACTCTAAAACTACTGGTGAAAGTCCATTTTTAAAGCTTGATGTTAAATTTGAGTTGCCTATGTTTAATGGTGAGGTCCATGCAGAGAAACTTGAAAATTGGATAAGACAGTTGGAAGTTTATTTGAGGATACAAAACCTTCATGAAGACGACACCAAGATTCAGTTAGCCTCTTTGAGAATGGAAGGAGCAGCATTGGTATGATGGGAAACCAAGACCAAGGATGAAATTAAAAAACATGGTAAGATCACTTTATCATGGGCTGAATTTATTTCCACAATTAAGTAGCAATTTTATCCATTAGCTCATTTAAAAAAGGCTATCATGAATTGGCAAAGTTTTAGACAACTTAAGGGACAAAGTGTTCAAGATTATACCCAAGAGTTTATACAAAGGGCTTTATTACTTGGAATTGATTTGCATAGGCAAGAGACTTTACTGAAATATATAGGTGGTTCACACAGCTATCTTATACATACTATCCTTATGTTCAATCCTACTAGTCTAGACAAGTTTTTTGTCCAAGCCACGCATTTAGAGGCCAAAGGTAAACAATATTTTGATGGGAATGAGGGTAGTGAATTTAAAGGCAAAGGAAGAAAAATAAATGCAAACTCTAGGAAAGAAAAAGGAAAATTATTTTGTAAAAACTATTCCAAAACAAGCCACGATGAAGACCATTGCTGGAAACTTCATCCGGAATTGAAGCTAGAAAAAATTAAAACCAAAGATAAGGCCAAAGAAAAGGGAAAAACGGTTGCAATAGCTGAACAAGAGTTAGGGTTTGAATCAGGAGATGAAACTAAAAGCATAGCCATGATACTAAAGAACATAAAGGGGAAAGATATTGTCAAGGAAACAAATCCCAGTTCTAGCACTTTAAACTGTCACATAGAAACTCCAAATGAAGAGAGGAGGATAGAGATATTTCATGTGAGGATAATTTCAAAACACACAAAGATAGACACACTATTTGACAGTGGGTCACAAGCGAATCTCATCTCATAAGACTTAGTAAAGAAGCTGAAACTTGAGACCATTCCACATCCAAAGCCATATCCACTTGGTTGGATTTGCAAGGATGTTAATTTACAAGTCTCAAGAAAGTGCATGTTGCGCTTCTGCATAACATCTCATTATGTTGATTTGGTTGAACTAGATGTGGTACAACTTGACATTATAGGTATGGTGTTGGGTAGTCCGTATTTATATAACAGAAAAGTGACCTTCCATCACCATGATAGTGAGTATCACCTATTTAAGGATGGCAAGGAGTTTATTGTGAGAGCACATCGGAAGAAGCTAGAATCGTCTTTAGTGAATGAAGGGCAGTTGAAAAGGCTTGTCAATGCAAGTCAAAGTCTGACTTTGTTGATGATTAAGAAAAAATATTTTGTACATAATATTTTTCATGTTATTGCTGATGTAAATGATGATATGTTTCACTCTGAAAGCAGGTCGTCTTTGGAAGAAGATGACAAGATGTTGCAGAAAGTGTCTTTGGTGTGGATCGGCACAGATAATAATAATTATTTTTTGGAAGGACAATATTGTCAGAACTCTTAATTATCGTCCTTCCAGCGTTAATAATTATTATTCTAAGAGTCAGAACTCTTAGAAACATGTTCACTTTTAGATCCTCCTAATCCATGTGAGATCTTCATTGCCACATGCGGTGTTGAATATGGATAGTTGTTCACGTCTGGGGAGGAGGGATCTCAAATAGTTGTTGACTAGTGGGTTTCGAGTTCTCATATTCCCCTTTTTCTTGAACATTCTCTATGGATTCTTCTTCATCAACTTCAGAAGGAGGAATTTCAGTAAAATATCATCCTTTTGGACGCTTGAGCTACTTCTTTCTATTTTTTGGGTTTTTCTTTGCCAAAGGACAAGAACTCTAAAGGTGGCATGTTTGAAAACATTAACTACATATTTTTCATATTTCAATACTTGGGACCACTATAGTCTATTATGCATCAATGTAATACGATATGAGAGTCCTTATTTCCGCACATATTCTAGAAAAGGTGAAGAGGCCTTTTAATGTTCTTTCCATATCTTTTTTTTTTTAAATTTACCCAATGCATTACCAATGTCCTCTAGAACTTGATGGTGCCTGAAAGGGTCATATTTTGGATCCTCACATAAATAAATAAGGAAGTAATTGCGATAGATGTGACATCAAACTTCAAGTGATAAACAACCCTGCATTACCCCAGAACCAGGGCCCTTTTTGTAGAAAAAAACTCCAAATCCTTCTGAGTATCAAACTAGACAATGAAAAACTTTTTGAGAACAAAAATATGTCTCATATTGGTGTCCAAGATGAAAAAATCCACTGACTCAAGGCTTCTAGTTTTGGCCAAAAACTGTTAAATCTACAAATGATGCCTTTTTTGGAGTGTCTAAAAGATAGAGGAGTCCTATAAATTTTTAACCTCCAAAGGAGGGGAGTGTTCCATTTGGTCAACAATATAAGGACCTGGAATATTTTGAATTTGTTGTACTGAGCCAAAAACCTAAGGTTGATCTACTAAAGTTGTGCCCTTCCGCCCTTCCTTTGAGCAACTTCATCCTTGTAGGAAATGTGTGGTTTATTTGTTGATTTTGTAGTAGGGGCTCCCCCATAAAGTCTTAAATTCTATATGATGATTGAATTTATTGAAATATTATAGTTTTGTAGTTGTTGGGAATTTGTTAAAACCTTCCCTTCTGATTGGAGACTTTGAAAACAATATGGTATGCCCAATATAACTTCAATAGAGTGATTTATAGAGCATACAATGGAAGATTTTTTAATCCATATAGTTTTTATTTTCCCATAAATATTCTTAATAAACATATGGAACAAGGGATTCATGACATATTCTGTCTATGGTGAAACATTCTTAAAAAAAAATTAATTAAGGGTATCTCATAGTAGAAGACCATTAAAGGATGCTTACAGAACTATGAATTCTTCAAAACAGGGATAAATAGAGCTCAAAAATTAGTCCCATGGATTTGATCTAATAGTTAGGTGGGGAAATTCAGTCCCCACAAGTCTTGTGGTCCATTCCTGAACAAAACTATGTATACCTACACAATATCTTCATTAAAAGAAACAAAAATTTGACAATATCATCCTTCCAGGGTAAAAAAATCACCATGCCAAAATAATGATAACTATAGATGAGTGTGACTGGAAGCAGATCAAAGAAAGATCCAAGGTTGTAGAATAGTACTAGCAGGAGGCCCAACCAAAGGGGTCCGCGAGGTAAAATAAACCAAGCTTAACTATTCTTTGGCGCTCCCCTATATATTTTGTCAGCCAAGAAACATTGACGGTGAATGGAGCATAGTCTATTGTCCAAACCCGGCACCATAGAATACACAGTGTTGACCCCTAGAAACCATCGGCAACGACATCAGCAAAGGCAACAGACTAGTAAACCCTAAACGCCATTCCTCGAGTTCCCCTTTTTTCATCATGAATCACTCATATAACATATACAACTAGTTTTTTTTTACAATTTTGAAGGAGAAGAAATTTTAAATTAACTTTTAATGTGATAAAAAATGCAAGGCTGTTAAAGAATGTCTTTAAAAAATTACAAATAATTATAAAAATAGATCTATAATATTTTTAATAAAAATCCACCAACATATATATAATGAAATCTTAAATCTCTCTGCTATGTTTTTGGAAACTCGCCAGTAATAACAAAGTTAATCAATATATCCTTGCTATTAAATACGGGGAGTGATATCTTAGAGATCTTCATTATCTCAAATATCAAATAAACAATTTTAATCGGACATGATGTTTGCGTTATCAAAAATATTTAGTGTTAGTGTCTTGTAAAGATAAAAGCTATACATAATGAAGATTAAGAATTAGAAGTTCTAAAAATTAATGATTGTATTTTTAGTCTTTACATCAATAATATTTTAAAAACTTTTACCAAATTTATAGTTAATTGGACCATATAATTTTTAAAAATAACTAAATAATTTGTGGCTATAAAACTATAATAAAAAATTAAATTAGTTTTTAAAATGATTATTTAACTATAAATCATTTAATTTCTCTTATAATTATAATCAAAAGAGTAATTAACCCCTACGAGAATCTAGAAAATAGTGGAGTCCCCAGAGATTGAATAACAATGATTATATAATAGAGGCATTGTCATTTAAAAGAACAAAAAATATTTAGAAAAAAATAATTATAATGTAAAGATCAAGCAAGGATCAATTATAAGCATTCTCTTTTATGCACATAACATTGTCTTTTCTTTTCCTTTTTAGCTAGGAAACTTTTTGACCTCATAAAGTAACAAAGTTTTTCAGAAAAAAAACACAAACTCTAAGATGTCTATGTGATCTCTGTTGGAATAAAAAAAAATTCAAGGTTAATTCCTTTGTGTCATTATACAACTATTACGTAATACTATTATGTAATAATGATGTAATAGGCTATAAATTATAATATAAAGTATTTTATTTTAAGATTATAATATGTAGATGTATTATTACGATATATAATTTCAAATATCGAAGGTTATTTGAACTAATTATCGTTTCATAAAGAATGTATTAATAATGCATTTATTCATTATCAATTCAAAATTTCATAACATATTTTTATGTTATATAATTAAAATATATTAACATTAAAAAATTTGTAATAATTTTATATGTAAATATTTTAAATTTAAAATTATTATTCTAAAATAAAATAATTATTTTTTATTTACAAGACATGAATCAATATTAGTTTTTTTAAATAAAAAATATATTTATATTATAATTATCAAGCCACTAAAAATGATGAAAATAATAATAATAATAACAATAATAATAATAATATAAAATTATATAAATGATTTTACAAGTTATTTAAAAAAAAATGTTTAATATCTAAATTGGCTTATAAATTGTAAGCATATTTATCTTGGGAAATACTAATCCCTAATAATTTTATTTATGATGAATATTGATCATAGTTACAAATCTATGCAACATAATATGACAATATCTCATCAAAACAATTCAATGTAAATTTTCATGTGGCTATATTTAACCATCTAGACAATAATTATCTTTATAGATCCATCTTAAATACAGGTTTAACATGACTTCAGAGGGAACAAATTTCTTCAAGTGAAAACTTCTTTAGAGTGCAAAATGTAATGTGTGTATTTCATTGTTTAAATTGTATTTTTGAATGCTAAATAGAGTATATATAGTACCAGGTTTTAATCATTAAAAAAAAAAAAAAAATTATCCACACATTTTATCACATTTTATCACGCAAATTATAGTATTTTTTATTATTAATATATTTTTTAGTATATGTTAATATTAATTCATATTAAAATATTTTATTGATAACTCACATTGAATATTTTTTTTATATACAACATTAAAATATTTTATTTTAACAAATTTTTTTTCTATATAAATATATATGAAGTTGATGTCTACATAAATTAGTTAACATAGATCTTAAAATAGTTTATTTAAATATTTTTGAGAAGTATAAGATTTAAACATCTTACTCACACATTTTTTACTTCTAATTATTTTATAGCACATTTATTTATTTTAATTATAACTAACATTATTTTTTATTTAGAACATAATTTTTAGTTTTTAATTTTTAATTTTATTTTAAAGAGACAGACAAATCATAAATACTTACACATCCACTCATATTAAATTGTAAAATAAACTTCTGGGCTCAATAAAACCACTTCATTAAATCCAAAATCACTTCATTAAGTCCTCGTCCTCCCTCGGTAGGACGTTGATCATTCATGCTATCCATCTCATAATCATGAAATGATTATGCACTGCGCCACATAATTGCAATTTCAAATGCTTCGAATAGGCACATGGCACTGCGGTCATATTTAATAAAGCTACACTGAAGCAGCATTCTCTTTTAACCTCTATATTAAGTAAACTTTAATCATCTAGGGAGAGTGATTAGTTAAAGCCACAAGACCCACCAATTTACAAGAATTAAAAGTCAAATGCGTGCATCACATATTTTAACGATTCATTTCATTATCTGAAGAAAGATTACATAGAGGGTATAAACTGGCAGGTAACAAAGTTAAACGAAGGTATGAACTGTGGGAATACTGATGAACAGGTCAAAATCGGGTGCGGGGGTGAACTTGAAGGACCAAATGGATTCGGATGTCGTGCTAGAGTTGGATTTTCTATTGGAATACAAGGAATTAAGGCATGCTTTTCCTTAATAACAATTAGCATCGTTTTCTTTATTTTTATAAAGCAATAGTTAATGAAATACCTTAAGTTTAAGGTTTTTATAAATGTAGACCTCGAGTCGATTATTTGGATGAGTCATGTGCTCTGGAATAGTATCCACACATGTTTCATGAAGCATCTAATGCAGTCTTATTCAGTCATGTCTCTCAAGACGAAACCACACATGTTTGATGAAGCATATAATGCATCCTTATTCAGTCTTGTCTCTCAAGATGAAATTTACAGGGTCCTAAAATATTAAAAGAAAAACAAGTGTAGACTGGATAGATAGATGGTGGAACTCTTTTTACATTTTTTTTGAGTTAATGGGCTCCAGTCCCTTGGAGGTGGTTGAAGAATCAAGGATACTTGGATGTATTTCTGGTATTATCAATTCCACCTTCGTTCTCCTTATTCCCAAATCTTCCACTTTGCGCAATTTTAGAGATTTTAGGCCTATATCTCTTTGTAACATTGTCTACAAACTAATTTCAAAGTTGATTGTTCTTCTGATATCTGGTACCCTCTCTTCCCACATCTCTCGGGAGAAATATGGATTTCTCAATGACCGATTGATACATCATGCCATTGCCACTGCCCAAGAGTGTATACACTCGATCCATACAAAAATGTTGGATGCATTAGTGATGAAAGTGGACTTGCACAAAGCTTATGACAATGTGGATTGGTCTTATATTAGATTTATTTTATATAAGATCAAATTTATTTCTTAGAACGTTGAGTGGATCATGGCATGTATCACTTCAATCTGGTATGTTGTTATCATTAATGGTTTCCACTCAGATTTCTTCAAGGCAGTCTGTGGAATTTGACAAGGGTGTTCCCTTTCTCCTCTAATTTTTATTCTCATCATGGATGGCCTCAGTATGAAAATCTTAATTTCACAGTCGAGGGTACTATTTGGAGCCTTACATATCTCTCCTCGGGTGGAAATCACTCACTCTTTCTTTGTTGACGACATACTCACTTTTGGTATGGTTTCTCGGGCTAAATGGTCTACACTTCACTATATCCTTTTGAGATATGGGGCTGCCTCAGGTTTATAACTAAATGGAGGAAAATCTATTCTACTTTACAAACCGGGAGATATATGGGACATTGAGACTATTTCCGGCCTTTTTGGGGTTAGTATGGCACCTCTTTCATAGGGTTGTATATCTCGGTTTCTGGCTCAAGTCTAATTGCTATCGAACCACTGACTGGGCCTGGCTTCTAGAGAAGTACAAGAAAATATTAAACACATGGATGCACAGATGGTTATCCCTGGGCAGTCGATATATCCTCATTCAAGTTGTACTATGGTATATTGGGCATATCTCTTCAGGCTACCAACATATATAAACAATTGCATTATATCCATTATTAAAAATTTTCTATGGTCAGGAGTAAGCGGAGCATATAAGATACATTTATGTAGGTGGGAGAAATTGACTATACCAAAACAATTTGGCAGATGGGGACTTTTGGACACTCAGTTTTTCAGACAAACTATGTTGACTAAATCACTATGGGGAGAAATATCAGGTTCTTGCATATGGCAAGAAATATTTTAGTATAAATATTTACATGGACTTAACGTGGCACACCTATACAAAACACAAGAATTGTCGAAGCTGAGGGGATCGTACATTTGGTAGGGCTTCTCCAGGATCATTAAATATTTTATTAGAGGTCTGACATGGGAGTTTGGAAATGGACAGATGATACTGTCGGGTCTTGACAATTTCAAGGGTGCCTCTTCAGAACTGAATATGGATGGAAAACTACTACAGGCCATTCATAATGAATGTTTCTTTTTGCTATGCTAGATCACTACTCAATGGAAACAAGGCTTCTCGATATCGAAAAATTCTTTTGATATGGGTTTGACTGGACAAATGGCTTGGAAATTACTGGAATACATCACCAACATTCATATGGTTGGTTTCTGCACTACTAATTGTGGATATCGGATTGTATGGGATGGACGGATGTACAAGTAAGCCATTGTGGTCGTAGATACATACAATTCTAATATCATACAGAGAAAAAATTTGATGTAGATTTATTTGTTCCAGAAATTTTGGAGAAAACCCATACCTACCAAAATTATTCTTTTCACTTGGCTATTTTGGAAGAATAAGATACTCACCTGGGACAACCTCTTGAAGAGAGGCTACCAGGGAATTGGTAGGTGCTCTTTTTTCTTATTGGATAATGAAAGCGCTTGTCGTATTTTTCTTATATTTCCTACCATCCAGATAATCTGGAACCTATTTTAACAGCTCTTTCAAAATTTATATTGGCCTTTTCTAAACATTTAACATTGCATAATCACGTGGGATAATGGAGGTTCCAAATACAAGTCTTTACCTTTTCACTTTTTCTGGAAGGCGTGGAAGGCTAGAAACTGATTCATGTTTGATGTGCGCCAATAAACAATAATTAGATCTTCTTCAACATCAACACATGGTTTAATAACAATGCAAACATGGATGACAAGGTAAAAAATCTATCTCTTCAACATCTTCCCCCTTAGATCACCCTCCCTGCAGGGTTTTTTTATGGTGCGGAACAATGAGGGCATTGTGGATTCGGAGCATGGATAAGATTGAATAATAGTAAACATTATAAATGACATTGGAAAGGAGGTCTGGAAACCAACACAAAGGTAGAGGTTATGGCTCTATGGGGTTTACTTTGGTTTACAAACAATTTACACATAAAGGATTTACATATTTTTGGAGATTCAAGGACCCTCATAGATGGGATAAATGGTGTTATCTTTTTTTAGCCACCACACTTGCGGGATGGATAAAGCGCATTAAACACCTTCTCCCCAATATGCAACATACAACACAACATCACATCTACAGGGAATCTAACAGGTTGGTAGATTCTCTCTCAAAAGAGGGACTAAACGAGGTACATGGATTCATACAGTATAAGTATTTTGAGAATGACATTATGCAGGTCGAGGACGCCATCCATCTCCCTTAGATTGATTCCAGCTGACATAAGGAACCTATCAGATATTTTTTTTTTAGACTTCTCTTTTTGTTTCTTTCTCACAGAGCTATATTGGCTATTCTAGTATATAATATTCCTACTAATTTTACTAACAGATTGAGCATGACAAAGGTAGGATGCATATTATGAAATGTCTCAGTATCATATGGATCCACTATTATATGTTTTATCATCTTCTGTTTTAATGCCTACGTCTGAGGCAATGTATTGATGACTTTATTTGTAGATTTCACATATACACATTATGAAGTACTATGTACTGATTTTGATTAATACAAAGCACACTATTTTTTTGTTAAAAAAATTAAGAATCTGCAGTAAAAACATTTTATTAAAATATTTTTGATAAATGACTTCAACCATGTCAATTTTTAATTTTAATATCAATTTTTAAATATGTAGCAGGGTGGGAATCTCCTCAAAAGTATTATGATTTATGAATAATAATTATTTAAAAAATAATATTAATATAAATAATTTTTAAAATATAGAAAATCCAATTATTTGTTTGGTTATATGTGAAATAAATATAATTTGAAAAATAAATAAAAATGAAGTTTACAATATCATTATAATTTATATAATAATAATTTTATTAATTTAAATAATAATAATAATGTGTTTGTATATATTTGTGGATAATCATTAATAATAATTAAATGGTTGAATTTAAAAAAAAAATCCATTTATTTTGTTTTATAATAATTTTTTATTTATATTTAAGATGGTAGATAAATCAATCGTTTTAAAGGTTATTTTTAATTTAACATTTTTATTCGAAAATTAAAATAGATAATATTTTTATTTAAAATTCAAAAAAAAATATTTTATCAAAAAAAATCAAGATATATTTTAACATGGATAATTATGTAAAAATAATTATTAAAAATTGAAACATAATGTATTGAAACACATTTAATTTTAATTTTAGAATGTAATTTTAAAACAAATTGAATATATGTATTCTGAATTTAGCAAAGTGAAGTTTTTTTATGGAGTAAGGATATATAAGATAAAAAACCTACCTACTTTATCTTTTCTCTTCTAGAGATAAATATAAGATCAGGGACTACTTTAATCCACACCATCTTTAAATAAATCGGAAAACATAGTGGTTATTGAATTCTTCAATCTTGCACACAAATATCTAATGATTAAAATATATATTTTATATTTAAATATAATAATTTATTGTTTGAATTAATTAAAGATAATTATAAATAATAATAAATATTTTAAAATATTAGTTCTCAATAATATTAATCATGATATATCTCCCATACTATATATAATTGAAAATTTAATGACAAACTTAGGGTTTTTTTAATAAGATGTATCAATAATATTTTCATTTCAGTTTATTTGGGGGTGATAATAATGAATAATTGATATCTTTCTCATATACACAAAATATTATATAAATATTTTATAATTGAAAATTTAATGACCAAGTTAGGTTTTTTTAATAAGATGTATTAATGATATTCTCATTTCAATTTAGAGTGATAATAATGATTAATTCATTTAATAAAGTTTTGATATTTAATTTTAAAATTTGAAAGTTGTTGTTTTTAAATTGAAATTAAATTTTTTAAATTAACTAGTATACATTTATTTTAGTTGTAGATTTAGTAAGAGTTTAGAAGATCATATTTTTTATGTGAAAAATTTTTAAAATGTAAAATTTGAAAATTGTTTGCTTTATTTTTTTTAATGTTTAATAGATATGTGGTTAAAATGAACCTATACTAGTTTTATAAACACATATATGCACACACCATGAATAATTTTTCATTATTGAAATTGTAGTTTTGAATGCATAAATTAATTCAAAGCCTTGAAAATTTTAGTAAAAATTTTGAATCTATAGATTACATATATTACACTTCAATTTGAAAAAAAAATGTGCTAAATTATAAACAAAATTGACCAAAAAATATTCTTGAAAATGGCCAAAATATAAAATAGTAAAATTACTTGAAAGTTTTAACCAATAATTTTTTTTCATAAATTTCTTTATATAATATATAAACCATTCATATTAAAATATTTTATTTGATATGAATATTTAAATATTTTATTTATATGCTATATTGAATTTTATTATTATTATTACTAATATGTTTTAAAAGGCACATATTAATTTATATTAAGAATTGAATGAATCATTTATTATCTTCTTATTAGAAAGAAAAAAAAATATTCATTATTTTTAATTTTGAAGTATTTGAATATTGGAGTGTGGTCAATAATAATTTTTTTAACTTTCTCTTTTTATATATGAAATTAATTTAAAAAAAAAAACTGATATAAATCCATTCTAAGATTATCTAGCAAGCATAGAGAGTAATCAAATCTCTTGAGGTACAAATGGATATGAGTGTGTGTGCACATGCCCCGCACCATGTGTAACTTTTCATTATTTAAAGTGCACTTTTGAATGTATGAATAGATTCAAATATCTAAAAATCCTCTTGAAAACCTAGATTGTGTATAACACTTTGCTTAAACTTTTGGACTACACATTTTCAAGTTTCGATTCCAGCAATTTTTTATTAAAATTCATACAAATTTGACACAAAAGATAAGTGAAAATGAGCAAAAATGTAAAATAATAAAACTAGTGTAAAATGTTTTAATCCTAAAAATTCAATTATATATATATATATATATATATATAACGTTGAAATATTTTACTTAATATGGGGATTGAAATATTTCATTTATGGATCATATTGTCCATATTAGAGTTTTTTTCATATTAATTTTATATTAAGAATTAAATGAATTATAGATCTCCCTCTTACTAAAAGCTAACTAAGTTTTCCACTTCCAATTAATTCTTGATCATTGAAATATTTTATTATGATTAACATTAATTTTTTTTTAGTCACACTCAAAAGTGAAATTTTTTTTTCTTACTTTTTATTACGTTATCTCTCTTGAGTTGATATAAAAGTATGTTGCTTAATATGTACATAGAAATGTTATTTATATAGTTAAGAAAGAGAGAGATATATTTATAATTCTTCTTCATACTAGGTTATAATATCAACAACTAATTGATTGAGCATAGTAGAATTACTCATAGTTTATAATGATTTTAATGTATATTCAGTTTTGTTTTTATTATACCTAGAATTATTTTTTATTTAGAGAATATTTTATTTTTATTTAGAGAAAAAAAAAAAAAAACATGTTTCAACTCTCTTTTATTGGGTTATAGAATGCATCTCCTCAAACAAGAAGCAAACATAATATTTTTTTCTAATTTTAATGACTTTATTTCTCTTTTTAAAGTTGATATAAAATTATGTTATTTTAATGGATCTTTAAATATTTAATTTATTAATGATAGTAAAAGTAAATATTTTTACCGTATCTATTTCATATTGAGTTATAATATTAACAATAAATGAATTAAATTAACTAATTAATAATCAATTAAATGTTATCGAATAAGTGTAGTTTAGTTAGTAAAAAATAATTGCTATTATCCTTTATACCTATGTTCTCATATTAACATTCTCACTACTTGGTAGCCCTTTTTACATAAACAAAAAAGATAATACCTATGTTCTCATATTAACATTCTCACTACTTGGTAGCCATTTTTACATAAACAAAAAAGAAGACAAATAATCAATTATTTGTTATAAAAATTCATAACTAAAAATTATATATCTAAAATATTAAATTAAAAAATTCAATAATGTTAAATTTAATTTCAAAAATATAATAATTTAAAAATAATTTAGAAAATAGTATATGATATTGACCAGGACATTTTCTATATATATAGTGGATACGGAAAATATATATATATATAGTTTGGATACGAATAATTATTTAGACATATTTGTATCACGAGCGAGCCGAAGGTTTAGGTCCAAATTGTGTATTTCCAGGACGTGGCAACACTACTCTAGAGCCATGTGTGGTACATCCGTGCCTATAACCACGTCTTCCACTTCGGATTTTCTGTATTGGAATCCATAAAAATATCTATATAATAAGGGGACCAATTAAATCTATGTCTTCTTACGTATGTTACAAATCCTTCTATACGTCATAAGGGATTACATCATAGTTATTTTGTTTCTTTACTTTGATATATTAATCTTTTTTTAGATCATGAATACTTATATATTAAAGGATTCTTTCATTAAATATTTAATAAATTTATAATAATATTATAAATAATTATATATACTAAAGGTGCACATTGTTTTCGACCCTTCGGTTTGGGAAAGGATTCTTTCATTTAATGTTTAATAAGTTTATAATAATATTATAAATAATTATATATTCTAAAGGTGCACATTGACTTCGACCCTTCGGTTCGAGAAAATTTAGTTTCATTAGTGGGTTACCCATCGACTCCCAAAATGAATCACATATATACTAAATCAATAAATTTGAACTAAATTTACATGTTAGAATAAATTTAAACTAAAACCATAATTAGAAATATCTTAATTGTACACTGTATTACCAACTCATTTACATTTTAAAAAACAAAATTTAATGATTTATTATTTAATTTTAAAAAAGTAAAGAATAATTTAACTTTTAAAAATAAAAATTAATTCATGTATGTATCTTCGAGCAAGATGACGGAATCAAGCGTAAGATAGACTTGTGCTTTTAATTTATCTCTTATTGGTTTGGTCGATTTTCTTTTTGCTGTTTATTAAATATTCTAAGTTTTAAATGAGGAAAGTTCTGTTAATGCTTGGCTTGTCGAATGTGCACATAACATCTTTATTTTGAAACGGTTTGAATTTTTTTTATATGCTTTGTATAACTTTTCTAGTTTATAATACATCGATAAGTTTTATATATTTACAGCGATGTTGAAACAGTTTGAATTTTTTTTTTTTTTAAATTATCGACTTCGAACTTTTCTATTTTATAATACATTGATAAGTGTTATATAATATTTTACAGCGATGAGAATAATTTTGACTATATGTATTTTATATATAAAAAAATGGTTAACAACATTTTTTTTATATACTTCGAACTTCTCTATTTTATAATACATGGATAAGTTTTGTATCATATTTTACAGCAATGAGAACAATGAGAATAATTTTGACTATGTGTATTTTATTAAAAAAAATAACAAATTTTTGTTTGTCAAGTTTTTTTTTAATCTTTTATGTTTTATTTGTGGTTTGAAGAGTTGCTATTTAAGAGTATGTAAGTTATTAATGGTTATTCAAGAGTATTTAAATTATCAAAATCACTAGATTCTTAAACATATCACCACTAAGATTTGATCTTGAATCACTTTAATGACAACTTAATATATAAATAAAACTATTAAAATAAAATAATAAAACTATTTTTCAAAATCAATAATATATAAATGAAATAGATAATGTATAATTCAGTTTTTTACAAAATTGATTGTATACTTAAGAATAAAATTTCTTACTTAAAGTATAATCTTCAATAAAAATTAAAAATGGTTATTTCACTCTCATATTTATATAAACTAAACTGAATTGTGTTTGAAATTTTAATTATTATTTATAGAAATCCATTTTTTTGTTTTTAGGATTAATAAGAATTATATATAATATCTAAAATAAGATTTTTTTTATATAAGATTTTAATTTAGTTAATTAAGTTTAATTTGGGTGGTTGGATATAAGAGTAATTATTTTTCACACCTAGGTTCAAGTCTCCTAAGTTGATAGGTAGACACTCTAGAATTGAGTAACTTTGTTGTGCTCTTAAGTGAGTCTAAGTCAGAGTTGGCCTAGTACCAACAACCTCTCTCTTACGTTTGAATTTCTTCCCCTAGTAGTACCCAATGCCCAAATTTTCATAAGTGTGTTTAGCTTGGGTGGTTCGGATTAATAAAGTTGAAGCTTTGAAATAAAGTAACTTTATTGTTCTTTTAAGTGACTCTATACTAAAGGCTGGCCTAGTACCAACAAACCCTCTCTTGCCTTTGGTTTCCCCAAGTGGTACCAAATATGCAAAATTCTAAGCCTCAAGGGTTAGCTCAAGTGGTCTAGGCCTAAACATAAAGTTCTTTAATATTTTTTCTAGTTGTCTTTTAAATTCCCTTGGGAAGAGATGTAAGGTTTTCTTGATTTACCATTCACAAAATGTGGGAAAATACTCTAAGGCTTCCCATTCTTTCATATATGAACTTTAAATTTATTAAATAAATCAATAAAATTATTAACATTTTATACTAATTTTAATTAAAATTAACCCCACATATATATATATATATATATATATATATATATAGTAAGCCACATTTTTTTTTTTTAAATATCTTATTTTATTTATAAAAATATACATGTCAAAATTAATCATGGAAAAAATTACACATATCTTTTATACTACAATATACAATACATATTTTAACACAATTCATTTATATTTATAAATTTGGTAACCATATAAATAATAATATTATATTATTAATTTTTTAATCATTAAAATATAAAATATAAATATTATAAATAACTACAATTTTCATATTATAAACAAACTATAATTTTAATTGAAAAAATAAACTCTTAATATTAAATTTATAATATATAATTTACATAAAAGTCAAATATCCAAAATTTAAATAATGAGAAGTCCTTGGATTTTCATAAAATCTAAATAGAATTTTTCTTAAAATATTTAAGGAATTGATCCTTTTATTTCTTGACAATAGTAGTAAGGATTTATAGTATAGTTTTACAATGAATCTCTCAGGTTGGATACACATTTTTTTTGGGATAATTATGAGGAATAAAAAGGAATTAAATTAAATTTTGACTTAATAAAGAATACAAAGTTATTGATATCAAGAATGATTTAAATAAATTATAAATAATTATGAAAATAAAAGGTCTAATATTTTTATTAAAAAAATTAATATATAAATAAAAAATAAAACTAAAATTGAGGCCTGAGGTTCATGGTGGTGTGATTAAAGATAGCGTGATGAAATTCATTAAAGGTTGGGTGGCGTGACCACCCCATGCATGCAAGTGCATGTGAAGTACGTTTAATATGACTCTTCATATTATTGAAAATGTAAAAATGTGGAGTAAGTGAAAGTATTGGCAATGCTGCTTCCAAAATAAGTATTGGTTTTCTGTTATAAAAAGAAGTTTATATTTAATATTTTGGGAATATGGTGGTTTGATAGGTGTAGCATGCCCTTGTCATCAAAGAATTTTGGTAGCTTACCAAAGTGGAGTGAGCACATGATGTATTTGAACCATTGAATGCTTGCTCTTTCCAATGGAGAGACATCAATTGACACAATGGAGCTAAGAGGTTATGTGAGAAGAGAAAGGGATGATAATTTTGGAAGCACGCTAGTGGATAAGGCAGAGGTTAGTTGGCTATCAAGTATCCTATTCTTTGGATAGTGTCATTTCTACCCTAATTGCAGCGTCTGGAGTATAGCACCAACGTAGTAATTTTTAAACCTTTCAGGTATGCTTATATTGCAGTTTCTTTATTTTACAATGTCTCGTTCATTAGTTTCATTGTACCCTTAAGATTTGGTAGTGTGAGTTGGAAGGTTGCTTAGCTTAATTAAAGTAACGAGGTCAACTATCATTACTCTGAGATATGTCTCGAGTTCCAATGAAGTGTTTTCACTGTGGGGGTTGGGTACTGTGTAATTTATTGATTCTTCATTTTGGGCTGCTCTTTTACACTTGAACTTAGTTGGATTTGTCTTCCTACAAATTTTGTGCCACAAAATTGGTTGATGTTTGAACACTCGTTCCTTTCCCATTGCGTATTACTTCTTGGTCATAACTAGTTCGTTGTGTTTCAATTCGCCTCGATAAAGTTACAACTCATTAGGAGCAAGAGAGAAGGGGGAATGATCGAGGGACCCATTTTCACGACTCTACATTTGTGGTAGTCTTCCAACCAACTTGTAGCAGTGCGACACTACCTTACTTTTCTTTTTCTTAATACTCAGTAAGTAGACTACGCCTATCTTCAACACTTTAAGTTATTAATCTTCTAGTGTTATTTATCAATATGCAGTGGATATAAAAAAAAAATTAAACATAAACATCAAGTCCACATGTATGCCCATACATACAAGGGAGGGGAAACTCCCTGAATATGAGTCCGTCTGATATTATGTTTCAATAAGTGTACAGTTTTATAATTATACAAGCCAATCCTGTGTAATCCACTTACACTTCTTGCAAATGTGCCTGCAACACTTGTGCTTTGGCCTGAGCTTCAAAGCTCTCCAAAAACCCAAATAATCATCAAGGATCCCAAAAATCCCTTTAAAATACGTTTTCAAACTTCTTCCCAAAAACACGTTGAGCCTAGGTCACCTGGGTCACTGATGGCCTTGGCTCTATGCACGTTTAGGAAAAACCTGACTCCACCCTTTCTGCATGCATTTGCGCCCTCAGCTGCACATATTCAGGAAACACATTCAGGAGAACTCGACTTGATCCTTTCTGCACACGCGCCTTCGCAGTCTTCCTGAAAACCTGACTCGACCTTGTCTGTATGCGCCAACGCCCTGAGTTGCACGCGTTCAGAAACACGTTCAAGAAAAAACTTGACTCAACACGTGACACGTTCAGTCTTTTCCTTCGCTCATCCTCCCATCTTGCGGGCGCATACACTTTCTCGACTACTTTAGAGCTCGTCCCAAGTTATGTGTGATGAATGAATGATGCCTTTGAACCTCCTCAACTCGTATGTATTAATATGCCAAGTTGTAGTCCCTTTTATCATAAATCATGACCCTTCGCCCATGCTCATGGGTCAGCTTAGTCACCTTTCTGCACGTCCGTCCAACAAGTGTATTTTTCTCATCCACATGCTATAAACTCGTCCAATGTGTATGCTTCCATCACAAATGTCCTTTCCACTGGTGGGTCGCTTGGGCCGCCTGTGTCATCGCGCCCAACTCTACCAACTACTACACGGCGCGCCTGTATCACCAAACGCACTCACCAACACAACTTCTCCCAACGCCTCTCGGCGTGTCCACCCACTATGGGGCACACACTCGTCTGTCATCGGTCATCGCGTCCATCAAAATGCGCAACTCCGCTCGTCCCATGTCATCATCGCACATACCTAAGTCGGGCGCTCGGTGCGCCAAGGCACGCTCCCGCCCTCGGTTGTCGCAACCAAAGCTCAGGGACCTTACACCCATGGTCACAATTCATCCTATATTTGTAATACCCCTAGAAACTTAATTTATGATGCTGCATTACTTATTGACTAGAAAAAAAATACTAATGATATGATATGTTGATGTAGAAATTTATTTTAATTAATGAAAGAAGAAATTATTTTGATGTGTTAACATCAATGAAAATGCGTTAAAGGTTGTCATGTGAGATTTAAATATTAATTATCAAGAAAACGGTTGGAAATTAGTTATGCCTAGAAGGGGGTCAAGACCAAAAGATTGAAAAATCCTCTTTCTTTCCACAATTCAAAAGAATTTTGGAGAGAGGAAAAACACAAGAATTTTTTCATGATTGGGAGATAAATTTCATGAGGTAAAGTATGTATAGAAGCATTGTGGGAGAGAAAGATAAATTTCTTCTGAGAACAAAACTAGTGGGATAGAAAGATTGGTTTTAACCCATAAAATTTGTAGGCCATTGATAAAAGGGTTCATGAAGTGAATTATTTGAAAAATATTTCTCGGTTGTTTTCCTCACAAAGAGGAGTGGAGCTCAGAGGAAACTATTTGTAAAATCCAATTCACAAGTTGGGAGGAACGTGGAATCCTTTGGCACATTTTCTAGGTGCAAGGTAGTTCTAATCTTGTTAAAGAAACTAGTAAGTGGGTAAAACAACTACTTATCCTAATTCTTTTATTTAGGATTGAGTATATTATGAATGACACAAATGTAATATTCATTTTAAGGTATTAACTAGGAGATGGGGACAAGGATTTATGAACCTAACCTTGTATTTCTATTTATTTTCAATACTAGAACAAGCATTGAAATAAATATAAAAAAGAAAAACTTAGAAAAATAATTTTTCTTATGAGTAACACACATGAGAGTATGCAAGGCCTGCTAAGAAAAGAGTGCATTTAGGTTATAATTTCCATGTTATGATAAGGGAAAAACCTATTCAAATAACCCAAGAATATAATTCCTTAAAATTAATGATTTTAGGGCTCAGATGAAGCCAAGGAGTTTCCATGAAAAGATCTACAAAGTATCTGGTATCTGGTCTAACATGATTGTTAGGAAAAAAACAACTCTAATAATAAAGTATGCTAAAACATTTAGATAACCTATAAAGTATACGCATAAATAAAACAAAGAAAAATCCAATCGTTGTGCATGGCATCAATGCCTATTAAAAAAAATAAAAATAAAAAATACCATACATTTAAGGGCTTAAAGGACCTTTATAATATGCTAAATTTAAGCTACAAAATAATTTTTATTTTATTTGAAAATTTTCAAATCCATGCTTCTAAGTTATGCTATAAATACTTAAAATATCATTCCATTCCTATCTAGGCTATGACCATGTTCATAATTTGCAATTGTATAGTATTAAAATGAATAAAATGACCCTTACGACTTTACCGATTGTGTTTAATGTTGATACAAATTATAGTTCTTTAATAGACCCATGTATGTATATATATATATATATATATATATATATATATATATATATATATATATATATATATATATATATATGAAAATAAAGATAAAAATATTTTGTCAAAAATAATTAATATATAAATAAAAAAATAAAACTAGGTATCTTTATGGGTGAGGCTTGAGGTTCATGGTGGTGTGTTTAAAGATAATGGGATGAAATTCTTTAAAGTTGGGTGGCATGACCACCCCATGCATACGAAGTGCATGTGAAGTCCTTTTTATATGACCCTTCATATTATTGAAAATGTAAAAATGTGGAGTAAGTGAAAGTATTGGCAACGCTGCTTCCAAAATAAGTATTTGTTTTCTGTTATAGGAAGAAGTTTCCAGTTAATATTTTAGGAATATGGTGGTTTGATGGCGTAACATGCCCCTGTCATCATATAATTTTTGTGGCTTACCAAAGTGGAGTGAGCGCATGATGTATTTGAACCATCGAATGCTTGCTCTTTCCAATGAAGAGACATCAATTGACACAATGGAGCTAAGAGGTTTCTTTCTTTCCACAATTAAAGAAACTAGTAAGTGGGTAAAACAACTACTTATCCTAATTATTTTATTTAGGATTGAGTATATTATGAATGACACAAATGTAATATTAATTTTAAGGTATTAACTAGGAGATGGGGACAAGGATTTATGAACCTAACCTTGTATGTCTATTTATTTTCAATATTGGAACAAGCATTGAAATAAATATAAAAAAGAAAAACTTAGAAAAATAAATTTTCTTATGAGTAACACACATGAGAGTATGCAAGGCCTGCTAAGAAAAGAGTGCATTTAGGTTATAATTTCCATGTTATGATAAGGGAAAAACCTATTCAAATAACCCAATAATATAATTCCTTAAAATTAATGATTTTAGGGCTCAGATGAAGCCAAGGAGTTTCCATGAAAAGATCTACAAAGTATCTGGTATCTGGTCTAACATGATTGTTAGGAAAAAAACAACTCTAATAATAAAGTATGCTAAAACATTTAGATAACCTATATAGTATACGCATAAATAAAACAAAGAAAAATCCAATCGTTGTGCATGGCATCAATGCCTATTAAAAAAATAAAAATAAAAAATACCATACATTTAAGGGCTTAAAGGATCTTTATAATATGCTAAATTTAAGCTACAAAATAATTTTTATTTTATTTGAAAATTTTCAAATCCATGCTTCTAAGTTATGCTATAAACACTTAAAATATCATTCCATTCCTATCTAGGCTATGACCATGTTCATAATTTGCAATTGTATAGTATTAAAATGAATAAAATGACCCTTACGACTTTACCGATTGTGTTTAATGTTGATACAAATTATAGTTCTTTAATAGACCCATGTATATATATATATATATATATATGAAAATAAAAGGTCAAATATTTTTATCAAAAATAATTAATATATAAATAAAAAAATAAAACTAAAATTATCTTTATGGGTGAGGCTTGAGGTTCATGGTGGTGTGTTTAAAGATAGCGGGATGAAATTCTTTAAAGGTTGGGTGGCATGACCACCCCATGCATGCAAGTGCATGTGAAGTCCTTTTTATATGACCCTTCATATTATTGAAAATGTAAAAATGTGGAGTAAGTGAAAGTATTGGCAACGCTGCTTCCAAAATAGGTATTTGTTTTCTGTTATAGGAAGAAGTTTCTAGTTAATATTTTAGGAATATGATGGTTTGATGGCGTAACATGCCCCTATCATCATATAATTTTTGTGGCTTACCAAAGTGGAGTGAGCGCATGATGTATTTGAACCATCGAATGCTTGCTCTTTCCAATGAAGAGACATCAATTGACACAATGGAGCTAAGAGGTTCTGTGAGAAGAGAAAGGGATGATAATTTTGGAAGCACGCTAGTGGATAAGGCAGAGGTTAGTTGGCTATCAAGTAGTCTATTCTTTGGATAATGCCATTTCTACCCTAATTGCTGCGTCTAGAGTATTGCACCAACGTAGTAATTTTTAAACCTTTCAAGTATGCTTATATTGTAGTTTCTTTATTTTACAATGTCTCATTCATTAGTTTCATTATACCCTTAAGATTTGGTAGTGTGAGTTGGAAGGTCGCTTAACTTAATTAAATTAACGAGGTCAACTATCATTACTCTGAGATATGTCTCGAGTTCCAACGAAGTGTTTTCACTGTGGGGGTTGGGTACTGTGTAATTTATTGATTCTTCATTTTGGGCTGCTCTTTTACACTTGAACTTAGTTGGATTTGTCTTCTTACAAAATTTGTGCCACAAACTTGGTTGATGTTTTAACACTTGTTCCTTTCCCATCGCGTATTACTTCTTGGTCATAACTAGTTCGTCGTGTTTCAATTCGCCTTGATATAGTTACAACTCATTAGGAGCAAGAGAGAAGGGGGAATGATCGAGGGACCCATTGTCATGGCCCTACACTTGTGGTAGTCTTCCAACCAACTTGTAGCGAGTGCGGCACTACCTTAATTTTATTTTTCTTAATACGAGATGAGTATATTATGAATGACACAAATGTAATCTTCATTTTAAGGTATTAACTAGGAGATGAGGAAAAGGATTTATGAACTTAACCTTGTATGTTTATAAGTGGAACAAGCGTTGAAATAAATATAAAAAAATAAAAACTTAGAAAAATAAATTTTCTTAAGAGTAACACATGAGAGTATACAAGGCCTGCTAAGAAAAGAATGCATTTAGGTTAGAATTTTCAGCTTATAATAAGGGTAAACCCTATTCAAATAGATCAAGAATATAATTCCTTAACACTAAGGAGTTTAGGGCTCAAATAAAACCAAGAAGTTCCATGAAACTATCTGCAAAGTATCTGGTATCCGGTCTAACATGATTGTTGGGAAAAAACATAACTCTATTGATTAGATAACGTATACACATAAATAAAACAAAGAAAAATCCAATAGTTGTGCATGGCATCAATGTCTATTAAAAATAAAAAATAAAAATACCATACATTTAATGACGTAAAGGACCTTTATAATATCTTAAATTTTAGCTACAAAATCATTTTTATTTTATTGGAAAAATTGCAAGTCCATGCTTCTAAGTTATGCTACTTAAAATATCATTCCATTCCTATCTAGGCTATGACCATGTTCATAATTTGCAATTGTATAGTATCAAAATGAACAAAAACGACCCTTACAACTTTACCGATTGTGTTTAATGTTGATACAAATTGCAGTTCTTTAATAGACCCAAAAAAGTGTATTATATATATATATATATATATATATATATATAATTAATATTTTATACAGCTCGGATATATAAACACGGTTGGACATATTTTATACAGCTCGGATATATAAACTCGGTTGGACACAGAAATTTAAATACAATGAATCAAATGAAGCTGGAGGAGAAAAAAATTTGTAAGTATTAAATACAACCCCAGCGGAGGAATGAGCAATTACAGAGAATTGAATTTCACTACTTATCTACATTTAGATTTTTCAAAGTATTGCTCATAAAAATGACCAACTGAAAGAGACTGACAGGTATAAGGCCCTTTCGAATATATTTAAACCCTAAGCGTTGGAACCCTAGAAGGGTCTCTATCACCAAGCTTGAGAACCCTGTTCAATTTAATTAAAAAGACGTTTGTAAGCACCTCGAGAATGGGTGTATCCGATATACAAATCTTGCATAGAATACATGCGAGGGAAGAGGTTCTCTAAGGATACCCTTAATCGTAACAAAACTACAAAATATACATGGAATTGGGTTAAGAAATACGACAAGGCTTCACAAGAGTTAATATGAGCACTGTAATAAGCCATAGGAAAATACAATAAGGGTTTTTACCTGTTCAAATGTCACGAAGTCGGAGTCCTGAAACCCTATTCCAAAATGCAATTATATATTAGTAACCAGTTTGGCCATGAAGGAAAACCCTCTTCTAAAAAAAAATAGGATTCAGAGACTGCAGAAATAAGGTTTTTATGAAATGAATAAATTATGCCTTGTTGGTGTCGAACGAAGCTGTACTCGCCATTGAACCTTTAAGCTAGAGGGTGTCGTCACTAGGAGACCAGTCTAGGGTTCTACCAGAAACCCTAACCAAGTTTTCATTTAACATTCGAGAAAATCAAGGAAAAGGAAATATCATTGGCAAGAAGAATTAAAATCTGGTTATTAACTATAAGAAATAGGCACAACATTTTAACGAAAATGATTGAGTAACGTCAAGATTAATATCGACGTAAGAATAAATTACCTTGATGCGTACAACATACAATTTCCCTGCTGGAGAATGTGAAATTTAGACCTTGGACAATTTCCCTGTTTTTCCCACTGATATTCATAGTGAAATTTAGACCTTGGAAAATATCGCGGGCCAAAGACATACTTGCACTTTCTGACTCATAGTTTCATAGGAATTTGGTCAGATGATTTCAAACCCTAGACACACTAGAGGCTTAAAAAAATATCTCCAAGTTCTTTTTATTTACTGGAAGGTAAAACCTTGATTGGAACGATTTTAATTAGAAAAATATAGACCAATTAACATTTTCACCAGCCTTACAAACATGAAAAGAGAATAGAGGAATATGTGGTTTCATATATTTGGATAGGATGTACACTCGCCTCACTCAAATTAAGTGCCACATCTTATACATAGCTACCTCTTCTGCACCACTAAGAAATAGTGCAAGAGATTTGACACCGATACATCTTGTGATTCTTAGTTGTCATATAATTTTTGTCAATTTTTTTTTTATTGTTTGATGTTTATGCAGACACTTTTGTTACATTGCTGATGCTAAAACTTTTGCAGTGGCTACGTTACAGGAAAATGGTCAAAAACACTTAGTTTCCCATGAGGTATATTGAGTTCAATGTATGGCTAAAATATGTACTGAAACATAACATGATGATTTATCATCAAAATAATCCAATGTACTTTTTAGCGATCTCAACACAGTTATTACAAAACCACTTCATTACGTTCTCCCTCGCCTCAAGACGTTGATTATTCATTCTTATCCATCTCATCATCACGAAATGATTATGCACTGCAATACCACCAAAATTGCTATTTCAAATGTTTCGAACAGCCATATGGCACTGCAATCATATTTAATAAAGCTCGACTAAAGCATTGGAACTGGTAGCAAATTCTCTTTTGACCTTTAAATTAAGTGAACTTTAAACGTCCAGCCAGAGTGATTTGCATCACATATTTTAATGAACAATTCGTTTAATTATCTGAACAAAGATTACAGAGATGGTATAAATAAACCAAAGGTATCTAAATCTTAGATTTTAAAGTAATTGCATTTAACTCAAACCATTCAACAACTTAAATTTATATTCCTCAATCGTAAGTACAAATTTACCCACCAACTGCTGTGTAGGTTTCTGTATGGCTCTGCGAAATCTCACTTAACTTTTGTTTATAATTTAACATGCTAGATTTTAGATTTTGAGAATATTTCAAAAACAAATAAAATTTTAGATTTTAAAATATTTGGAAATCCCATAGATTAAATAAATAATAAGATATTCACCTGTGTACGCTACTAGATGGCGGTGCAAAATTTTAATTTGAGGTGAAAAGCCTGCACAACTTTATTCCTCTTCTGAGATGCGCTCCGGGAGATTAAGGTCGACGATGTTCTGATTTCTGTCTTTCCATCTGATAACATCTTCCATTCTTTCGTATCCAAATTCACTTGTACAAACATCGTTCTCATCCATCCATTCCTTGCAATGATGCTCACTCTCTTCTCTCCGTCGTAAGCAACGGCGACCTCACATGACCGAAAATCCATCTTGTATTTGTTCACCCATTCAAGAGGCGTCGTTGTCAAAAGCTTCCATTGAAGAGCACTAGGATTCGCCTCCCACAGGCCCACTACAGTGAAGGGGCGCCATCGCAGAAGTGCATGCCTTCCTGATACAAAATATTCGGCTCTTGTACCCCACAATCCCAACGGTCTGCACCCGTCGGAATCTTGCCCTGCCTATTTGCCACAACTCCATATGCGGGATCTCTTCAACGACAGACAATTGGGTTTCTGTGTTATAGCTCACCATCCATTTCGGATAGAACGAGGTGCAGTTTATTGTAAGGGGGTAGGTTGAGGTACAGTAAATGGTGTTTCCATGTACAGTGGAATGGAGGAAGCGGCGGAAGAATTTGTGGTCAATCTCAGGGCAGAGTTTTATGGTCCATGTGCTTGCGAGAAGCATAAGACCGTCGGCCACTCCCTTGAGAAGCCAAGATGTACTAGCTGTCATGGGATCAGCGGGCAGATGTTGAGCGAGGGAGAGAAAGTACCAGTGGTCAGCGTTGTTGGTATTGAAGAGGACAAAGCCGTCGGGATTGTGGGCAGAAGTGGTGGTGAGAGCGATCCAAGATTGGTGGTTCCTCTCATCGTACAACTCTTGAAAGATGGGGCTCAAGGAAAGGAATTTATTATTATTATTAGGTCCTCACAAGTATTGTGAGTTTTGATTCATAATTATTTAGAAAAAGGAAATCTTTTACACATCGGAAACTTTTTCAAAAGCTACAGAGCAAAATCATTTAAAAAGAAAATTCGATAAACAATGTCTTAAAGTTAATCCTATTATAGAAACTTATATAATATATAAAAGCTAACTACATTAATACAATTTAAATTTATTAAATACTGTATAAGTAAATTTAATTAATGGAATTCAAATTTATTAGGTAACTTATCCAGCAAACATAACTTAAATGAAAAGAAAATTTACAATATTATGATAATTTATATAATAATAATTTTGATTTAAAAAATAAAAAACTATTTTTTTTCAATGGTTAAATTTGATGGGTTTCTTCTCATTAATTTTTCTTTTTAGTGATGGTTTTTTAAATTATCTTTCACATAACATTTAATATTTTTATTTATTTTTATTTGTTATTTTTCATCAATAAAGGGTTTAATAAGTTGTTTATTGATCTTAGTTCTTGCAAGGTGATTTGATCTCTTTGTTGTAAAATCCCAAGCTCCTATCCCATGTTCAGCTATCTTGAAATCCATTTAATAGTTTAATGTACTACATAGTTTTATCTGTGACATACGTACATACCAAAATAAATAAAAAATTTACTTTCTACCCTAAAGTTAAATCTCATTATTAAAATTTAAACTTATTATATAATACTGGAATCACTTATCATAATTTGACATTTTAACCCATAACACTTTTCATTAAAGTTCTAACTTAATCCGCATATAATTCACCACTTACCATACACTATGGAATTCCTTGTCACGTTATAAGGTTCTATTTGAATGTTCAACGCTTATTTCCGTCAACATCAAGATTTAATGTTAACATGAATATATATATATATATATATATATATATATATATATATATATATATATATATATCTCCCGCATTTGGTAAGATCAATGTCATCGTTACCACCAAGGCAAAGCTAGCACGTCTAAGCAAATAAATGTGTAAGTACTGGTTATTAACTCCACTCGACAGCTGTAAGATTTTTGTCATGATATGTTGCATTTTTCGATGGTCTCTGATGTGATCTTTGTCATGGAATTTAGAAAGATCAACGGTTGGCATTTAGGTAGGAGTTGCATTGTTAACCCCGCCAACCCTAATCCTTCTCGGCTTAATGTCACTGTGCCCACGCTGAGTAGCTTGTTTCATTTTGTGGTTTGTCATTGGTGCGTCTTCGAACTATGGCTCCGCCTCCATTGGGATTTTACCAGACTTACTAGGATTGAAATGGTGTAACCCTCATGGTTCTGCGACTTAGTGGAGAGGAGGTGTCATTCCTAACTCTGAAGAGTTCTTCTAGACTAAATCGTCCACTGCCTCCGACACAAATCCTTCGGAACTGGTTCCCTTTTGCTCAATATGCAGGTAATTACTCCCTTCGCAACTTCATCAGTCTTCTCAACACAAACACATATTTTGTTCCGAGATTATCTATTTTTTTGTCTATGGTTTAATGTTCTTTTCTTTGTTTCTCTATGTTTATTTGAAGACTTGTGGTGTAAAGCTCGGAGGGTAGAGATAATTCTCTAACTCAGGTAAACCCCTTAACGTTTCTCATTTTCTTGAACACGGTTCATCTTTGAATAGAAAATACATTTAGCATCTTGAATAGATTCCTTACAGACTTGCCTTCTATGGTTGTTGATGCAGGTCGACATTTCCTCCAATTAGCAGGTCTTTTGGGCATAGAAAATTTTAGTAATTTGGGAGGGCATCGATCACGACTAACATGCTTAACTTTTCTCCAGGTACTTATAATACTCCCGTTCAGACAATGAATTCTTAATGGTCTCAGGCGGCTTCTAGACTTCTTGGGGTTTATAAATTCCAAAGTTCAGTTTTATCGGTCGACCCAGATTGGGTCTTGTTACTCTTATATATATATATATATATATATATTGTATGGTTAAAGAAAATTTCTGGACAGAGTTTTCTTGAGGACTCAGATAATCTCTCGCTCTTCTATCTGTAAAAATTATCTGCGTATTAATTTATGAAAAAGAGATTCGCACTTTCTTATTGCAATTCTCGGATATGGCCATTATCCTATGTGACATTTGGACTGTTTGTTTTTGTTTAAGAGAGTAACTCGCCATTTCTTATGATGGAATGAAATGCCTATTTTGTTTTTTTTACGATAGCTGTAGACCTTCGGGTTTTGCAATCCGGGGTATTCCACCGGTCTTACCCTTTTCCAAAGAAAATATATATTACTTTCTCTCTATTTTATTTTAAATATGAATAAGGAGAACTTTCATACTTCTAGATGATATTTACGTAGGGTATATTTTCCTTGGTCATGGTCGAAGCTCTCGACTGACCTCTTATTTTCTGTACTACAAAGATTTGCTCCTCAATGATTGTTTCTGAGGTTTTATTCGAGGTTTACACTTCTGCAAAAATTATCGAATGTTGTTATTTGAAGAGTTAACAGTTACTGTCTTTTCTACTATTTTCCTCGGTAGATTAAATCCATAGTCATTAGTTCATTCTGGTAACAGTAGTTTTTATTTTGGTGACTGGACCACCTTTCGTAATGTCCAAGTATAACAGTGATTGAGGGACGATGTGTCCTGGGTTAGGGTTTTACCCGGTACCCTCGACCAACAGTCTCCTCTACATAAATTTAAATAAATGTTCTTCTATTTATCTAGCTCCACAGGTCCTTTCATTAACTAGAATATTTGTTTGCTATATAATAAGTTCACTATAATTTATCTATGCTTATAACTGAAACCTTGTTCTTTTCAGTTTCCTATATCTGACAGCCACCACTGTATAAATTTTAATCTAGATTTTTCACATTTTCCTGCACATAATAAAAGAAATACCGAACTTTAAATACATTGTTAGTTCTGCATTTTAATCCACGGCACTTATACAAACCTAGGATGTACATATTGGGATTTTAATAATACAAAGATTAATATCATTCCTTCCCAATACTATTTCCACATAAATCACTGTATCTAAAAAAATACCTGTACATACCTAGATTAGAGATATTACAATACTTAATTCTAATGAACATACACAATTACTTATTAGTTATGCAAGTTGCAGTTGTGGTCATCCTAACCTTCAAGAGAGGCAATTATGTCCTCCTCTTGCCCCTGTGCTCCTTCCTGAAAGGTATGAGTTGACAGTGGATATTTCTGCTGTGACCTCAGGACACCTAGTCCAGTCAGTACCAGAAATAAATTCAGGATTGCTGAGTGTTTGCCACTAATCTCTACCAGCTCTGGAAAATCTACACTCTCCCTTAGTCCATGAACATAAGCCATACTCCTCACTAGGATCAGTATCTTGTCCCCAGAGGAGCAGGTAATTTTTTCCAACTGTCCCCAACCACGTTCCAGTTCTTGGAAAACATTTACCATCAGCTTTTTATGGAGTTACTTTCCATAATTATTTTTATTATTCATAATTAATCACTAATGAAAATAAATTTTCAGCAAAACATTAACAGTTCTAGCCTTTTCTTAAAACAAATAATTAAAATGTCTTTTAACTAGTTAACAACTAGTTATCATTAAATGCAGTTGTCACAACTTCTCCCCCTGGAAGTAACATTGTCCTCGATGTTTAATTCTAGCTCAGAAAAGAGCTCTGGGTAAGCCTCCCGCACAAATCTTTCATCCTCCCATGTAGCCTCATCTGGGCCGAATTTCTTCCACTACACTTTAACTTGGGTGATGACTCGCTTCCGGAGCATAATTTCCCTCCGGTCAAGTATGTGTTGCGGCTCGACCAGAAACTTGCCATCCGAATCTCCCTGAAAAAGACAAAGTTCCTTGTCAATTTTCCTTAAATAAATCATATTTCAAGTTAGGACTTTTAGTTCTATCCTACTTGTATATTTTTCCAATGAATTACGTGCTTCGAATCATGCACATAATGATTCAATAGGGACACATGAAACACATTGTGTACTTGGATGTGATTGGGTAAAGCCAGTCGATACGCCACAGGTCCTACCCTAATTTGGAAGGGTCCACGGAACCTGGGAGCCAACTTGGCACGAGAGGTCCACCGCAATGTACTCCACTTGGGTTTGATCCTCACATACATATGGTCTCCCACTTCGAATTCCCGATAACTCCTCTTCTTATCTAGATAGATCTTTTGCCGATCTTGTGCAGCCTTCAAATTTTGTCTTATCTTCTTTAATTCCGATTCCATTTCAGCAAGCATTTCTGGTCCCAACATTAGTTTTGTTTCGGGGCTGCTCCAATTTATGGGTGTGCGACACTGCCTCCCATATAGAGCTTCGAATGGACTCATTTTAAGGGACTCCTGATAACCATTTTTGTAAGAAAATTCAACTAGATGCAAGTAGCCTTCCCATTTGGTTGGCTGTTGCATCACGTACATGCGCAACATGTCTTCCAACACTTGGTTTACTCGCTCTGTTTGACCATCTGTCTGGGGATGATAAGTTGTACTGAAGTTTATTTGAATCCCCAGACCTGTAAACAATGTCTTCCAAAATGTTGATTTAAAATTAACATCCCTGTCTGAGATAGTCGTCTTCGGAATGCTGTGTAGCTGGAATATTTCTCTCATAAAAATATCCACTATCTCTACAGTCTTGTAAGTAGATTGTACATGATCAGGTGATCATGTCCAAATGGAAAAAATGCTCAAAAATGGAAATGATTAGAATTGTTTTTAGTCTGAACGACCGGAAAGGCCTTGTCGCTGCGATTCTGGTGCCATGAACGAGACTCAAATCCGACGTCATATGTGAAAGTTACTGAAGTTTTAAAACGCCCAATAACCTTCAAAACATGACTTCTTGCTTATTAGTATGTCAATTTTTCAAAAAAAATTAAAATGGAAAATTTCATTTTTTTAAAGTATTTAGAGGCTTGTTGGAGGGTGGGCTGCCACGTGGCCCCAGGCCATTGGTTTAAAAGTGCTTTGCAAAAACTTTGAGGGCAAGAGGTTTGAACTCTTGACCCGACTCCTTGGGCAGAGGTTGAGCCAACCAACACGGCAAAGGAGTTGTTGTTGAATGGAAGGTTGGGCGGCAGGTGAACGAGGGTGAGTTGGGCGGATGTATGAACTCTCGTGCAGAGGCCAAATGACCAGTCAGGTCATTTGGAGGTTAAACGAGCAGAACTTTGGGTATAGCCCTTAAGGGCCAGAGCTATGGTGATAAGACTCAACTCTAAGACCACGGGCTAAGCCCATTTCAAACGGTGGAATAAAAGGGTTAAGCCCCTTTGGGGTTAGCTCTCTCCACAGGACCTCCGACCTGTGACCTTGGACGGGGGCTAAAACCTTATCTACCAGCGCAAAACCATCCGCCTTTTCAGCATGTGAAATCGCTTTTACAATTGACAGTTAAAATTTATGTTATCCCTAAATTGGCACGCGGTTCCACCTGTTTGGCCTGTTCGCTTATTCTGGTGGAGCTAACTGGAGTTCCTCTTGTTTTGGAGGAGATTTTTTAGTGCCACTAGGCAAAATCTTGTTTGGGTCATAACTTTCTCAATATTGAACCAATTTGGACGACATTTTAGTCAATTTTGGCTATTCTGAGCATTCTGGAGTGTTTGGGATAGGTTGTAGAGCGAACAGAGGTGTTATTCAGCCATTTTTTCTTCCAGGAAGAGGAAAGAGCCACTAGGGCCATCAGGGAGATGGAGTTGTATTGGGTTGTACTTCACTGTTTGAGGTGAAACAAAAGCCATTTTTAGCTTATTTCTGTTTTCTGAAGTCAAATTCACAGCTTCTTTTTGCCTGTTTAGGCGTATATTTCACTGTATAACCATTTTTTGCAACTTAATAGAGCAAGGAAATGCCCATTGGGAGCCTTGGACCCGGCAGATGTAGCCTAGGAGGGGTGAACTGCCTCATCAGTTTGCTTTGTTATGCTATGGTGAATTTCTATTACTGTGTATTTCTGATATAATATGTTAAACAGTAAACTTAATTAACATTTCCTCACACATAAACTCAAAAAAAATTACCAAAAACACTTTGTTTAACCTACAAGACATGGAGAATACTTTGCACACTTAATTATATGGGAATGGATACTTTTCATAGCATTAAAAATAGTTCCATTTTCAGATCAGATGGTATCAGAGCACAGGATTTGAGCCTTAGGAGCTATAGTTTTACTCTACATTTGTTCTTGTGCAAAGATATAGTTGATTGTTTGCAAGTTTTGATGCTTACTAGGATTAAAATTAAGAGAGGTGAAGGACACTTGTTTAGTGCACAAATTAATCCTCAACCAAGAAGGACCAGAGAGCCACCTCCAAGAGCCATTGAAGAAGCCTCAAGAATGTCTTAAAGAGAAGGAGAATTTCTTGAAGACATTGATCTCAAAGAAGAGGAACGAGTGTTCCGAAAGGCTTTCCTAGACATGACATAGATGGTGAGGATAATCTACCAAGAAATGAATGATAGGCTTGTTGGAGAAGGGTCTAGACACCAAAAAGAAGGAGAGGGTTCTTCAGGAGGAAATAAAAGAGATGACATGAAGTCAAAGAAAGGACATGGAGGTAATGGTGATCCACCATCCCCATCTTCATCCTCTTCCTCTACATTGTCATCCTCAACTTCGGTGAATCAATCTCACAACTCTAAAACTACTGGTAAAAGTTCATTTTTAAAGCTTGATGTTAAATTTGAGTTGCCTATGTTTAATGGTTAGGTCAATGCAGAGAAACTTGAAAATTGGATAAGACAGTTGGAAGTTTATTTGAGGATACAAAACCTTCATGAAGACGACACCAAGATTCAGTTAGCCTCTTTGAGAATGGAAGGAGCAGCATTAGCATGATGGGAAACCAAGACCAAGGATGAAATTAAAAAACATGGTAAGATCACTTTATCATGGGCTGAATTTATTTCCACAATTAAGAAGCAATTTTATCCATTAGCTCATTTACAAAAGGCTATCATGAATTGGCAAAGTTTTAGACAACTTAAGGGACAAAGTGTTCAAGATTATACCCAAGAGTTTAGACGAAGGGATTTATTACTTGGAATTGATTTGCATAGGAAAGAGACTTTGCTGTAATATATAGGTGGTTTACACAACTATCTTATACATAATATCCTTATGTTCAATCCTACTAGTCTAGACGAGGTTTGTGTCCAAGCCACGCATTTAGAGGCCAAAGGTAAACAATATTTTGATGGGAATGAGGGTAGTGAATTTAAAGGAAAAAGAAGAAAAATAAATGCAAACTCTAGGAAAGAAAAAGGAAAATTCTTTTGTAAAAACTATTCCAAAACAAGCCACGATGAAGACCATTGCTGGAAACTTCATCCAGAATTGAAGCCAGAAAAAATTAAAACCAAAGATAAGGCCAAAGAAAAGGGAAAAACGGTTGCAATAGCTGAACAAGACTTAGGGTTTTAATCAGGAGATGAAACTAAAAGCATAGCCATGATACTATAGAACATAAAGGGGAAAGATGTTGTCAAGGAAACAAATACCAGTTCTAGCACTTTAAACTGTCACATAGAAACTCCAAATGAAGAGAGGAGGATAGAGATATTTCATGTGAGGATAATTTAAAAACACACAAATTTAGACACACTATTTGACAGTGGGTCACAAGCGAATCTCATCTCATAAGACTTAGTCAAGAAGCTGAAACTTGAGACCATTCCACATCCAAAGCCATATCCACTTGGTTGGATTTGCAAGGATGTTAATTTACAAGTCTCAAGAAAGTGCATGTTGCGCTTCGCCATAACATCTCATTATGTTGATTTGGTTGAACTAGATGTGGTACATCTTGACATTACATGTGTGGTGTTGGGTAGTCCGTATTTATATGACAGAAAAGTGACCTTCCATCACCATGAGAATAAGTATCACCTATTTAAGGATGGCAAGGAGTTTATTGTGAGAGCACATCAGAAGAAGCTAGAATCGTCTTTAGTGAATGAAGGGCAGTTGAAAAGGCTTGTCAATGCAAGTCAAAGTCTGACTTTGTTGATGATTAAGCAAAAATATTTTGTACATAATATTTTTCATGGTATTGCTGATGTAAATGATGATATGTTTCAGTTTGAAAGAAGGTCTTCTTTGGAAGAAGATGACAAGATGTTGCAGAAAGTGTCTTTGGTGTCGATCGGTGCAGAGAACAAAGTTTTGGTGCAAGGTGGTGCAAAAATCCAAGAGAGGGTAAAGAATGCAAGCAAAGAGGGCAAAAATTTCAGCATGGATCAATGCTAGTTTCAGAATGGTAGATTGGTATGGTGAGAAAACTTGGTCGAGAATCGACACAAGTACATGGCTCATTCGGCAAAAATTCGCCATGAGGACAGTTGGCAAGGTGAATCTCAATTTCAGTTTCCTTTGAAGGTAGACCATTGTAGGAGCAGTATTTTTTTTTCAAATTATAGTTGTTGTTCTGCAAATTTCAAAAATTTGCATCATGACTCAATCAAGGTTAGCAATAGTCAGTCCGCAGATTCAAGGAAGAATTTATCTTTTTATGAGAAGCTCAATTTGATGAAGTCAGGGATATTTCAATGGTTTAAGGTTGGAAGAGTGGAGAATTAGTCTCCTCATCTTCAATTTCTATAATTCAGAGAGCTTTTGGGGTCCAAAAGCTTCCCATTGGGGAGGTGTGATCAGGTGATCATGTCCAAATGGAAAAAATGCTCAAAAATGGAAATGCTCAGAATTGGTTGCAGTCTGAACAATCAGAAAGGCATCGTCGCTGCAATTCTGGCACCATAAACCGGACTCAAATCCGACGTCATATGTGAAAGTTACTGAATTTTGAAAACACCCAATAACCTTCAAAACAAGACTTTTTGCCTATGAGTTTGTCAATTTTTCAAAAAAAATTAAAATGGAAAATTTCATTTTTCTTAAGTATTTAGAGGCCTGTTGGAGGGTACCACATGGCCTACCTAGAGGCTGCCACATGGCCCCAGGCCATTGGTTTAAAATTTCTTTGCGAAAACTTTGAGGGCAAGAGGTTTGAACTCTTGACTCGACTCCTCGGGCGAAGGTCAACCTGACCAACACAACAGAGGAGTTGTTGTTGAACAGAAGGTTGGGCAGTAGGTGAACGAGGGTGATTCAGGAAGATGTATGAACGCTCGTGCAGAGGCTGAACGACCGGTCGGGTCGTGTGGAGGTTGAACGAGTGAAACTTTGGGTATAGGCCTTAAGGGCCAAAGCTATGGTGATAAGACCCGACTCTAATACCATGGGATAAGCCCATTTCAAATGGCAGAATAAAAGGGTTAAGCCCCTTTAGGGTTAGCCCTCTCCACAGGACCTTCGACCTGTGACCTTGGGCGGGGGCTAAAACCTTATCTGCCAGCGCAAAACCGTCTACCTTTTCAGCATGTGAACACGCTTTTACAACTGACAGTTAAACTTTATGTTATCCCTAAGTTGGTGCGCGGTGTCTCCTGTTTGGCCTATCCACCTATTCTGGTGGAGCTAACTGCATTTCCTCCAGTTTTGGAGGAGATTTTTTAGTGCCACTGGGCAAAATCTTGTTTGGGTCATAACTTTCTCAATATTGAACCAATTTGGATGAAATTTTAGTCAATTTTGGTTATTCTGAGAATTCTGGAGTGTTTGGGACATGTTGCAGTGAACAGAGGTGTTCTTCAGCTGTTTTTGCTTCAAGGAAGAGGAAAGATCCACCAGGGCCATCAGGGAGATGGAGCTGTATTAGGTTGTACTTCACTATTTGAGGTGAAACAAAAGCCATTTTTAGCTTATTTTTGTCTTCTGAAGTCAAATTCGCAGCTTGTTTTGCCTGTTTAGGCATATATTTCACTGTATAACCATTTTTAGCAACTTAATAGAGCAAGGACATGCCCATTGGGAGCCTTAGACCCGACAGATGTAACCCAGGAGTGGTGAACTTCCTCATCATTTTGTTGTGTTATGCTATGGTGAATTTCACTTGCTGTGTATTTCTGATTTAATATGTTAATTAGTAAACTTAATTAACATTTCCTCACACATAAAATTAGAAACAATTACCAAAAACACTTTGTTTAACCTACAAGACATGGAGAATACTTTTCACACTTAATTATATGGAAATGGATACTTTGCATAGCATTACAAATAGTTCCATTTTCAAATCAGCACGGGTATAAAAGGTGCATATTTACTCAATCTTTCAACTACCACCATGATGGAGTCATTATCCCTTTTTTACCACGACAAACCTGTAATGAAGTCCAGGGATATGACCTCCCACTTCCATTCAGGTACTGGTATGGGCTACAACAATCCTGCAGGATGTCGATGCTCCACCTTAACCTGTTGACACTCCAAACATTTATTTAGATACTCATCAATATTTTTACGCATACCAGGCCAGAAATATACTTTTCTAATAGCTGTTAAAATTTTCTGGTATCCTGGGTGTCCTGCATAGTTACTCCGATGGTATTCATCCATGATTAACTCTTTAAGTTCCACCCGATTTGGTACATATAGATTTCCTCTAAAGGCTAGCATTTGTTCTTGGTTAACTCCATATTCAGAAGTACTTCCTTGTTTTCTGGTCTCTTCCATTTGCCGCCATAGGAATTGATATTCCGGATCTTTCTGTGCTTCTTCTTTTACTTGTTCTAAGAATTTACATTCAAGATGGTTGTAGTAAAGCTCATAAACACAATGCAGCTTCCTACTTAAAGAATCAGCCACCCGGTTCTCCTTTCCTTTCACGTGTTGGATGTCCATATCAAACTGACTTAGAAAGGAATTCCATCTTTCATGTCTGGAGTTTAAATCATCTTGCTTGAAATAACTAGTCAAGCTGCTATGATATGTTTTTAGCACAACATTTTACCCAACAAGTAGTGTCTCCATACCTGGAGCGCATGTACTAATGTTGTTAATTATAGATCATAAGCTGAGTACCTTTGTTCATGTTCCTTCAACTTTCTTGAATCATATGCCACTACTTTGCCTTCTTGAGATAAAATTTCCCCAACACCCTCTTTATTAACATCTATGCATACTTCGAATTCTTTGTTGGGATCAACTACCCTCAATACTGGTGCAATGGTCAATAATTGTTTCAGTCTCTCAAAACTGTTTTGGCACTCAACAGTCCACTTAAAGACTTTTCTTTTTCTCTACAAGGAGGTAATGGGAAAAGAAATTCTAGAAAATCCCTCAATAAATCTCCGGTAATACCCAGCTAATCCCATAAAGGATCGAATATCTGCCACATTCTGGGGTACTCGCCATTCCATGATTGTCTTGATTTTCTATGGATCCATAGAAATCCCTTTTTTGAAATGACATGGCCTAAGTATTGGATTTCTGATTTAAAGAAATCACATTTGTTGAACTTAACGTACATCTGGTGTTTTCTTAGCATTTCTAGCACAATCCTTAAATGCTCTCTATGTTATTCCTGGTTTTTAGAATAGATTAAAATGTCATCTATAAATATAAGTACAAAATTATCCAGGAAGGGATTAAATATACCATGCATTAACCTCATAAAGGTTGTTGGTGCATTTGTTAACCCGAAGGGTAGCACCATAAATTCATAATGCCCGTACCTGGTACGGAATGCAGTCTTGCAAATGTATTCATCATTGATTCGGATCTGGTGATATCCAGATCTTGAATCTATCTTCGAAAATATTGTGGTCCCCTTCACATGATCAAACAAATCATCAATCCTTGGTAATGGATACTTATTCTTGACTATTAACTTGTTGAGTTGTCTATAGTCCATGCACATTCGCATGGTTCCGTCTTTTTTCTTAACGAACAACACTGGTGCTCCCCACGGGGACACACTTGGACGAATATAACCTTTGTCCAGCAGTTCTTGTAACTACATTTTTAGCTTAGTTAATTCTGGAACGCTCAGTATATAAGGATCCCTTGACACAGGTGATGCTCCTGGCATTAATTCAATTGTAAAATCGATATCTCGTCTTGGTGGTAATCCAGGAATATTTTTTGGAAAAACATCCATGAAATCTTATACGATAGGTATGTTTTCCATCATAGGCGATTTTTCCTTGGAATTAGCATATCCCACTTGAATAGCATATATCTGGCATCCCTTACTTATATATTTATTCATTTGGGATGTTGTAATTGGACGCAGTTGTAGTGGCTTCTTGATTCCTTGAATATCCTTGCGTGTTCCATCTTGAATTCTGTAATAAATGATCTTTTCCTTGTATTCCACTAAGGTCTAATGTTTTTCTAGTCAATCCATGCCTAGAAAAACATCATAGGACCCTAATGGCAATATGTTTAGTTCCACATTCAACTATTGTTCTACAATTTCTAATGTACAGTTTGGTATCTTGGCAATTACCTTTCTTTTTTCTCTTGTGGCTAGCTATACCAGCCATGGGTTTTTGAATTTCTGCCCTTTTATTTTACAAGTTTCTACTATTTTGGGACCAACATAAATTAGACTTGCACCTGGGTCTACCAAAATTGAAACAGACTGAGACAATAATTTACCTTCCAATTCAATCATTGTTGGTTGATAATCTGTCTGTTGATCCTCCAATGCCGCGTTGATACGAGGAATGTTTCGTGCCACATCGCCTACTGTAGAAGCCTCCTGCAATTTTGCAACTGTGTCATTTCTTGCTCGCTGTGGGCAGTTTTTATAATAGTGTGCCTCACCACACCCTCAACACTGTAGAGGTGGCTTGGTGACATGCCCTTACTCAGGTTTTCTAGATGCCTCTGTAGGCTTCTCTTCTGTTGGCTGGTGGGTTCTTTGATGATTTTTGCTAAATTGTTTACTGACAGAACTTTGCACAAATTTTTTAAAGTTATTGCTTTTAGCTCCTTTGAAGTTCAAGCTGCTTTTCTGTCCTTTTCTTGGTTGCCAACTTTTTCCAACCTCCCCTTTAGCATTGGACTGCTGATAACACATTCATACCTTACGAATGGCTTCATCCATGGTTTTGGGATTTAGAAATTCAATTTTCTCTTTCATATGTGTTGACAAGTTGCTCAGAAATATTTGCACCTTAGCCTTTTCCTCTCGAAGTTATGAAACATATCGTAACAGGGAGGTGAACTTGGTGATATACTCGTCCATAGTCATCTGTCCCAGCTTCAAGTCATAAAACTCTTTATCTTTCTCAACGTAAAAACGTTATGTTAAATACTTGTCTTTAAAGTATTGCTGGAATAATTCCCATGTAATATCTTGGTCCTCAATTCTGCGAACGTTCTTTACTTCTTCCCACCACAGGGTGGCTTTCTCCCTTAACTAATATATGGCCAATCTGGCCTTCAGGTTGCTTCTATACTCGTACACTTGAAAATGTTTTTTAATGTTTATCAACCATGCCTCTGTCACTTCCTCAGCTTCACCATCAAATTTTGGTGGTTTTATTTTCTAGAACTCCCCCTGAAACTCCACTTTCTGCTTCTTATCTTATTGATGATCTGATACATTGCTAGACTCTGCTTCATTATAATTTTTATTCTTATTGCTTCGTTGAGAAGGGCTTCTTTCCACTCTGTCAGTGGTGTGTTCCCTTGTTTTTCACTCATCACCTTCTTGCATGTCCCTATCAACATTGGGGTGTTCCATTCCTTGATTTTTCTTGTCTGACAGGCTCTTAAGTATCTTTTCTTGCTCTTGCATTAATCATTCGTTATCCCTTGAAACTCGCACCATCTCTTCCTGTAGTTGTTGTACTGTATTCAACAGTAAGCTGGTTTGATTATGTTGCTCCTCTAGCAGTCTACTTGTTTGCTGGTGTTGATCCACACTCAGCTGAACCCACATCTCAGGGCTCACTACTGGTTGTGTTTGGGGTTCCCCAGTGTCTTGGGGTGGTTGTTGCGTTGTTCCCTTTCTCATGATGTTTCCTGTTATGCTTATATTATGTGCATCAGTATACACACAACGTAATTTTTTAGTTGACCCTTAGGGTCCCAACGTATGAATGCTGCTCTGATACCACTTGTGACATACATACATACATACCAAAATAAAATAAAAAATTACTTTCTACCCTAAAGTTAAATCCCATTATTAAAAGTTAAACTTATTATATAATACCAGAATCACTTATCATAATTCAACTTTTTAACCCATAACACTTTTCATTAAAGTTCTAACTTAATCCGCATATAATTCACCACTTACCATACACTATGGAATTCCTTGTCACATTATAAGGTTTTATTTTAATGTCCAACGCTTATTTCCATCGATATCAAACTTTAATGTTAACATGAATATATATATATATATATATATATATATATATATATATCCTGCATTTGGTAAGATCGGTGTCCTTGTTACCACCGAGGCAAAGCTGGCACATCTAAGAAAATAAATGTGTAAGTACTAGTTATTAACTCCACTCGACAACTGTAAGATTTTTGCTGTGATATGTTTCATTTTTTGATGGTCTCTGATGTGATCTCTGTCGTGGAATTTAGAAAGATCAACGGTTGGAATTTAGGCGGTAGTTGCATTGTTAACCCCACCAACCCTAATCCCTCTCAACTTAATGTCACTGTGCCTACGCTGAGAAGCTTGTTTCGTTCGGTGGTTTGTCATTGCTGCGTCTTCAAACTATGGCTCTGCCTCCATTGGGATTTTACCAAAATTACCGGGATTGTAATGGTGTAACCCTCATGGTTCTGCGACTTAGTGGAGAGGAGGTGCCATTGCTAACTCTGAGGAGTTCTTTTGGACTAACTCGTCCACTGCCGCCAATGCAAATCCTTTAGAACTAGTTCCCTTTTGCTCAATATGCAGGTAATTACTCCCTTCACAACTTCACCAATCTTCTCAACACAAACACAGATTTTGTTCCGAGATTATCTATTTATTTGTCGATGGTTTAATGTTCTTTTCTTTGTTTCTATGTGTTTTTTTGAATACTTGTGGTGTGAAGCTCAGAGGGTAGAGACAATTCTCTAACTCAGGTAAAACCCTTAACGTTTCTCATTTCTTGAACACGGTTCATCTTTGAATAGAAAATACATTTAGCATCTTGAATAGATTCCTTAAAGACTTTCCTTCTATGGCTGTTGATGCAAGTCAACATTTGCAGGTTGACATTTCCTTCAGTTAGCAGGTCTTTTGGGCATAGAAAATTTTAGTAATTTGTGCTGGCATTGGTCACGGCTAAGATGCTTAGCTTTTCTCCACATACTTATAATACTCTCGTTTAGACAATGAAGTCTTAATGGTCTCAGGCGGCTTCTATACTTCTTGGGGTTTATAAATTCCAAAGTTCAGTTTTATCGGTCGACCAAGAATGTGTCTTGTTACTCTTATATATATATATATATATATATATATATATATATATATTGTATGGTTAAAGACAATGTCTGGATAGAGTTTTATTGATTACTCGGATAATCTCTTGCTCTTCTATCTGTAAACATTATCTGCGTATTAATTTATGAAAAAGAGATTCACACTTGCTTATTTCAATTCTCATATACAGCCATTATTGTGTAAATAGTCCTGTTTAAAATTTATGTGCCATTTGGACTGTTTATTTTTGTTTAAGAGAGTAACTCGCCATTTCTTATGATGGAATGAAATGTCTATTTTGTTTTGTTTACAATGCCTGTAGACCTTCGGGTCTTTAAATCCAGGGTATTCCACCAATCTTACCCTTTTCCAAAGAAAATGAATATTATTTTCTCTTTATTGTATTTTAAATATGAATAAGGAGAACTTTCATACTTCTAGATGATATATACCTAGCGTACATTTTTCTTTGTCATGGTCGAAGCTCTCGACCAACCTCTACTTTTCTGTACTGCAAAGATTTTCTCCTCAATGATTTTTCTAAGTTTTTATTCGAGGTTTACACTTCTGGAAAAATTATCGAATGTTGTTATTTGAAGAGTTAACAGTTACTGTCTTTTCTATTATTTCCTCGGTAGATTAAATCCATAGTCATTAGTTCAATCTAGTAATAGTAGTTTTTATTTTGGTGACCGGACCACCTTGTTTAATGTTCGAGTATAACAGTGATTGAGGGACAAAGTGTCCTAGGATAGGGTTTTACCCGGTACCCTCAACCAACAGTCTCCTTTACATAAATTTAAATAAATGTTCTTCTATTTATCCAGCTCCATAGGTCCTTTCATTAACTGGAATATTTGTTTGCTATATAATAAGTTCACTGTAATTTATCTATGCTTATAACTGAAATCTTGTTCTTTTCATTTTCCTATATCTGACAGCCACACTGTATAAATTTTAATCTAGATTTTTCACATTTTCGTGTACATAATAAAAGAAATACCGAACTTTAAATACATTGTCGATTCTACATTTTAATCCACAACACTTATACAAATCAAGGATTTACATATTAGGATTTTAATAATACAGAGATTAATATCATTCCTTCCCAATTCTATTTCCACATAAATCACTGTATCTGAAAAAATACATGTACATACCTAGATTATAGATATTACAGTACTTAATTCTACTGAGCATACACAATTACTTATCTGTTAAGCAAGTTGAAGTTGTGGCCCTCCCAACCTTCAAGAGAGGTGATTATGTCCTCCTCTTTCCCCCATGCTCCTTCCTGAAAGGTACGGGTTGACAATGGATATTTCTGCTGTGACCTTAGGACACCTAGTCTAGTCAGTATCAAAAATAAATTCAGGATTGTTGAGTGTTTTCCACTGATCTCTACCAGGAAAATCTACACTCTTTCTTAGTCCATGAACAGAACCCCTACTCCTCACTGGGATTAGTCTCTTATCCCCAGAGGAGCAGGTAATTGTTTCCAACTATCCCCAACCACCTTCCAGTTCTTGGAAAACATTTACCATCAGCTTTTTATGGAGTTACTTTCCATAACTGTTTTTATCATTCATAATTAATCACTAATGAAAATAACTTTTCAACAAAACATTAATAGTTCCAGTCTTTTCTTAAAAAAAATAATTAAAATGTCTTTTAACTAGTTAACAACTAATTATCATTAAATGAAGTTGTCACATTATCACTCATATTTTTGCACCATGCCCACACTCATTTTAGTTAAGGTATAATTTACTGAATTACCCTCATTTACAACATAAATAATGGCACTAATTATTGTTATACTTCTTGAATTTTAAAACTTTTGTTTATACACCTTGAGATTTATTTGATAGTGTATTTATTTTCTAGGTGCTAGAATGTAAATAGTATTATTTTTCCAAAAAATAACTATGATGAGGTGTATGTGGTATGATATAATACTAAAAAAAATCTTACGAGTCATGTGAATGAGTGTGCAATGATATGTTATATATATAATTATATTCCTCTAATTTTAACCTACTCTTTGCCCACTCATTTCCCATAACTAATAATCCCTATACATACTACAACCCTAATGTAGGAACATTGGGATCATGATCTAGGTTGTACAACCCTAATGTAAGAAAGGATGCTCGGTTCATGATCTAGGTTTTCTTGGTAACATAAAATCAATTAAAAGCAATTGTGTTAATCCACTTTTTCCTTTGAGTAACCAGGAAAACAAACTAAAACACTATCAATAAAATGTTAAGAATTTAATTATACACCCTAAAAAGTAAAGATTTATGTGCTAATTTTCCAAACAAATTTCCAATGATAAATAGAGCTATGACATTGCAGCTCCAACTCAACTGCAATTTAGAAATCAAATGTTGGAAATATTGCAAATGACTTGAACGAATGTCCAATGATAAATCCATCTATTAAATTTCAGCTCCAGTGCTCAACTACAATCCAGAAATCAGATGTTGGAAATATTGCAAAGGACTAAAAACAAATCACAAGAAACCTAACTAAAATGCTTTCATGCCTGCATATCATAGAAGCACAACGACCCTCAAACTCTGCATAGTGTTTCCGACATTACTATGGCGTGTATATCATCTATGGCATTCCTATTTCTTTTTGTGGTTTTCTATGCACTGTGCCCTCTAAACGGTGTTCACTGCAGGGATGGAAAATTGTTGAAGGAAGAGCATTTGCTTTAACTACAAATTCATGGTCGTGGCAAAGGCACTGGTAATGGTGGAGCTAGTGCTAGTTGTGATTCCTCGGGCTCTGGATCTGATGGTCATCAATCAGTTTCAAAACATGGTTCCTCAATCTCTGCAAATTGTAATGCCTTTGGCTCCATTGGTTCCCTCATAATGAAAACGCTTCGCCTTCGGCTTCTTCTAATGCTTTGAGTTGAGGATATGGTTCTTGTGGCGGTTAGGGCTGCTAGACTAATATTATTTGGATCTATTTGTGGTGTTGGTAAGGGTCAATATGAAATGTTTTTACAAATTAGTTGTTCAAAGGCACTAACTGCTATAAAATTTCATTAATATGAATTAACTTATGACCAACTTTCCCTCTAGGTAGTAGACTCCAAATAATGCCAACATAATCTCTATTCAAATTCAAACTTTCCATATATATATTAATACAATATTTACTGAGACAAACGTACAATCCTTGTTTTCAACAAAATAATCCTTAAAAGATCACAGACTCTATAAAAAATAAATTAGACGTGATTGGTAAAACTATATATATATATATATATATATATATAACTTGTACATGCCAGTGATTATGACAAATTTTAAATCATTAACCCGCTCAAAATGACGTATTTATATTAAAATAAGCAGTATTTAATAGGTAAAAAAGGTGAAAATAGCTAGCGTCAATTTTAAAGCTTTATTCTTTTCATGAAATTTTTTATTCATATTTAATATGGAAAAAAAAGGGTTAGATAAATTATAATAAATATTATATTGTATTTCGTTTTGATCAAACTCATATTATTTGAATTTGAACCAAAGAAATTTACAAAATTTATATAATTAAACACTATATATTAATATTTTACAAATTTTATATGATTAAACATTATATATTAATTTTTTTTTTTTTAAATAATTTAATTTATCTATATCCAATTTGATTGGTTGTTAAATTCAACATATTGCAAATCTCCTAAAAATTAGCGTTATATATTTGTGGCATTAATTATGGTTTCTAATCTAAGGCATTGCTACTCCTAAAATTATGGCAAAGTAAGAATGTAGCGGAGGATTACTCATCGGACAAGTTTTAAATACTAGTTTTTGGGTTCGAAATTATTTTCCTTGGATTAAAAGCATTAAGTTGATCGCCTATTAAATCGGATTTTGTTTAAAATTGTTTAGTAATCTTGGGCACGGATTTATTTTCCTTCGAGTAAAATTGGATTTTGATTAAAATTGCATAGTAATTTATTGAATAAAAAAATATTTTGTCGTTTGTCCAAGTTGATTTATTGAAGAACCTAAAGCCAACTCAATAGCAAAGAGGTGAGTGGGCTCAAATAAATTATGGATTGAAACAAGTTAAAGCTTTGTCATATCTAAATTCATAATGTTATGTTTCATATTTTTCAAATTAATTAATTTTCAAGTTTGTTTTTATTGGTGTATAATGAAAATGATTTGTTTGTTGTTTAAATATTTTATATAATTAAAACTGTTAAACACACACATGGTAACCATACATAAGGAGAAACTAAACACACATAGACAGAAAGATAAGTGTCTGATATTTTACTATTAACTATAGATGTGCTTTTATAGTATATTAGGTGTGATATTTGGATTCTGCATTCCAAGGTCACTTGGACTTCTTTATGACTGTTCGGCTTCCACACCTACCTGTTGAGGATTAGGTGTCCAACATTCCCCACTTAATCCGAAGGGGTATGTGTGAGTCTAAGAAGAGAGTTGTAATACAAATCTGCAAAGTATGCATGGTAGCACTTAAGCTGAATTAGCTCTCTGAAATGTTGGCATAAAGAGGCGGTTTAAGGATGACCACCAACACTGGAATGCAACGCTTATTGCAGTTCCCGGAACGCTTCAAATCTGGCAAGAAGTTGAGGGCTTCTACTAGAGGAAGTGTCTCTCATATTTGAAGAGGGAGACCTTCAACCTAGAAGAAGGGAGGTCTATAACCTGTGATGGTTTAAGGATGACCACCAACTCTGGAATGCTTGATGCATTTCCCCGAACTCTACCAAAGCTGGCAAGAAGTTGAAGTCTTCTGCTAGAGGAAGTGTCCGGAATTCTTTTGAAGAGGAAGAATATCAACCTCGTATAGATGGTTTAAGGCTTTCCACCAACCAAAGGAATGCTCATGGGCATCCGTGTCTTTGGCTACAACTCTGAATCTAGAATGATAGGTTGTGGCTCAGGCTTGCTTGAACTGCTATGTCTCTGGCTACAACTCTGAATCTGGAATGACAAGTTATGGCTCAGGCTCGCTTGATGTGGCATCGAAGCTTGTAGATGACCACCATTTCCCCCCCTGTCAGGTACATGGTGAGATGATGGCGAAAAATCAACTACAAGTTTGTTCAATATTTTAGAAAAAGTTCTGATATGCGACTTAAACATGTATTTTCTTGGTTGTTGATGCCCATTGCCAAGAAGCGATTCATCCAAGATGAATCTTTGTTCTTGTAGGAGGCTTGTTTCTGAAGAATTTGTGTGAAGAGTGGGTGTGTCGACGACAGTGCTTGCGTGGGTGAAGATTGAAACAATTATCTTTCATATGGTCAACTCGATCACAGTGTTGGCATTTTTCAATCTATTGTTTCTGATTTTGAAGAGCAGGATTTGGAACAGCTGAAGGTGAACTGTCATGAAGAAATCCGGCACTCTGAAATTGAATGAGCTTGGAGTAGTCTGGAATATGAAAGGACAACTCCTTGTCATATCCAAGACCTGTTATGTGCTTGTTATGGACAAGCTCTTCCCAAGGTCTGATGATGGGCTTGGGAAGTGCAGGCTGGATTTTTTCTTCTTTCTGCAAATCTCCTCCTAAAATGGGTATTGCATCTGCACTTTTTTGTTGATGGGAGTCTGTCTCAATGTTCTGAACAAGAAAAAGTTTAGAATGATGACTATGCTTATGTAACTCTTCTTGTTGTAGCTGAGATTTGAGTTGCAGAAACTCAATATTTTCTTTTGCATTTTGTAGACAATTTTGGATATCAACAAGAATGGTTTTGTTTATTTTGACTGTGTCTCCAGATTCAAAAATGGAGAGTATGAGAGTATCTAGAAACTTTAATAACTCAATACTTTTATCCATTGTCTCAGTAATAAATAAACGCCTAGAAATGCACCACTTATTGATTCTAGAATCTTATTTTAGTATGAGGATAGGTGAAAATTGGCCTTAAATAATCAAGATGCTTGCAACAAAAAATAACACTGACTTCAAAGACTCAAGTCAATAAATCTTCACAAATATTTGCAAGGAAAATAAATGTTGAGATGATAAAGGAACTTGCAACAATAATGAAGATAGAGCTTGTTTCTAGCAACTCGTCCAAAATGTACAACAAGCAACTTTTAATTTAATCCGGAACAAGCAATCAATGACTTAAACTCTAAGATTTGACTCCCTATTTTGCACTAATATTTTCCAAGCAATTTACCATTCGACTCCTTTAAGGAATAATGCCCAAAATTCGGATTGTTCACCTCTCTGAGATGGTTACCGTTTTTGGTAATTGCAGCGGGATTTTGGAGAATTCTCCTTCTCGGTAATTTGGACCTCAGGAAGCAATCCTTAATTTAACTACCTGGAAAGAAAATTTCTATGAACAGAGGCCACCCTTTGGAAAAACCAATAGTTTGGGTCGTGCCAGTGTTTATTTTTCTCCAATAAATAGTTCTACTGCCACAGATGATCCTTTAAATAAGGTCACAGGCAACCCAGTTGATGACATACGCGAAGCATGGCTGAAGAAAGAGGAAAAGGATTTTCTTCTGGCATTCACCAAAGCTTTGCTGCCTTGGTTTACTTGGCATTCGAAACTACAAATGTTATAATGCAACTTCTCCTTTTAAAATGACAAAGTTGGGCTAGACTATGGAATTGCAGATAGTGTCTTCAAACGATAGAGAGAAACAATGGAGAGGAGTTCAGCCTTTCTGTAGCACACGGTTGACCTAAAAGGGTAGGTTGAAGACCATGAATGTCCCTTGTAGTCATTTTAATTGAAAATCCAATATGTGCTCTTCTCTCTCCACAAGGATGTTTGTAGACGCCTTCTTCTTTCCTTCCAATATAGCTGATATCTCGTCCTCATTTTCAGAAATTCGAGTAGTTGCAAAGCACTGGAAGACTTGACTCTCTACTATTAGTATTTTTTTTCGATAGCCTTATTTTTTTTTTTGGAAGTGTGTTTCTTGACTTGTATTATGCAGGTGGTAGCAACATTACATACGATCCTTGCAGCTATATACGACCTTCCATGAGCAAATTTGAGTGGATATTCGAGGAGTGTGGTGGGAAGGTTATGCATAGAAGGAACATTACTTGGCATACAGGTCTGACCAGTCAAAGAAAAATGGTCGGGTAGTAGTCAGGTGTGTTAGGTATGTAGGTAGAACGCTCATAAAAGATTATATGCAAAGAAAAAAAATGCATGGTTTAGGGGCGAGCAGCATGAGTTAGGCTCGACGAGAATGCTTGGAGGAATTGACAAGAGGTAATGTGTCGGACGGTCAAACCGCAAAACTTGAGAGTTGTTGGGCGGAGATGACGCGACAGGGAGGGAGCTAGAGCAGCGGCGGTGGAGGCAACGTTACGAAAAAGGAGTGCTGAAAAATATTAATGCATGTATTTAGGGTTTCTTTCAACGATCCCTAAAGAGCTAGGCAGAAATGTTATTGACTGAGATAGAGTGGTAACTGCACCCAACAACTAGCACCTACCAAATTTTACGAGCACCAGGACTGACAAGTAGAAATTATAGGAGTTATTGAATGTCACTTACGAGTAGAAGGAATGTTATGTCAGGCCATAGCTATATTTGTGGAAAGTTATAGCAGATACAATTTTGACATCTCAAAGAAATAGCACTCAAGAAAATCAAATTTCTGAGTAGGACCAACTGTGCTCTAATACCATGTTAAACACACGCATGGTAACCACACATAAGGAGAAACTAAACACACATAGACAGAAAGATAAGCGTGTGATATTTTACTATTAACCATAGAAGTGCTTTTATAGTACATTAGGTGTGACCCTTGGATTCTGCATTCCAAGGTCACTTGGAATCCTTTATGACTGTTCGGCTTCCACACCTACCTATTGAGGATTAGGTGTCCAACAAAAACAAATAAATTATAAATTGAAACTAGGTAAAACTTTGTCTTATCTAAATTCACAATGTTATGTTTCATAATTTTTATATGCTAATTGATTTTCAAGTTTGTTTTTATTTGTGTGACAGAAAAATGATTTGTTTATTGTTTAAACATTTTATATAATTTTTTTGATAAAAAATAATTTAATTTAATTTATAAAATTAAATATTTTCAATAATTTTCTTAAATATAAATTATAATTTAATTTAATTTATAAAATTAAATATTTTAAATCATTTTTTTTAAATATAAATTATAAATTGAAATAGTAAAATTAAAAGTAAATCAATTATAAAAAGTAAGTTTAAACACATACATAAATAAATATATATATATATATATATATATATATATATATATATATATATATATATATATATATATATTTTAATTTATAGTTTCACTTAATTGACAAAAAAATTAAAAACAAATTACGTAATAAATTTTAAATTACTTTTAAAAAAATAGATAATTAAAATTTCAAAAAATAAAAAGACAAAACAAAAGTTTGTATTAGGGAACAAAATAAATTTTAAAAAAGGTAATTTTTTATTGCCTTTATTAATTTTATTCAAATTAAATCAGAAAATAAACCAAAATATTTAAAAAAAATACACTTAAAAACAACTAGTTTATATTCTAAAAAAAATGAAGTAATAATATTTAAGTTTTTTATAATATTATTATTAATTAATGACCAAGACATTATGAATTTAAATAATAGATTTTATTATTTTTCTATGAGATCATGAAATATATAATATTTAAAGTTATTTAATATTACACAATTTTTAATTAGTATGGTTTAATAACTAATTTGTTATAAATTTAAAAAATATAATGATATACTATATATAGGGGTAACAGAATTCATTCTTATTGTCAAAATATCACACAATTCAAAACCAATGTTTTTAATGATAAAGAATTATTTTCAGCTTTTTGAAAATATGAATAAATTTAAAATTGAATTATTAGTAACTCTTGCATACATATTTCATTTGATTTTTGGTCAAACTTATATTATTTAGGTTTGATCAAAAAAAGTAAAATTTGTATAATTGAACATTATATATTAAAATTTATTATTTTTTAGAAATAATTTAATTCATTTAAATCTTATTTAATTAATTTGACCATGGATGAATTCACATTTTAACAAATGAAATTAGCAACAAAGTTGTTTATACTTGCAAACAATGCATAATTATAATTAACAAAATACCTCAATTTCCAATCAATAAACTTAAATTGAGTCGATTACTTTAATTTAATTATATTTAATCTAAGTGGTAAAGAGTAGCTACTATATAGCACTTGTTTTTCATGTGAAAACAAAAAAAAATCATCAAAATAAAATAATACATATCTTAATATTAATTATTATTTTTATATTAAAAATAATGTTAAACCACTTATCCTTTTTAAAGTTCCATGTAACGATACTTTGAAAGTGATTCAATATTGTAAACCATTATTAAAGATTTATATAGTGTATTGAAATGCTCTTAATTTTAGAAAATAATTCTAAAACAAGTTAAATATATGCACACTAAAGTGAGTCTTTTTTTTTAACAATAGATATAAAATAAAGTTACAGTCTAACGAGCGTGCAAATTTTTATTGAAAATTATGAAAATTCCGACAAGTTTTTTATAAAATCTGACATGGATTTTTGTAAATCCAGGTTACAGTTGTCAAACTTCAAGATTTTGGGTTCCCAAAATTTTTTTGATGGTGCTAAATTCATTTCCACCACAAAAACATGATTCAAGCTCTTCTACTCATAGACTTTTTGAGTTTTTTTGTCGGATTCAAACCACTTTTGACCGTTAGGGAAATTCCTCCACCTCGGTAGGCGACACCTAAGATAAACATTTTTTTTACAAACAATATCAAAATAAATCTCAAAACAATGTGAGTATTAACCTTTTCAAATTTTCAAACAAATATCAATATTTAATGAATGAAATCTATATTCTATTATATATATATATATATATATATATATATATATATATAGCAACAAGTTTAGATTTTGTAATAATATGTATTGATGATACTCTCATTTTATTAGGAGTGGTGAAAATGGTTAAATGGAAGATTAATAAATTTTGATATCTAATTTTAAAATAAAAAAATTGTTTTTGTTTTTCTTTTCTTTTTTTAACTCTAATCAAGAATTTTATATTAATAAAAATATATGTCTAAAGTGTTAGGTCCCTATAATACTAGTGTATTCACCTTATTGTTATTGTAGTCCCTTATTGTTATAGTTATGCCCATGTATCCCCCATGTTGTTACTATTGTGCCCTATAAAAGCCTACTATTGTTATTTTCCTTACATTACTATTATTATATTGTGACCCCTTATACTCCTACATATACCAAGGAGTTCTTACCATTTGTATCATCCAATAATTGTTTATTTATGTAATGTAGAGGAGGTTTCCACCTCGAAGAGGAAAAATTTTAAGTCGTTGATCTATCTTTCCTTCTTTTCTTTTAGCTAGTTTCATAACATTTGGAATCAGAGCTTTGGATTCTAGGGTTTTTCTTCTTCAAACGGGTCATATTGGAATTTTTACTATAATTTTTTTTTACGAAGCTTCAGAAGCTGAAATTGCAACCACATGAAGATGAAATGTTGGTGAACCTTGTGTGCAAATTTCAGATCTTGGTTCGCTATATTTTCGGATATATGATCCGATTAAGTTATGGTTTTTGCAGGATCCATAATTCCGTCTCAAACAACTGACCTAGAGAAAATTGTCATAACTTTCTCTTTGAGCATCAAATTTGAATTTTGTAAAAAATTACTGAAATTTGACAAACTGTAGTTTTTCGGGTATCATTTTCAGGGTTGAAGGTGGAAACAATGACATGTGTTACTCCATACATGTTTTCTCTACTGAGCTACTCAATAATCAGGTCATCGTGGGAAATTGGGCATAACTCTTTCTTGAAGAATCCAATCTAGGTCTGACTTATGGGGTTGGAAAGAAGACTCATAGGGCTACCACAAGACGAAATTTTGGATCTTAGAGATCTGTAATTACAAAGATACACCAATTTCAATATTGACCTCCTAAAAAGCAAGAAAAAGGTGTGTATTTTTTAAAAATTTGCATACATTTTGTTTGAAAACACAATTTGAAGTGATTCAAATGACATAGTGAAGCATAGGTATCTTTGTTTTATTTGAAAATTCCTCAAAACAAAAAAATGGACACAACTAGTAAGAAACCAGAAAGCTGTTCTATGATGCATGAGGACGAGGAAGAATTGTATCATGATATATAAAATTTACGAGACCAAGTGCAACAAATTTCGCTCTCGCAAAAAGTAACAAAAATGAATTGAAATCCATGTTGAATTTTAAGATAGATGGTATGAAAAGGGACATGAGAGTTAAGATAGATGGTGTAAAAATGGACATGAAATTTTTAAATGATGGTTTAAAAGCATACATGGAAGCAATGATTAATGTCAAGATAGAGGGGTTGAAGGAAAGTTTGGAAAATTTGCTAGAATAAAGGCTTCCCAGTGGTGACAAGGTAATCCATGAAAATCAGTATGAAGACAAAAGGAATATGAATTATTATTTCAGATACTCTAATGTTGGGCTTAAGAATCACCATAATCCAAATATCAATATGAGGAATTTTGATGGAAATGATTCGGTAACATGGATACTACAGATGGAGCAATATTTTGATCTCCATGATGTGCAACACACACAAAAGTTATATATTGCAAATTTATATTAGAACCAAATCAATTTGTACGATATCGATGGCTTCCTTCTCGTAAACCACTTGTCCCTTGATTAATTTTTACGAAGGAAATGGTAGCAGATTATCAGGATACAAAGAGAAACACCTTCTTTAGCCAATTGATAAATCTAAAACAAAAGGGCTCAGTGGAAGAGCACATTGATTACTTACAAAAATTGAATATCAGGTTAACTTATATTCCAAAGGAGCATATGATTGATGTACTCCATAGGGATTTTGAAGAATAACATGCAACATGAGGTTCACCTTTCGGAACCTCATTCATTAGAGAAGGCATTCAGGGTGGAAATAAAAAAGTCGAACCTCATTCATTGGAGAAGGCATTCAGGGTGGAAAGAAAAGTTGAAAGAAAAATTATGGAAACAAGGAAATCTACCACTCACAACTATAAATATTGAAGTTTTGTTTCTCCTATCCTTCCACAACCTACAAGGTTGACGCCAAAACAATTGGAGGAAATAAAACAAAAAGGGGTTTTTAATATTTGTGATCGCAGATACACTAAAGTTCGTAAGTGTCGTGAGAAGAAATTATTCTACATAAATTGTGAAGAGGAGGAAGAAAAGTAACAAGAAACATCAAAAGCTGAGGATATACACCAGGAACCAACCCATGAGAAATAAGAAATGAATCCAACCATATCTTGCAATGCATTGGCAGGAATTATCACTCCTCAAATATTCAAGATAGAAGGATATATCAAGAAGAAAAAGGTAATAGTATTGATTGATTCAAGTAGTACTCACAATTTTATTCATTGTAATATAGCCAAGGAGTTTAATTTCTTCCTATATTCAACACGAGAGTGTCAAGTGATGGTGGAAAATGGAGGAACCATAGATTGCTCTGGAAAGTGTCATAATATCAAGCTAACCATGGAAATTTTTTTATTGAATAGTCCAATTCTCATTCCAATGGGTGGTTTTGATGTTGTATTAGGAATCCAATGGTTAAAATATTTGGGAAAGATAGCTTTAAATTTTCAAGAACTTTTCTTAATTTTTTTTGGGAAAGAAAGGAAGTTGAATTAAACTGTATTGCAGGCAAACTAGGAAACATAATCAGCTCTAATGACATGAAAAAAATTATGAAGAAATAACAATGAGGCTTAATTGCACAATTATTCTCACTAGAGGTTCAAACACCAAAAGCATATATTTCTCCAGATCTCCAAAAGTCTTAGATAATCATTCCAATGTATTTGAGACTTCCAAAGGCCTCCCACCTATTCGCGGTCATGATCATGCTATTAATTTGATTCTAGGACATGTTACTCAAAACATCAAAACTTATATACATCCATATGCCCAAAAGAGTGAAATTAAACGTATGGTTGCATAAATGCTAGAGGCTAGTATAATTCAACCTAGTCAAATTTATTTCTCTGTTCCAGTAGTATTGGTGCACATGAAGGATGGATCATGGCATATGTGTCTGGATTATAGGGGGTTCAAGAACCTCACTATGAAATTTAAATTTCCCATTCATGTCATTGATTAATTTTTGGATGAATTACATGGAGCAATTTACTTCACCAAGCTAGATCTTTGTTCAGGATATTGTCAAATTAGAAAGAAGACTAAAGACATTCCGAAAACAACATTTAGAACTCATGAGGGTCATTATGAATTTTTGGTCATGTACTTTGGCCTCACTAATGCATCTTCTACATTCATGTTTTGATGAATTCCATTTCAAACCATTCCTTAGTAAATTTGTGTTAGTATTTTTTGATGATATACTAATCTAGAACAAGTATTGGAAGGATCATGTTCAACATGTTGACAAGGTGCTCAAACAAATGGAGGAGAAACAATTATATGTAAAAACCTCCAAATGTTTCTTTGGAGTACACGAGGTGGAATATTTGGGTCATATTGTATCTCATGAGGGTGTAAAGGTAAACCCTAAAAAAATTAAAGTCATTAAGGAACGAAAATCCCCATAAACATAAAGCATCTTCGAGGATTTCTCGAGTTGACGGGGTATTATCGCAAATTTTTAAGAAATTATGGGAGAATAGAAGCACCTCTAACAACATTACTAAATAAATATAAATTTTATTGGACTCGAGAATAAACTGAGGCCTTTGAACATCTTAAAGAGGAAATGTGCCAAGCACCGGTGTTAGCTACGCCTGAATTCAAAAAAACCTTTTTGGTGGAATGTGATGCCTTAGGAAGTGGAATTTTTTTTTTTTAATGCAAGAAGGAAAAGCCATTTCTTTTCAATGTCATCCAAACAAAGGAAAGTATTTACACAAACATATTTATGAGAAGGAAATGTTGGCAATACTACATGCACTAAAGCAATGGAGACCTTACCTAATGCGAAGAAACTTGAAGTTTAAAAAAAATCATGATAGGTTTAAATAATTTTTGGATCAAAGATTATATTCAGAAGAGCGGTATAAATTGATCACAAATATGTTGGGTTATGAATTTCAAATCATATACAAAAAAGGGAAGAAAAATGTTGTTGCAGATGCACTCTCAAGAAAGGTTGAGAATGTGGAATCATTGCTTTGTGTAATTTCTATTATCCAACCTGATTGGATAACCAAAGAAAGGGATGAATGGAAGAATGACGAAGAGATGCGAACACTCATTCAAAAGTTGCATGAATATCCCAGTACATATGATACATTTAGATGGAAAATGATTAATAATGGTACAAATATCACTTATCTTTGTGATAATTCTCAACTAAAGAAAAAAAATCTTTTGAAATTCCACACCTCCCCCTTAAGAGGGCTCTCAGGATTTTTAAAAACTTACCACAGGGTTAAGAAATATTTTTTTTGGGATGGCCTCAAATAAGATATTCAGAAGTTTGTGGCAAAATGTTTGGGTTTCCAACAAAATAAAGTTGAGACAATTAAGGCCCCAGGTTTTTTACAACCTTTAGCCATTCCAAGTCAACCTTGGGAGGAGGTCTCAATGGATTTTATCATATTTTTACCCAAGTCTGAAAAAAAGAGTGTCATCATGGTGGTAGTTGATAAAATTACCAAGTATGCACATTTTTGTGCATTATCTCATCCTTTTAAAGCTATTACAATTGCTACTACATTTATGGAAACAATTAAAAAGCTACATGGAAACCAAATATTATTGTAAGTGACATAGATCCCATTTTCACTGAAATTTTTTGGATGAAATTATTTTCTTATCTTGGTACTCAATTAGCTCATAGCTCATATTATCATCCTCAATTTAATGGGTAAACTGGAATAATGAAAAAATGTTTTGAAGGATATCTTTGTTGCTTTGTATTTGATAAAAAAACACAATGGGTCAAGTGGTTACCTCTAGCTAAATGGTGGTATAACACTTCCTTCCATACTATAGAAAAAATTACCCCATTTATGGCACTTTATGAATATCATGCACCATCCATCAGATCATCTTTAAGATAAAATTATAAGGTTCAAGGAGTGGAAGATCACATCGAGCATCAACAATAAGTTCTATAACTCTTAAAGGATAACCTCACTTTCGCACATAATCGAATGAAAAAATATGCATATTATTATCGTAGTGAAAGAAGTTTTGATGTAGGTGGCTAGCTATTTTTATGGCTACAACCATACAAACAAATGTCCCTCATGCAATATAACAAGGATAATAAATTATCACCAAGTAATATGGTTCTTAAAAGGTGTTGCAAAATATTAGTACTATGGAATACAAATCGGAGTTTCTTGCATCTTCCCGAGTACACCCAGTTTTCCATGTTTCATGCTTGAAGAACGTTATTGGTGACAATATCCTACTTCAAACAATGTTTCCATAACTTCATGAAGAACATAAAATCACATTTGAGCCTAAATAAGTCACATAAACAAGCACTTGACAGCTATGAAAATTATTAAGTTTAGAGTATCTCATTAAGAGGAACAACTTACCTATTGAAGACTCCACATGGGAGGATGAGAATTTTATACAGAAACATCTAGAAATACTCAAGCGTTGAGGAAAATACTTTTTTGAAGGAGAGGAGCATGTTAGGTCCCTATAATACTAGTGTACTCCCATTATTGTTATTGTTAGTTTAGCCCCTTATTGTTATTATTGTGCCCATGTATCCCCCATGTTGTTACTGTTGTGCCCAGAGAATCCCACTATTGTTATTGTTCTGCCAATACATTATTATTGTTAATATGTAGGCTTTGGTTATATTGTGACCCCTTATACTCCTATATATACCAAGGATGTCATACCATTTGTATTATCTAAGAATTATTCATTTATGTAATGTAAAGGAGGTTTCCCCCTTGAAGAGGAAAATTTGTAATTCATTGATCTATGTTTCCTTTTTTATTTGATTTGGTTGCCTAACATAAAGGCATAATTAAGTTCCCTAGTTACATCGAATTTTCTTAATGGTTGTGAATTTTCTTGATGATTGTGAGCTTCAAGTTGAGGATAAACCAATCCTTTGAGTAGTATAATAAAAAAAATAATGCATAAAGATGTATCCTAGTGATAAACACCATCTAACTTATGTTGAAAATACACCAAAATTTCATTTGCATGAAAAATAAATACAAGACATATTGTTGTCCAAGTCCTCGAGTGGATAGGCTGTATCAAATGAACTTCCATTTTATGGTTGGTGAGAGCATCCATTTTATGTTTTTCATCTTAGATCATGGAAGGCTTGGAACTGCACAATGGAACCAAGGCTCGATCAAATATTTTTTAAGACTAGATTGAGTCCAAATTTAAGAGGGAGGGTTCCATGATGTAGGTGTTTTATGATCAGTGATGATATTTCCATAATAATTAGATTGAAGATACTCTAAGTGGTTACTTTTTTGAATATTTGAAGCACCACATAGGCCTCCTCTTTATAAATTGTAGGTATACCTAAGATTCAGGAAAAGTATGGTTCCTTATGTCCTTTAGGGTGCAATAGCAGCAACCCCCCTCCCCCCCACACATACATACACCTATCAACCCTAGGTTGCACTTTGAATCTACATTGAAATAAAGAACAAAAATTTCTTTTTATTTTATCTAGTTATTAAACACATCTAAAGGATATCTTAGTTGTAAAATATTTATGGGGATGGAGAGAGTTGGATTGTAATAGTTTGCACTAAATTGGGAGAAACAGCTCCCCTCTACTGGATCTAAATCTAAAGGTGAGGAAAGTTTGGGATTCCTCGAATTGAAATGTTCTACTAACATAACAACAATCCTCTAAGAGACAACTAAGGAATCATATCGAGATTCTTAAAAAATAAATCTAGGCTAACCAATTTTTTTCCAAAATATGAATTTGGGAAAAGCTTTCCATATCCTCTTGAAAATGGTTTTACCAAAGAAGGATCCTACATAAGATTTGGAAAAATAATAAATGAGTTGTAGAAGGTGGGTTAGTCATTGAAATCTAGGAATTGATTCTTTGAGGGTTTTCATCTGTCCTTTCTTATAGAAAGCACACTCCAAAACAAAAATATGAGGAATGGATTTACTACTCTTTAAATAGAGGGTGAAAATGCCACAAATTAATATATTTTCTATAGTAAAGATATTATTATGAGCTCTTGTTCATAAGAAAATACTTATTTTTGGTATGCCATCTATTTGCCATTTTTTCTTCTATCTCTTGGATTTAGGAGGGATATCATCAAGGAAAAAGAGATATACATACCCTCTACACATTGATAAACTTGAGCTTCCCCGACCCTAAGAGATACCATCATTCTGCGGCACAGTGTACATCCTAACAACCTTAATAATATAAGACAAGAAAGAGGCACCAGATGGGGAGAGACAATACAAAAATTCTAGCCAAGGCAATTTCCATCAGTAGCCTATTATAGAATGTACAAAAATCTTGCATTATGATATGAATTCTTCATAAGATAATGGGGACCCTTCAAAAATTTCTTTGTTTCTTTTATTCCTATCGTAATTTTGGCTATTTTTACAAATTTTCTTTTTGTTGATATAATGATGTTTCCTCAAAAATTATTTATTCATTGAATGTTTGAGTTATTATAAAAAATATCAGAAATTATAAAAAATATGCTCTTCTTAAGTCTAGACTTAATTTAATGTTTTTTTTATGGTGCTAGAAATTCATCAACCAAGGGGGTCTCCCCAATGTGAAGTCCAAATTATAACTTACGCGGTTTGGAGTAAGATCCCCATCCAGAGTATCGACGCGACTGCCATGTATTCTTGTAGAATTTCCTTGGCTATAAATTTTAGCACAAGAGAGTAATACACAGGTATATTTGGATCAACAAGTAAGTATGCCTTGTGAAATATATAACTAAATAAATTATCAAGGTCCTTCTACCGAAAGGGAAGAGAAAAGTGGGAATTTTAAGGATAAGTAACAACACTAATATAGAAAATGCACACGAGCATATACATATGAATGAATCGTTGATCAACTAGCAGAATAGCTCACAAGGAATCAATGGTTGTTAAAGCAAATACAACACACCTTTAACAAGATAAGTACCAAAGCCACCGAAATATTTCAATTTCCTTAGTACAAAGGAAAAAAACATACATTGCAAAAATTCAAAGAATAGTCGAACAATATCCATGACATATTCATGAAAGCGTGTTGGCTCAACGAGCTTCTGAATTAAGTAAAAGTTCCAAGATACATCAAGACAATGAACACCACTAGCCCTAATAGTGGATCATTAGAGCAGTCACTTGCTCCTCCAAAACAACTATCCTCCTCTCCAATTCCTGGTAGGAGGATCCAAGGTGAAAATTACCTTGCATGAACGATGAGGATGTATATATAACAAATGGGGTGTTCATTCACCTCCCTTGTGACTCTTGGAATCCCCTCATGATTGTTCAACTTCTCTATGACCTTTTTAATTCCTACATTACTTTTCACATTACGTGGATGACTCTAGGAATTCCACTTTACCTTACGTTTCTCCCATATAGAATTTATGTAATCTACAAAATGATGTGGCACATGATGACTCATGGCAGTACATAACATGACATTGATGGCATGGACTGCATGATGATGTGGCAGTTTCAATATATCCTTCTTGATGTTGTTTTCTTTGTCTCCTTAAAATATAGAACATGATCTCTTCTTTCACCTCTATATGGCTTGTGAATCCATATGGAGTCTTCATGCAATCCCGATACTTAATATTTTTTTTCAATCTGGTGTTCCTTCTTCTTATCGCCTAATAATCATCTTATCTTTTCAACTCCATAGGTGTCTTCTAGCATGGATTCCTCCTCCTTTTCCTCCATCATTATCTTGTCATGATAAGATAGAGTACTTGCAACTGAAACCCATTCTTTGCAAGATGATATTGGTCTAAAAATCCCCTTGTTTAACATGCTTTTATGATAACCACTGACTAAGGTGTAACTGGGTGATAGGTTGGAAGACATGCTAAGGAATTTCACAGTTGAGCAACTCAAGAGGTCAAGGACCGGGACTGAGCCTTAAGACTACACAGTATGTAGTTTAGGTAGGCTAAGGCTACACATATGTGTAGTTGAGGGTATCAAGGTGTTAGGATGACAGCTTCAGGCTTGAGGCTTCCCAATTCACAATTTTAAAGGGACAAAGGCCAAGGGATTGTGCAGTTAAAGAGTTCAAGGCCGAGGGATTATGCTTGAGACTACACAATGTGCAGTTATGAAAGGACAGAGCTAAGTGACTGTGTATTTGAGGGGATCGGGATCTCAAGCTTGAGGCTTGAGCCTTGGATTTTCCCAGTGAATAGTTCTGGAAGGAGAGGAGTCTAGGTGTTTGCGTATTTACACAGTTCAGGAGTTCAAGGCTGAGGCTTGAGGATTGAGACTATGCCATGCATAGTTTAGGATAGGATGGAGACAATGATTGTGTAGTTCTAGAGCTCAGGGGATGGGATTGAGCACTGATATTATGCAGTGCACAGATCTGGGAGGAATATACTACACATTGCATAGTGCCAAGAGGAAAGGTTTTTTTTTTATGCCTAATATTTCACAGCGTATAGTTCAGGAGGGCTGGATTGGGCTGAGTGGTCTGGTTGGGAATTTTTCCTAGTTTTGACTAAGTGTGGGATCAGTGAAATGAAGTTGAAAAAGAACGAGACTTGAGCATGATCACACACTTAGATCACTTGATGACATAACCTAGGGCACTCAGAACACATGAAAAACATACTTTCCTCAATGCAACAAATTGCAACAACCCACCCCAAGTACGACACCAAAGATACAATTTATGATGAAAATGATGATGCATGTGCGACAGTGATTAAAAATTTCGGAATGAGTGCGATACATGTTTACATGATAATACCAACTCATGAACATAAATATAACCCCTTGAAACAAACCAAAACAACTTTTATACGATGTGTGACACCTAACATGTTAAAAGACAAAATTTGCTATATGATAATAAAAGTGTGAACGACAGTTGCGATATGTGAATGATAGCGGAAGTGAAACATACCAAATTGAAGATAAAATGAAAACAACTGTAATTAAATTTAAATAACGAAAAAGAGATAGTCGAAAAAATGAAAGCAAAACTCGTGAAAGGAAAGGTGCAGAAAAGAGACAGTTTGAAAAACTCACCGAAATAGAAGTACAAACACATAGAATAAGATATATGGTATAAAAATGGATATAAGAGTTATGATAATGGTATAAAAAGAGACATGATAGTTTTAAATGATGGTTTAAAAACATAAATGGAAGTAATGATGAATGTCAAGATAGAGGGGTTGAAGGAAGGTTTGGAAAAGTTCCTAGAAGAAAGGCTTCCCACTGGTGACAATGTAATCAATGAAAATCATGATGAGGAAAAAAGTAATATGAATTATGATTTTATAGGCTCCAATGTTGGGTTTAAGAACCACCACATTTCAAATATCGATATGAGGAATTTTTATGGAAAGAGCTCGGTAACACAGATACTATAGATGGAGCAATATATTGATCTCCATGATGTGAAACACACACAAAAGGCATGCATTGCAACTTTATATTTAGAACCCAATCAGTTTTTATGATATCGATGCCTTTTTTTTTGTAAATCACTTGTCACTTGGTCAATTTTTACAGAGGGAATGATAACACATTATTAGGATACAAATGAGAAACACCTTCTTTAGCCAATAGATAAATCTCAAAGAAAAGGGTTTAATGGAGGAGCACACTAAGGACTTCCAAAAATTGAATATCAGGGTAACTAATATTCAAAAGGAGCATAGGATTGATGTATTCGTAGGGACTTTGAAGGATAACATCCAACATGAGGTTTTCCTTTGGGAACCTGATTCATTGGAGAAGGAATTCAGGGTGGAAAGAAAATCTAAAAGAAAAATTATGGTAACAGGGAATTTACCATTCACAACTATAAATATGGAAGTTTTTTTGCTCCTAGCCTTCCACAACCTACAAGGTTGGTGCCACAAAAATTGGAGGAAAAAAGAGAAAAAGGGATTTGTTACAATTGTGATCGAAAATACACTAAAGGTCATAAGTGTGCTAAGAAGATGTTATTCTACATAGATTATTAAGAGGAGGAAGAAAAGGAACAAGAAACATCAAAATATGAGGATATAAACCACAAACCAACCCCTGAGAAAGAAGAAATGAATCCGACCATATATTTCAATGCATTGGGAGGAGTTACCACTCCTCAAATGGTCAAGATAGAAGGGCATATCAAGAGTAAAAAGGTAATAGTGCTAATTGATTGAGGTAGTACTAATAATTTTATTCATTTTAAGATAGCCAAATAATTAAATTATTTCCTATATCCAGCACCAGAATGTCAAGTGATTGTTGCAAATGGAGGAACTATAAATTGATCTTGAAAGTTTCATAATATCAAGATAAATATGGGGGTATATGTAGTGAATAGGCCAATTCTTCCCATTCCAATGGGTGGTTCTAATGTTGTACCAAAAGTGCAATGGTTACAATCTTTGGGCACGATAAATGTTGATTTTCGATAATTTTTCTTGATTTTTTTTTCGGAAGGAAAGGAAGTTATTTTAAGGGGTATCATAGGGAAACCAAGAAATATAATCAACTATAATGGAATGATAATAATTATAAAGAAAGAAAAATGAGGTGTAATTTCACAATTATTCTCACTAGAGGTTCAAACATCAAAATCATTTATTTCTCCACATCGCCAAAAAGTATTAAATAATATTTCCAAGGTATTTGAGACTCCCAAGGGCCTCCCACCTATTCTTGATCATGATCATGATATTATTTTGATTCCAAGAAGTGTTCCTCCAAACATTACACCTTATAGATATCCATATTCCCAAAAGAGTGAAATTGAAAGTATGGTTGTAGAAATGCTAAAGGCTGGTATAATCCAAGCTAGTCAGAGTTATTTCTTTGCCCCAGTAGTATTGGTGCACAAGAAGGATGGATCATGGCGTATGTGTTTGGATTATAGGGAGCTCAACAAGATCACTATTAAAGATAAATTTCCCATTCCTATAATTGATGAATTTTTGGATGAATTACATGGAGTAATTTCCTTCACCAGGTTGGATCTTCGTTCCTGATATCATCCAATTAGAATGAATAATGAAGACATTCTGAAAAAAACAAGGGTCATTATGATTTTTTGGTCATGCCTTTTGGCCAAACTAATTCACCTTCAAAATTTCAAGGTTTTATGAATTACATTTTAAAACCCTTCCTTAGAAAATTTGTGTTAGTATTTTTTGATGATATACTAATCTACAAAAAGTCTTGGAAGGATCATGTTCAACATGTTGATAGGGTGCTCAAAATATTGGATGAGAAAAAATTATATGCAAAAAGCTCTAATTGTTTCTTTGGAGTACAGGAGGTGGAATATTTGGGTCATATAGTATCTCATGAGGGTGTTAAGGTAGTCCCTAACAAAATTAAAGCCATTAAGGAATGGAAAATCCCCACAACCATAAAGAATATTCGATGATTTCTTGGGTTGACAGGTTATTATCATATGTTTGTTAAGAATTGTGGGTGAATAGCAACACCTATAGCAACATTATTGAACAAAGATTCATTTTCTTGGACTCTAGAAGCAACTAAGGCCTTTGAACATCTTAAAGAGGAAATGTGCCAAGCACTAGTCTTAGCTATGCTTGAATACAGAAAAACCTTTATTGTGGAATGTGATGCCTCATGAAATATAATTGGTGTTGTTTTGATGCAAGAAGGAAGGCCCTTTTCTTTTGAAATTTATCAATCAAATAAAATTATTTAAAAAAACCTATTTATGAGAAGGAAATGTTGGCAATACTACATGCAATAAAACAATGGAGACCTTACCTAATGGGAAGAAATGTCAAGGTAAAAAAAGATAATGATAGTCTTAAATATTTTTTGGAACAAAGATTATATTCAGAAGAGAAACAAAAACGGGTCACAAAGATGTTAGGTTATGACTTTGAAATCATCTACAAAAAAGGGAAGTAAAATGTTGTGGTAGATGCACTCTTAAGAAAGGATGAAGATGTGGAATCATTGCATTGTGCCATTTCTATATCTATCATGATTGGATAGCTGAAGCAAGGGATGTATGGAAGAATGATAGAGGTGCACACATTCAAAATTTGCAACAAGATCCTAGTACTTCTTATACATTTAGCTAGAAAATGATTCATTTTGGTACAAAGATCTGTTATATCTTTGTAATAATTCCTAACTCAAGAAAAATATTCTTTTGGAATTACATACCTTCCCCTTAGGAGGGAACTCAAGATTTAAAAAAACTTACCACAGGGTCAAGAAATAATTTTTTTGTGATGGCCTTAAATATGATATTCACAAGTTTGTGGCAGAATGATTTGTTTGCCAAAATAATAAAGTTTAGACAACTAAGGCCTTGGGTCTATTACAACCTTTAGCCATTCCAAGTTAGTGTTGGGAGGAGGTATCAATGGATTTTATCATAGGTTTATCCAAGTCTGAAGGAAAGAGTGTCATCATGGTGGTAGTTGATAGGCTTACCAATTATGCACATTTTTGTGCATTATCTCATCATTTTAAAGCCAATACAATTGCTACTACATTTATGGAAACAATTCAAAAGCTACATCAAAACCCAAATATTATTGTAAGTGACAGAGATCTAATTTTCACTGGAAATTTTTGGACGGATATATTTTCTTGTCTTGGTACTCAATTAGCTCATAGCTCATCTTATCATCCTCCATTTGACGGAGAAAATTGAGATAGTGAAAATATGTTTGGAAGGATATCTTTGTTTCTTTTTATTTGATAAAAAAATACAATGGGTCAAGTGGTTACTTCTATCTGAATGACGTTATAAAACTTCCTTTGATACCGCAACAAAAATTACCCCATTTATGGAACCTTATGGATATCATCCACCATCCATCACATCATCTTTAGGAGAAAATTCTACGGTTAAAGCAGTGGAATATTACATCGAGCATCAAAAACAAGTTCTCCAACTCTTAAAGGATAACCTCACTCCAGCACATAATTGAATGAAACAACAGGAACATCAACATTGCAGTGAAAGAAGTTTTGATGTAAGTGACTGGGTATTTTTACGACTACAACCATACAAACAAATGTTCCTCAAGCAAGCTAAGAAGAATAATAAATTATCACCCAAGTACTACGTTCCTTACAATGTTTCGAAAAATATTGTACTATGGAATACAAATTGCAGTTTCCTGGATCTTCTTCAGTACACCCAGTTTTCCATGTTTCATGCTTAAAGACAGTTATCGGTGACAAGCTCCTAGTTCAAATAGTGTTTCCAAAACTTGATGAATAAGGAAAAATCATATTTGAACCTGAAGCAGTAACAGAAACAAGTACATGACAGCTACACAATCGATTAATTTCAGAGTATCTCATTTAGTGGAATAAATTACCTGCTAAATACTCCACATGGGAGGATGAGAATTTTATATAGAAGCATCTGGAACTGCTCAAGCATTATGAACAAAACTTTATTGAAGAAAAGGGGCATGGTAGGTCCCTATAATACTAATGTTTACCCCTTATTATTATTGTTAGTGTAGCCCCCTATTGTTATTGTTTTGCCCATAGATCCCCGATGTTGTTACTGTTGTGCCCCATAGAAGCCTATTATTCTTATTGTTGTGCCCTTACATTATTATTGCTATGTAGCCTCTAATTATATTGTGACTCCTTAGACTCCTATATATACCAAGGAGGTCATATTATTTGTATCGTCCAAGAATTTTTCATTTATGTAATGTAAAGGAGGTTTCCCCCTCAAAGAGGACAATTTTTCCTTCTATTGTTTGAGCTGGTTGCATAACATAAAGGCACAATTAAGTTCCATAGTTAAATAGAATTTGCTTGATGGTTGTCAGCTTCAATTTGAGTATAAAACAATCCTTTGAGTAGTATAATAACAAAAATAATGCATAAAGATGTATCCTAGTGATAGAAATATTCTAATATATATTGAAAATACACCAAAATTTCATTTGCATGAAAACTAAATTTAAGAGATATTTTTGTCCAAGTCCTGAGTGGATAGGATCCAATACAGGAGCTTCCATTTTATGGCTGGTAAGAGCACCCATTTGATGTTTTTTGGTCTTATATCATGGAAGGATTGGAATTTCACAATGGAACAAAGGCTCGATCAAATATTATTGAAGATCGCATTGAGTCCAAAGTTAAGAGGGAGGGCTCCATGATGTAGGTGTTTTATGATCAGTGATGAAATTTCCACAATAATTATATTTTAGATACTCTAAGTGGCTGCCTTTTTATTATTTGAAGCACTACATAGGCCTCGTTTTTAGCATTTGTAGGTCTACCTAAGATTCAGAAAAAGATAGTTCCTTATGTCCTTTGGGGTGCACTAGTAACAAACCCCCCACCCCGCTCCCCACACCTACGAACCTTAGGCTGCACTTAGAATCTCCATTGAAAGAAAGAAAAAAACTTTTTTTTTTGTTTATCTAGTTATTAAACACATCTAAACAATATATTAATTGTGAAATATCTTTGGGGATGGAGGGAGTTGGATTGTAATAGTTCACAATAAATTGGGAAAAACAACTTTCCTCTATTGGATCTAAATTTTAAGGTCAAGAATGTTTGGGATTCCTTGAATTGAAGTTTTCTACTAACATAATAACAATACTCTCGAAGACAACTAAGGGATGAGATCGATATTCTTGAAAAATACCTATGGGCTAGCTAAATGTTCCTACATATGAATTTGGGAAAATATTTCCTTAGCCTATTGAAAATGGGTTTACCCATGAAGGATCCTACATAATTTTTGGACAAAGAATAAATTAGTTGTAGAAGGTGGATTAGCCATTGATATCTAGGAACTAATTCTTTGAGGTTTTTCATCTGTACTTTTTTAGAGAAAGCGCACTTCGAAAAAAAAATGAGGAATGGATTTACTACTCTTTAAATAGAGGGTGTAAATCAAAGGTTTATAAATGCCTCACATTGATATATTTTCTATAGTAAGGATATTCTTATGAGCTTGGGTTCATAAGAGAATATTTATTTTGGGTATGCCATCAATTTGCCATATTTTTTTCTAGCTCTTGGATTTAGGATGGAGACCATCAATGAAAAACAATGATACATACCCTCTACACATTGAGATGTGTAAAATGCAACAAGAAATTCTCAATTTTTATTTTTCCTTAATTAAAATTGAGGAAAGTAGAAATTCCACATCAGCAAAAAAGTTGGGGGAGTTAATTGAGGTGACATGGCTCTTGTCACTCAATTAAGAACACTGAATCTATACTCATGGTGGTATTTTGTACTGGGGTTGGAATTTTTATGTATACACATTGGACTCGACATTGATCAAATACATTATATTGGCATTTTTTTTGCGATCTTAAATGGGTAATTTATCTTCCGCCATATAGATTTGTAACTTCCTTTGTTTCATTCTATCTTCAACCAAGTGTTTCCCTCTCTGTAGGGTCTGTAGGGTGGTCTGTTATTGTTATGTGGTTCCTGTGTTGTAAATTTTGGTTTTTTTGGGAGAGGGCTTATAATTTTGGTTTATTAGTTTCCCAGCATAAGGAACTGTGGAATCTTTCTCCCGATCAATGGTCTAGGTTACGAGGTTGGGGTGGAGTCTCTCATTATTTTTCATTTTTTCGGCCAGTCAGGGAAAGTGTGTAAAAGGTAATAACCCTCTTCGTTTGAAGTAGTAGTGGGAGCAAGGGGTGCGTAATTCCTCTCAAGACCCTAGATTTTGGGTGAATGTATGAAGGTGGGTTACACTTTCGTGAGAAACACGTCCGAAAATTTCACTCTACCACAAGTTCGACCGAACTTTTGATAAGTTCGACCGAAATTTTGAAATTACTCTGATCGAACTTTTTCTGTCGTTAATCGAGCTTACTCCGCTATTTATGTTTACGAAAACGGTAAACGGATTTTTTTCCAGGGGCAGAGAAACCAATGTTAAAAGTTCGTCCAAACTTTGTTTTTATAAATATAGCAGCCCTGAGGCCGCAAGAATATTTCCATCATTTTCTAGTTTCGTGAACATTGGAGACGAGTGACCATTGGTGGGTTTTGGTCATTTTCGTCATTTTATGTTTTTTTTTCTACTTTTTTTTGCTTATGGAACTTAATTTTGCATTGATGTTATGCAACCAGCTCAAAGAACAGAAGGAAAGATAGATCAACGACTTAAAAATTGAACTCTTTGAGGGGGGAACCTCCTTTACATTACATAGATAAACAATTCTTGGATGATACAAATGGTAAGACCTCCTTGGTATATATAGGAGTATAAGGGGTCACAATATAATCATAGGCTACATAAAAACAATAATGTAAGGGAACAACAATAATAACAGTAGGCTTCTATGGGGCACAATAATAACAATAGGGGGCTACACTAACAATCAAAATAAGAGGAATACACCAGTAATTATAGGGACCTAACATGACCCTCTCCTTCAAAAAAGTGTTGTCCTCAACGCTTGAGTAGTTCCAGATGCTTCAGTATAAAATTCTCATCCTCCCATGTGGAGTCTTCAATGGGTAATTTCTTCCACTTAATGAGATACTTTGAAATTAATCGATTTCATAGCTGTCAGGTTCTTGTTTCTGTTAATACTTCAGGCTCAAGTACGATTTTTCCTTCTTTGTCAAGTTCTGGAAACACTGTTTGAACTAGGATCTTCTCACCAATAACAATATTTAAGAATGAAACATGGAAAACTGGGTGTATTTGGGAATATGGAGGAAACTCCAATTTGTATGCCATAGTACCAATATTTTTCAACACCTTGTAAGGACCATAGTACTTAGGTGATAATATGTTATCCTTCTTAGTTTTCTTGATGGAAATTTGTTTGTATGGTTGTAGCTATAAAAATACCCAGTCTCCTACATCAAAAATTCTTTCACTAACATGTTGATCTTCTTGTTGTTTCATTTGATTCCACACCAAAGTGAGGTTATAGTTTAAGAGTTAGAGAACTTTTTATTTATACTTGATGTAAATTTCCACTGCTTGAACGATATAATTTTCTCTTAAAGATGTTGTGATGGATGGTGGATGATATCCATGAAGTTCCATAAATGGGGTCATTTTTGCTGCAGTATGGAAGGAAGTGTTATACCACCATTTAGCTAGAGGTAACCACTTGACCCATTATGTTTGTTTATCAGATACAAATCAACTAATATATCCTTCCAAACATTTTTTAATTGTCTCATTTTGTCTATCAGATTGAGGATGATAAGATGATCTATGAGCTAATTGAGTACCAAGACAAGAAAATAATTCTATACAAAAATTTCCAATGAAAATGGGATCTCTATCGCTTACAATAATCTTTGGGTTTCCATGTATCTTTTGAATTATTTCCATAAATGAAGTAGAAACTGTATTGGATTTAAAAGGATTAGATAATGCACAAAAGTGTGCAGACTTGGTAAGTCTATCAACTACCACCATGATGAAACTCTTTCCTTCAGACTTGGGTAAAACTATGATAAAATCCATTGAGACCTCCTTTTAACACTGACTTGGAATTGCTAGAGGTTGTAATAGACCCGGGGTCTTAATTGTCTCAACTTTATTTTTTTGGCAAACCAAACATTCCGCCACAAATTTATGAATATCATATTTAAGGACATACCAAAAAAAATCATTCTTGACCCTATGGTAATTTTAAAAAAATCCTTAGTGCCCTCCTAAGGGGGAGGTGTGCAATTAGAAAATAATATTTTTCTTGAGTTTGGAATTCTTACAAAGATATAAACAATATTTGTACCATAATGAACCATTTCCAGCTAAATGTATCAGATGTACTGTGATCTTGTTGCAACTTTTGAATAAGTGTCTGCACCTCTTCTTACTTCTTACATTCATCCCTTTATTTGGTTATCAAATCTGGTTGGATAATAGAAATGGCATAAAGAAATGCTTTCACATCCTCATCCTTTCTTGGGAGTGCATATGCAACAACATTTTTCTTCCCTTTTTTGTAGATGATTTCAAAGTCATAACCCTACATCTTTGCGACCCATTTTTGTTGCTCTTCTAAATATAATATTTCTTTCAAAAAATATTTAAGACTATCATGATCTACTTTTACCTTGAAGTGTTTTTCCATTAAGTAATGTCTCCATTGCTTTAATACATGTAGTGTTGTCAACATTTCCTTCTCATAAATAGGTTTTTGTAAATAATTTAATTTGATTGGATGACTTTAAAAAGAAATGGGTCTTCCTTATTGCATAAAAAAAACACCAATTCCATTTTCGGTGCCATCACATTCCACAATAAATATTTTTGTGAAGTCAGGCTTAGCTAATACTGATGCTTGGAACATTGCCTCTTTAAGATGTTAAAAGGCCTTAGTTTCTTCTCTACTTCAAGGAAATGTATATTTCTTCAGTAATGTTGTTAGAGGTACTATTATTCTCCCATAATTCTTAACAAAATTACGATAGTACCCTGTCAAACCAAGAAATCCTCGAAGATTCTTTATGGTTGTGGGGATTTTCCATTCCTTAATGGATTTAATTTTGTTAGGGTCTACCTTAACACCCTCATGAGATACAATATGACCCAAATATTCCACGCCTTGTACTCCAAAGACACATTTGGATATTTTTTCATATAATTGTTTCTCCTCCAATAGTTTGAGCACCCTGTCAACATGTTGAACATGATCCTTCCAAGACTTTTTGTAGATTAGTATATCATCAAAAGATACTAACACAATTTTTTTAAGGAAGGGCTTGAAAATATAATTCATCAAACCTTGAAATGTCGAAGGTGCATTAGTGAGGCAAAAATGAATGATCAAAAATTCATAATGACCCTTATGAGTTATGAATGTTGTTTTAGGAATGTCTTCAGTATTCATTCTAATTTGATGATATCTTGAACAAAGATCCATCTTGGTGAAGTAAATTTCTCCATGTAATTCATCCAAAAATTCATCAATGACAGGAATGGGAAATTTATCTTCAATAGCGAGCTTGTTGAGCTCCCTATAATCCAAAATCGTGCTCCATGATCCATCCTTGTTATGCACCAATACTACTGGAGCAGAGAGAGAACTTTGAATAGGTTGAATTATACCAGCCTCTAGTATTTCTACAACCATACATTCAATTTCACTCTTTTGGGCATATGGATATCTATAAGGTCTAATGTTTGGAGTAACACTTCCTGGAATCAAATGAATAGCATGATCATGTTCAAGAATAGGTGGGATGCCTTTGGGAGTCCAAATACCTTGGAATGATTGTCCAAGAACTTTTGGAGATATGGAGAAATATATGATTTTGATGCTTGAACCCCTAGTGAGCATAATTGTGTAGTTATGCAATGTTTTTATTTCTTAAAAAGCTTTGTAATGCCATTACAGGTGATTATATTTCATGGTTTCCTTGCAATACCCCTTCATTCAACTTCCTTTCCTTCCCAAAAAATATTCAAGAAAATTTCTTGAAAATTAAAATCTATCATCCACAAAGATTGTAACCATTGGACTCCTAGTACAACATCAACACCACCCATTGGAATGGAAAGACTTTGATTGTTCAATGCATATTCCCCCATGGTTATCTTGATATTATGGCACTTTCTGGAGAAATTTATAATTCCTCCATTTGTAACCATCACTTGACACTCTGGTGCTGAATATAGGAAGCAATTCAATTCCATGGCTATATTACAATGAATAAAATTAGGAGTACTACCTGAATCAATTAGAACTATTACCTTTTCCTTCTTGATATCTCCTTCTATCTTAAGCATTTGAGGAGTGGTAATTATTGCAAATTCATTACAAGATATTGTCAAATTCATTTATTCTTTCTCAGAGGTTGGTTCCTAGTGTATGTCATCATATTTTGATGTTTCTAATTTCTTTTCTTCCTCTCTTCACAATATATGTATAATAATTTATTCTTGGCACACTTACGACCTTTAATGTGTTTGCGATCACAACAGTAACAAATCATTTTCTCTTTTTTCCTCCAATTTTTGTGGCATAAACCTTATAGGTTGTAGAAGGTTAGGAGCAACAACACTTCCATCTTTATAGTTGAGAGTGGTAGACTTCCTTGTTGCCATAATTTTTCTTTCAACTTTTCTTGCCACCATGAATTCCTTCTCCAATGAATGAAGTTCCCAAAGGAGAACCTCATGTTGGATTTTATCCTTCAAATTCCATATGAATACATCAATCATATGATCCTCTGGAATATCAGTTACCCTAATATTCAATTTCTTCAAGTCCTCAATGTGCTCCGCCATTTAACCCTTTTGTTTTAGATTTATCAATTGGCTAAAGAAGGTGTTGCTATTTGTATCCTAATAATGTGCTATAATTTCCTCCATAAAAATTGACCAAGTGACAACTGGTTTACAATGAAACATCCATAGATATCATGCAAAATAATTGGGTTCTAAATATAAAGTTGCAATGCATACCTTTTGTGTGTGCTGCACATCTTGGAGATCAAAATATTGCTCCATCTATAGTATCCATGTTACTGGATCCTTACCATCAAAATTCCTCATGTATAAATTTGGAATTTTGTGGTTCTTAAACCCAACATTGGAGTCTCTAAAATAATAATTCATATTGTTTTTGTCCTCATCATGATTTTCATGGATTACCTTTTCACCACTGGGAAGCCTTTCTTCTAGAAACTTTTCCAAACCTTCCTTCAACCCCTTTATCTTGACAGTCATCATTGCTTCCATTTATGTTTTTAAACCATCATTTAAAACACCCATGTCCCTTTTTATACCGTCTATCTTAACTCCCATGTCCTTTTTTATACCATTTATCTTAACATTCATCCTGGATTCCAATTCATTTTTTTTTTAACTTTTTGTGAGAGAGAAATTTATTGCACTTGGTGATCTCATAAATTTGATATATCATGTTGCATTTCTTCCTCTTCTTCATGCGTCATGGAAGAACTTTCTATTTTCTTAATAGGTGTATCCATTTTTTTTTCAAGTCAATTTCGAATCAAACAATGATTTATATGCTTCACTATGCCCTTTCAATCACTTCAAACTAATTTTTCAAACAAAAAATATGCAAAATTTAATAAAGTAAACACATTTTTCTTACTTTTTAGGAGATCGATATTGAAAATATTGTATATCTATAATTTTGGATCTCCAAGATCTGAAATTTCGTCCTGTGGTAGCCCTCTAAGTCTTCTTCCTAACCCCATAAGTCAAAATGACATTGGAATTTTCAAGAAAGAGTTATACCAAATCTCCCATGATGTCCTGATTATAGACTAATTTAGTAGAGAAAATTTAAACAGAGTGCCATGTGTCATTGTTTCGACCTTCGGCCCTAAAAATGATACCTGAAAATCTATAGTCTGTCCAATTTCAGTCACACTTTACAAAATTCAAATTTGATGCTCGGAGAGAAATTTATACAATTTTTCCTAGGCCACTTGTTTGAGATGGAATTCTAGAGCCTATAAAACCCTAACTTCCTCGAATCATATATCTGAAAATATAGCAAACCAAGATCTAAAATTCGTACACAAGGTTCACCAATATTTTAGCTCCATGTGGTTGCAATTTTAGCTTTTGAAGCTTCAGAGAAAAATTGTTATAGGGAAAATTCAAAGAAGACCTCTTTCAAGAAGTGAAACCCTAGAATCCAAAGCTCTAATAGCAAATGTTATGCAACCAGCTCAAAGAGCATAAAGAAATATAGATCAACGACTTACAAACTTTCCTCTTCGAGGGTTAAACCTAATTTACATTACATAAATAAAAAAATCTCGGATGATATAAATGGTAAGACCTCCTTGGTATATATAGAAGTGTAAGGGGTCACAATATAATCAGATCCCACATAACAATAATAATGTAGGGGCGCACAAATAACAATAGTGAGCTTTTATAGGGAACAACAGTAACAATATGGGGGATACATGGGCACAACTATAACAATAAGAAACTACACTAACAATAATAACGAGGGAAATACACTAGTATTATAGGGACCTAAAACTTTACGCATATATTCTTATTAATATAAAATTCTTGATTACAGTTAAAAAAAGAAAAGAAAAAGAAAAACAACTTTCTAATTATAAAATTAGATATCAAAATTTACCAATATTCCATTTAACCATTTTTACCACTCCTAACTTAAATGAGAGTATCATCAATACATCTTATTAAAAACCCTAAACTTGTTGTTAAAGATATATATATATATATATATATGAAATTTTGAAAATTTTAGTACCCACATTGTCTCGAGATTTATTTGGATATCGTTTGGAAAAAAAATATGTGTTTATTTTAGACGTCGTCGTCTACCAAGGTCAAAAGTGGTCGGAATCCACCTAAAAAAAAAAAAAAAAAAACTAGTAGTAGCAGTGTTTGAATCATGTTTTTGATGGTGTAAATGGATTCAAAAACCTCTTTGGCACCCAAAATCTTGAAGTTTGACAGCTATAACCTGGACTTACAAAAATCTATGCTGGATTTTATCAAAATATTGACATAATTTCTATAATTTTAAGATAAAATCTGCAGGCTGGTTAGACCACGACTTTATCTTATATCTATCATTACAACAGAAAAATAATCACTTTAGTGTGCATATATTCAACTTGTTTTAGAATTATTTTATAAAATTAAAAGCATTTCAATACGCTGTATCAATCTTTAATAATGGTTTACAATATGGAATCAATTTTTAAGTATCCTCACGTACAACTTTAAAAATGATATGTGGTTTAACATTATTTTTAATGTGAAAATAATCATTAATATTAAATATGTGATTATTTTATTTGATGAAATATTTTTTTACTGTGAAGAATAATATTTATTTTAATTTATCTAAATAAGAAAATAATTTTTTCAATTGTTGATTTATGTACCATATTAAATATGAATAAAATAATTTTATGAAAAGTATGGTTTTTTTAAATTCATATACTCATTTATATAGTTGATATATTACCACTTTATATGTAGTAACATAGTATTATTATTATTTGAAATGATAATATTATCATTATATAAATTATCATAATATTGTAAATTTTCTTTTTGTTGAAATTATCTTTACATGATATATTACCTAATAAATTTAAATTCCTGACCTGGAAGACTGGAAGATTGGCATGGAAGAACCTGCTCTGAACTTGGAGGCCATTGAGCAGGCTACCCCTGGTAAACTCTCTACCCCAGCCTCGGGGCCCCTTTCATCTCCTGATGTGCAGACAGGCTCACGGATGGCGGACAACAGTGGGGGGGGCGGTGGATCCCCTCTCCTCTGTTTCACCCCTAATGGAACGACGATAGGGGCTGATAAAGACTGTAAGAAAAACTCTGGCCCATTCCCTGACCCCTCTAGGACGTCACCTGTAGTGAATCTACCAACAACAATTGTTTAAGAGGCAGCAACAGTCATGTCCTCCACATGCATACACAAGGAAACAAAACAACCCAAGATTGAGCTCTCATCTCATCGAATCAATAGAAGAATCCAGTATATGAAGGATCATGCACTGATAGGAAAGTTCATGGGATTTTTGCATACAGAAAAAGCTATTCTGGGCTGGATTGCCTCCAAATGGAAACCCAAGGGCCATATCGATTTACAACTATGTGCAAAGGGATTTTTCAATGTGATCTTCACATGTGTCAAAGACAAGAACCGAATCCTGGACGACGGACCATATTTCTTCAATTCAGCGGGTCTATATTTGCGCAATTGGGTCGAACGCTTTATTCCGGACAAAGAATATTTCAGTTGGGCTCCTATTTGGGTTAGGCTTTACACCCTACCATAGGAATACTGGGATGAGCTAACCCTTCAAGACATTGGAAACTGTCTTGGAGAATTCATAAAATAGTGAAAGAGACAAAGATCAACAAAAACGTTGCCTATGCAAGGATATGCATATACATGCACATCGCTAAGTCTCTCCCTAATGAGGTAAGCCTACTTCATGATGGTTATGAATGGATCCAAACAATAGATTATGAACATGTGACGTTTAAATGCCGGAAATACCACTAGCATGGGCACCTATTCAGAGAATTCCCCCCTAAAACGAATCTCCACTCTGAATAATGCCTTCATAGCAAAAGACACCGAAGGGTTCACGAAAATCTCTGGAAGAAAAGGCATACCAGGAAGTCAAACACGAACCAGAACAACAAATATCCTGCTATAAGCAACATTTTTGAAGCCCTAGCTAAATTGAATGCAGATGAGAATGAAATCCTAACATACTCGGATCCGCACTTGTAGGAGAAATCCCAGACTCCAGAGGCAATGAAGACCAAAATCTAGCTAGAATCCTTTCTACAACCCCAGTCTCCAACACCTATTATGGAAAACTCAGGTAAAGGCAAACGCACAACCTTGGAATCAATCCCAGAATAAATGGAAGAAGAACTGAATGGTATTGACTATGGGGACCTAGACATTATGGGTCTTGAAGATGCATGCAAGAGGAAATACTTCCTCTTAATCCCCTAACAACAGATCCAGAAATTGGAGGAAGTCCTCATTAGAGCCCAACAGCTACCCTCCCTCAGCATTCAAGGCAACACTCTCCTTAATACCAAACACATTTTGAAAGAATCTAGAAAACGAGGAAGAAGAAAAAATCTGCAGCGATTGGTTGGCTTGGGTAGAGAGCTAGTAGAATCAGGGTATTATCCCAAGTTAACTAGGTTATATTCAGTCATTCCCAACACTTCTTAATGAATCTCGTCTCATGGAATATCAGAGGGCTAAATAGCCCCTCCAATCATAGGCTAATCAAGAAAAGAATCAGTAAGGAAAACCCCACGATTTTCTTTATGTAAGAAACAAAATGCTCCAGCTCAACTCCGGATACCATCTTCAACAGAATTTGGAAAGGCTGCAACACCCTAGCTGTCGACGCATGTGGAGCTTTGAGAGGCCTTACAATCATTTGGAATCCTCAAATGATCACCCTATAGAACAATCATTCAAATCACCATTTCAGTCAAGTCTCCTTCCACCTGATTAGAACTAGCATTCATGGACATCTCACGAATGTCTACTTCCCAAAGTGAGTGCTGCAAAAAAACAAAGCTTTTAAATAGCATAGAGGATCTCAAAAATCATCGAACTCACCCTCTCTGGCTGATTGGAGGAGACTTTAACATGATCACAACCATTCAGGAAAAAAAAGGAGGAAGGACTCATCTTGTCATGGAAAACACCAACTTTAAGGAATTCCTCCAAGGTAATCATCTAATAGATCTTCAAACCTCCAATGGCAACTTCACTTGTAATAAATGGAGCAGAGGATCCCATCAAATTGCATCAAGATTGGATCGCTTCCTCATCACGGACTATTTAATCCACATGGGAGGGGAGATGGCCATCACCATCACTCCAGCCTCTGGTTCAGATCACTGTTCGAACCAGCTTCAATGGCTCAGACCTGGTAATGCCACACCCAAAACTTTTCGCTTTGAACAATTTTGGTTCAAACATCCAGGTTTCAAAGACCTCATCTTGGATTGGTGGACTAACCTCAATCCGCCCTTGGGATAAAAAATGTATCAGTTCCAGCAAAAGCTAAGCATGCTCAAAGGGAAACTGAAACTGTGGAATCATAACACCTTCCTCAATATTTTCCACTACCAAATAGAGCTGGAAAAGAAAATGCAAAAAATCATATTAGAAGGTAGATCCGTAGATTCAGAGGACATGGAAAAGAGGCTAACATCCCAAATAGAAGAAAGAAGATGTCAAGAAGAAATCCTATGGAAACAGAAATCATGGATTTGTTGGCTGAAGGAAGGAGAACGGAACACAAAAATATTTCACTGCTCCAAAATCCAGCACATGATGCACAATAGAATCACTGTCCTCAAGAATAAAAATGGGGAGTGCATGGAAAAACATGAGGACATCACAGAGGAACTACTCAACCACTTCAAAGACATCCTTAAAGAACCCAACACTCAGCGTCAGAAGGTTATTCAAAAAATCACACAACATATCCCAAAATTGGTCAATGAGGATAACAATAGGATGCTGCTCAAAGCCACAACCTTGATGGAGGTCGAACAAGTGATTTTCCAACTAAAATAAGGGAAAGCCCCAAGTCTGGATAGATTCACCACCAATTTCTTCCACTCTTTCTGTGATATCATCAAAGAGGAGGTTTGGGGCATAGTGGAGGAATCACGTAACACTCACTGCATTCTTCCAGTTCTCAATGCAAATTTTCTCACTCTCATCCCAAAGGAAGATAACATGGCTTCCCCAAGTAAGTACAGGCCAATATCCCTCTGCAATGTTATTTACAAAATAATTTCCAAAGTTATTGCTAACATATTGAAGCAACTCCTTCCTATGCTCATTTCTCCGAAGCAAATGGGCTATGTTGAAGGCAGGCAGATTCTTGATGGAATTATCCTAACCCATAAATTCATCCACTCCTTAAAAACCTCAAAAAATCCTGGCATGCTCCTAAAAATTGACCTTTCCAAGGCCTTTGACAAGCTTAGCTGGAATTACATAAAACATGTACTTCTAGCCTTTGGTTTCTTTCATACCTTGGTTCGATGGATCATGAGCCTGGTCTCCTCTCCTTTCCTCTCTATCCTTGTCAATGGCATCCCCTCAGCAACCTTCAATCCCTCCAGGGGTATAAGGCAAGGTGACCCTCTCTTGCCTTTTCTCTTTGTACTTATGGTCAAGGGTCTGGGCCGCCCGAACAAGAACTCGATCCGATCTCATGAACTTCAAGGAATCCCCTTACACATTCATCCTCACATTTCTAATTAAAAATTTGTGGATGAAAACATGATCATGGGTCA